>JAMPIV010019874.1:0-410000 GCA_024509875.1 Oreohelix idahoensis | reverse complement strand
AATTGCACAAAAGAATACCTTAGGGTTCAACCAATCAATTGACAGTTGTTTTGCATCTGGGTCACGAGAGTTTTTGGCGTACGGGCTTTCCCGTTAGTATGGTGTGTGGCCTCCACTTGCATCGATCAGCGACTGGCATCTTCTGGGCATGGATGCGTGGAACCGGTGCCAAAGTCGACTGATGGTACTCTGATGCACGTTTAGATGCCTGGCAACCTGACTTTGACTTTCGCCTGCGTGCAAACGGCCAATAGCAATGTTCCTTAAATTTATCGATAGAGACGGCATAAATGTCTGCTTGAAAATTAACTGAATTTTGTGTGTGTAGCGTTATCCTTTTATAGGGTTTCAGTTGCATAGTCAGTGAATAGTGTTCACACCAAATGTTGTTGCTTTCACGTGCGCGCAACATGAGCTGTGGTCAAAAATTGCGTCATATACACTATTGACCACTGCGTTGTAACGATTACAAAAACGAACGCAATTCAGGTCAACACGTGCATGTGACACTGTAAAGAACATTTGAGGCTGGTTTTTATATACCCTAGCACCAAATTTTACTTACAAACTCAGAAAAACGCGCCCTCGGATAGCTATGCGTTTCTTTTTTTGAACAGTATATATTACTACCAAGATATGTGTACGATTCTACATCCTTTAGTGGTGTTTCTTCAAGTTCAATATTGTTATCATCTCTTGCATTTATTCTCATAATCTTTGCCTTTTACCTGTGTATTTTCAGGCCCAACTCCGCCCATGCCGGTCCCAAGCCCGGATGAAAAAGGAGGAGGGCGGCCTGCATGGAGGCCGTAAGGAGGCAGCCCCTCCACCATGCAAAGGCACAACAGGCCAATCACCTGTTTGCTTTAAACCACGATTACGAGTAACACAAGAGAGAAAACCGGACTGATTCTAAAGGCGACGAACTGGAACGGACTACGGACTACGACTTATGGAACATGGAACACAAGAAGTATAAATGGGAAGGAAGAGGAGCTGGTGGAAGAGATGAGGAAAGCAAAACTAGAAATCCTGGCTATAACGGAAACAAAGAAAAAAGGACAAGGAGTCATGGATCTCAATGGCAACACGCTGCTCTACAGTGGTGTACCCATATCCGAAAGAGCTAAAGGGGGTGTGGGTTGCATTGTGGCCCAAAATCAAAAAGATAGTATCAAGGGGTGGAACTTTGTCTCAGAGCGCATTATGGTTGTGAAACTAAAAGAAGGAGAAACCATAGTCAACGTGGTCATAGTGTATGGGCCAAATGAGGATGAGAGAGCAGAGGTCAAGGAGGAATTCTTCGAGCTGCTTCAAAGGACAGTGGATGACTGCCTAGATGAAGTTATCATGCTCGGAGATTTTAATGCCAGAGTTGGAAATGACCATGCTAGATGGGGTGGAGTTATCGGAAGATATGGAGAAGATACTCTCAATGGCAATGGAAAGCGACTCCTTAGATTCTGCAGTGAGCAGAATCTGATCATTACAAACACAAAGTTCCCCCATAAGCGCATACATGCATACACTGGATGTGAGCCAGCAAAGAATGAGAGGTCGGTGATCGACTGTGCCATTGTTCGGAGAAGCTCATTCAAATATGTCCGAGATGCAGGAGTCTGGAGGGGGCCAGAGATTGGAAGTGATCACTACCTGCTAACAATCAAACGAACAACTGAGGGGGTTGCTCGGCCTAGGAACTGCTCAACATCACGCAAGAAACCAAGTAAACAAGCAGGAGAAATGAGCATTGGGACCTACAAGCTGGGAGAGCCGGAGGTTAAGACCAGATGTCAGGGGCTTGTTGCTGCAGCGGTGAGCAACACAGAAGAACAACCTGATGACTTGGAAGCCCTCTGGATTAAATTCAATGATATCATGAAGACAGCTGCTGCAGGGGCGTGTGGTGGGGTCCGACTTGGGAACCAGAGAGAGAGGACACCTTGGTGGACGGAGGAGGTCGGAGAGAAGATGGGAGAGGGGAGGGTGGCATGCAAACAATACTTGGGAGCTAAAAACACAACGGGACAAGTGGAGAGATGTGGAGAATATGTGACACTCGGAACAGAAGTAAGGAACGGAGTGCTAGCGGCGGGACAGAGGTCCTGGGGAGAATTTGGAGAAAGGCTGGAAAAAGATGCACGGGAAAACCAGAGGTTGTTCTGTGGGACCCTAGAGAGCATGGGGAGGGAAAAGCAATGCCCTCTCGGATTTATAAAGGACAGGCGGGGCAGGTTGCTTACTGCCCCGAGGGAAGTAATGGAAAGATGGAGGGAATGTTTCTCGGAGCTCCTTGGTGGTGAGCAAGGTCAAACATCGGAGGTGATGGCCGCTGGCGCGGAAGGGGAAGCCAATGGTGGTGAAGATGACATGGAGATGGAGGAGCTGAGGGCAGCACTGGAGAGGATCGGGGTGGGCGGGGCAGCAGGACATGATGGTATGGCACCAGAGATGGTTGGGTGCATGGGAGCATCAGGCGACCTGTTGCTCTTGGGGGTCCTGCGGGCAGCGTGGTGCAACAGGGCCGTACCAAAGGATTGGGAGATCGCCATCATAACACCAATTTTCAAAAAGGGTGGCAGCCGACGGTGTGGAAAACATGGAGGCATGTCCCTTCTCGGTGTCCCTGGGGGGATCTACTCTGGAGTCCTGGGGCAGAGACTCCAACGCCTAGCTGAGCCATAATTGGATGAGGTCCAGTGCGGATTCCGAGCAAACCGAAGTACTCAAGACCTAATCTTCACACTCAGACAGCTGAGTGAAAGGCCCTTGAGTATAAGAGTGAGATCCATCTTTGTTTCATAGATCTGGAAAAGGCGTTTGACAGGGTCCCTTGGAGCAAACTTTGGGACTGTTTGGCAAGGAAGAATATTCCAGCACCTCTGATTCATGCTATACAGAGCTTCTACAAGTCTTGCAGAAATTATGTGAGGACAGCAAACCATAAGTCAGAAGAGTTCAGGACCACCACTGGTGTAAGACAAGGTGATATCCTATCACCTTACCTCTTCATACTCCTTATGGACGATGTCATCAAGGCATGTAAGGAGAGAACAAGAAAGTATTCAGTGGGGTACTGGAAGATGTGACAGGTCTATATTTCAGAGCTGGCATTTGCTGATGATGTTGCCCTGATTGCTAAATCAGAGGCACATCTCCAATCCAACCTGCAAGTCTGGAAGGAAGAGCTGGAGAAGAGAGGGATGGTAATAAGCAGCTCTAAAACAAAATCCATGGTGATATCACGAGAAGAAAGAAGGCATCAGATTAAGCTGGGAGAACAGGTCCTGGAGCAGGTTGACCACTTTAAATACCTCGGAGCTATTATAGACCGAAAGGGAGGCATCAAAGAAGAGTTGGCCACTCGAAAAGCAGCAGCTGGGAGACTTTTTCAGGCCATAAATCGAGGATTCCTCAGCAAGAGAGAGGTTGGTAAGAAAACAAAGATGGCTGTATACCGCTCCACCTATGTCCCAGTCTTGACATATGGATGCGAGTCATGGGCAATGACTACAACCCATAAAAGCCAGATCCAAACCTCAGAAATGAGGTATCTGAGGAAAGTGGTTGAAGTAACAAGAAGAGACATGGTACGCAACCAGACGATACGTCAAGGCCTAAAATGCCACCCCCTTCAGACCCAAGTAGTAGAACAGTCCCAACTAAGATGGTTTGGCCATGTCTGCAGAATGGGAGAAGATCGGCTACCACGACAAGCATGGGAAACAAAGAGCCAAGGATACAGACCCCGAGGACGACCCAGAGTCCGCTGGGAGGACAACATTAGACAATCTTTGAAAGACCGAGGACTAGAATGGAACCAGGCCAGGAGGAAGACAGCCGATAGAATAGTTTGGCGCTCTCTCTTCCAAACCTCTACACCTCACGGTAGAAGGGGAACGACTAAGTAAGTATTTTCAGGCCCACTTGTTGTGACCTCTCATCGAGAATTTTCAGTTTCTCTTGCATCTGATTATGGTTATGGGACAGAAGAGTCAAGTCATCTGCAAAATCCAGATCATCAAGCTGTTTAGTCAGATTCCACTGGATTCCATTTCTGTTGTGTGATGTCGATGTTTTCATAACCCAATCTATTGCTAGTAAGAAAAGAAATGGAGACAAGAGGCATCCCTGTTTCACTCCCATTCTAATCCTAAACGGTTCTGTAAGTTGTCCTTCATGAAGAATTCTGCATGTCATGTCTTCATATGTCTTCCTTATTAAGTTAAAGATCTTCATGGGACCTCAATAATGCCTCATCAATTTCCAAAGTGATTCTTTGTCTACACTGTCAAATGCCTTTTCATAGTCCACGAATCCGATGTATAGTGGTGAATTCCATTCCAGACTTTGTTCAACTATTATTCTCAAAGTGGCTATCTGGTCTGTACATGATCTGTTTTGTCGAAAACTCGCCTGTTCATCTCTCAGTTTCTTGTCTATGGACTCTTTTAATCTCTCAAGGATGATTCTGTTTAATCCTGGCACTGATAGTAGTCTAACATTATTCCTCTATAATGTGTGCACTCATGTAAATTTCCCTTCTTAGGCAACGTGACCAGATAACCTTCCTTCCATTCTGCTGGTATTTCCTCTCTCTCTCTCTCTGACTTTGCCAAGTAGTTTGTATAATATCTCTGTAGCGGAATCAATATCTGTTTTGATGGCCTCTGCTAGAATTCCATCTGGACCAGCTGCTTTTCCATATTTCAGAAGCATTATGGCTTTCTTTATTTCTTCTCTACTTGGTCGTTTATAGCTGATTCGTAGATCCTCTTCTGCTGGCTAGATATCTGGGGGATTAGTTGGAGATGGTCTATTGAGAAGTTCCTCAAAATGTTCTGTCCATCTCTTCATTTGTTCTTGTATATTACCAAGCAATTTTCCATTATCTGTTATGAGGCCATTTGCTTGCTTATATTTACCTGTTAGCGTCTTTGTGTTGTTGTACAGGTCCCTCATATTTCCTTTGGCTGCAGCTTCCTCTGCTTCCCTTGCTAACTATTCAATATACTTCCTCTTGTCTATTTTGATGTTTCTTCTTACTTCTTACCAGAAGCTCCAAAGTCAAAGCTCATGAAATGTACATAGAAGCAAACAAAGAAGTAACAAATGAGAATACCAATATTATATTATTTGCAGGCATCGAATTTACTTATAGAAGAGGTGTTAAGAATAGACAGAGCTAGGGAAATACATTATATTATGTATTTCCCTAGGTCTGTCTATTCTTAACACCTCAAACAGCATTTAACAAGAAAAAAAGTTAATATATAGTAATTGGGAATGTGAAGGTCTAATGCTGTTGTTACAATACATATGGCTTTTAACAGGTGAAATTCAGTTAAATATCTGTTAAAGTCAGTTATATAACTGGAACCGGCAAGCCTTTACACCCATCCCCCTTAATATTATTCTTGTTTGGAGTTTCTGTTTGATTTTTTTTGGTTTTACGACGTTTTTGTTTGGGTTTTTTTTTTAAACATACAGCTTACAAGCATAATTGATGATTGTAATTTGCCCTATTTACAATGATTTGACAGGTGTGATGCCATTTTCCCATATTGGCAGTTGTTCATATTATTTGGAAATGAAAACAATATATAACCCAATTATAACCCCATCAGAGGTAGAACAGAGAAGGAAATGTCGAAATTGTCCTCTTTTCACACAACATGCCTAAGAAAAATTCTCCGTATCTTTTGGCCGAATACCATTACCAACCAAGATCTGCTTACTCGGAGCAAGCAAGAGGACATGCACATCATCATAGCTGGCAGACGCTGGAGCTGGGTTGGCCATGTCCTCAGAAGAGACCCCGATGCCATCACAAAAACAGCTATGCTATGGACACCTGAAGGAAAACGAAAGAGAGGCCGACCAAAAACAAATTGGCGGAGGACTATGGAGGCTGAGATGCAAAGAATGAACCAGAGTTGGGGCACTGTACGAAGGATAGCCGCCGACCGAGCAAAGTGGAATCAATTTGTTGTTGCCCTACAAGACGCCACCAGGCGTAATGGCCACTGACTGCTTTGACGGTCGGCTGCTAAGGATCAAAGAAGAAGAAGAGGTAGAACAGGATATTTGTCATCATTAATTTTTTTTAAAATACACAAAGAGTGCACAAAATTCTTCTTATCACTGTGTGAAAATTCAATGGTGCTTCTTGGTGGATTGACTATTGAGATAACTTGTGTGAGTGTTAAATAGCTCAGCTGTATGACCTGGCCACTCTTTGATTCATTTCTCATTTCTATCCTCATATCCTGTTTTTTGTGTTAAAGATTGTAGACGGCAAGAGATACCATTTGATGTTTTTGCATCACAACCAAATGTTGAAACCATTTTATTCTCTGTATATTCAAAGCATGGTTTGATTGTTTACTCCTATAGTAGTGCTTTGATCTTACCTATTTCGTGACGTTAGTTACTACTGTCAGAATATCTCAAAAATTGTAATTCATGCCTGCATCTATACTGTATTTGTTGTCTGCATGTGGAAAGATTCCTGGAGAAGGATTGAAGCAGAAGCAAGTGCAAATAAAATCTCATGGTCAGAGCTAATAATGACAGCCCAAAAGTGAAGGCTTTATCAGGGAACAGTTGCAGTTTTGTGGTCCATGGCAAGAAAACGATGCACTTTACAATTAGAAACATTGTGATTCAATAAAATTATTCCTTAAATTGTTGTATAAATGTTACCACAGCTTTGTGTGCTTTGAAAACCCTACACTGGCACTGCAGTCTTTGCCACCTTTTGTGCAGATAAAATTTGCGAGTCAAAATAGAAAATTTGTCTGTTTCTATTTTATCAAATCCTTTTTCTCCTTATACTGGATGCCTTTTAGTATTACTACCTCTTTTACTCATTGGTAATGGTGCATCTCTAGAGACTCCTGTTTAGCATTCTCTCATCATTCATTTCACTGCCCCACAACTCCAACTGATCTCCCCTTGCAAGTAGCCTGTAACAAAGAACTACTTGTGCTCTTGCAATGGTGGTTTCTGTAGTCATTTGTCTTATATGATAAGGCTGCCAACTCCACACACAACCTCACATAATTTCACCATTTACATCATGCCTGACGAAATAGTACTTCTATTCTTTCTGTGTCTCTTCAGAGAATCATGGAAACTATACTGTGGCAGTACCTGTCTGTTTCATATCTCACTCCTTGGTGTCCTTAACATAATCACAGTGGGAAATGATTACTAAACCAGTTCATTATACTGGAAACCCTTTTATATCATATCTTCATACAAACTATTTCTCCTGTGACTGTGATGAAAAGTATGTGCTTTTCTCTCCTTCCAAGCATATGTGGTCCTTATCTCTTTTCCAGAGGAACAGAAAGGCTCTCAGACTTTCAGATTTGTTTAAGGTGTGTGTGTGTGTGTTTTTTTAGCAGTATTCACATAATAGAATGTCTTTTTTAACATGGCCTGCATTATCACCTTACCAAAAGTAGTAAGTGCTTTAGCTTGTTCAACATTCAATTTTATAAGCCCACCTTAAAAGCAGTGGTAAGATAAGAAGAAGACTATACTAGGGGCAAATCAGCCCTGAAAAGCTGAAATAAAACTATGTATCACAAAAATAATTCATTAATTAAGAACACAGTATATAAATGTTCTGTTAGTGACAACATGAAGAAAAACTGGACAGTTAGAGAAGACAGTGACAGAACATTTGAGTACTGAAAGTTTGATAAAATACAATAAAAAATTAGGAAAATCACAGAATGGTAACAGTGTTGTCATTTAACAGCTATTTTCAAAAGTACCAAATGTTTACAAACTATCTCACAGATGTGTGTCCTGAAGATAAAAGATGTGACAGACATTGAGATTTATCACAAGGATATTATAGAATGTGTCATGGAAGGCACAGTGTGAAAGAGAAGCCAGAAATACAAAAATCTGGAAAAGCAAACAAAGGAAACAAAATTTTGTGGATGTTGAGTCTCAAAAGTCACTTTAATTTTTGAGATTGCAGAGATAATTGTACTATTAATTTCCAAAAACATACCAACATCTCACAGTATGCATTAACTTTTGAATTCAAAAGCGCAACTCTATATATAAAACAATTTCAGATTCATAAATATCTAAAAAAAAAAAAAAAAAATAATCCTCAATGCCACAAAACCAAAAATAGTTACTTTTATTATATATGGGCAGATTAGTAAGTTGTTATTAACCATCGTTAGAAAAATAAGTGTTAAAGATGAAAATACTGTATTATTTTACCACATGAAAAAATAACCAAACGGAGCACAATAATCTGAATCTTCAACTCAAATGTTAAGACAGTATTAGCATATGGCATTGAACAAGAACCACAAAGTTACAGAGATATTCATAAATGGCTGCCTGCTTAGAAGAGACGGATTAAAATGTTAGCAAAACTTCACTATTGTGGAAACGATGGAATGAATCAGACCAACGTCTGTGGAATAAGAGGTGAGAAGATATTGGATTTGGATAGGGCACATGTGGAAACTTATTTATAGTATTATAGGGCAGCCCTTGTTCTGACATCTCTACAGTAAAAGTAATACCAAAACACACAGAGAAGGGAACTGAAGACAGGACAAGAAATGGATAGAGAAGACATGGGAAAGGCACTCAATGGACAGCACATGATGATTTGGCTTTATTTTTTTTTTCAAAGGCCTATACTACTTAAGAAATTAAAGGCTAATGAATGAATCATTATGAACAAATGCTACATACTTCAGGATAGACAATGTGTAAACTTTGTGTGGTCTAGACTGAGCCATATTACATTATCTCCCATCACACTAAACATATTATGCAATTTATTGTCCCTGTCTGCATTTGCAACGGGTGGGGGGGAAGAATAACCTTTCAAAATAACAAAGAATATAAAAACCTGCTAAAAGAGAATTCACTGACAATTTGGTGAATAGGGAAAAAAACAATCTTTCTGAATCCATATATATTGTTTTTTAAGATACGTCGCTATATGCTCCTCTGAACTGATAGTGCAAAATCAAGCTTTGCACATTATATTGAGACAGTACGTACTGCAGATAGAAATAATGAACATAAGATTATGATGTTCAGGGTGTAAGAACTTTTTCACACCCAACTTGTTTAAGTAACATCAGACTGAGACACATACATTAGTTTAATATCAAAGCTCTGACATTTTGTTGAGACTTCAGTCAGATGAAATAAAAAGGTTTAATCCAAGTACAATTTTAAGTAGATTTCACTGTAACATTATAATTATAAGCAGCACTAATTAATACAATGTTACATTAAAATAGTGAGCATGATATATTTTCTTTATTGGAAAAAGAGGAGGGGGAGTGTGGTAGAGGAGCAGTTTAAAACAAAGTATAATAAGAGATAAATGTGGTAAATAAGAGATAAATGTCACCTGTTTGTAACTGGCTGACAAAGGGTAAAACCCGAAACGTCCCTTGTTTCATGTGAACCGTTAATTTGTAGAACTGATTCAATACTGTTTTATTGGTTTATATACTTATATATGAAAAGAAATAGCTAGTATTATTAGATGTTTTAATTAAGGCTGTTCCAGCTATTTTATCGTGTGCAATGTATGAACAGTTATAAGATATCTTGCTTGCATCTTTTAGCGCAACGTGCATTTTTGCCTGCCTTGTTGGTGTAGTTTCGATGTGAGATAGTTCATAGTAAATAAGGAAAAACAAAACTATTTCTTTACACTAGAAAATGTTTACAATAAAGAATTGTTATAAGTACTGTAAGCAAATTTAGGAAAAAGCTGAATTAGAAATATATAGGTCTGACTATAAATGTTCAATGAAACTAATGAACTTATAAGATCTTTAGTGGTTATGACAATAAGGCTTTCAGCTTTCCACTCTTGTCCTTTGCTACTATATCATCACCTCCTCCCTCAAATCTTTGGTTGATGAACACCCTTGGAACCTGCAAATATTACATACATTTTTATATTAGACAGTAATAGCTGTATTGAACAGTAGCATCACAAACTGTTTCATCAACCACTCCTGCAGGTCTGTAACCCTTTGTCCTAAATTCTCGGGGACAGCTTTGTTTTGCAAACCAGATTTTTCTGGCCCTTAAATGTCATCCAAATTGTTCAAAAAGTAGCCCAAGTCACCCAATCTGCATTTTAAACACAGCCCAAAGTCATCCAAAATAGTCACAAATCATCCAAAGTATGATAGAAATGTAGCCCAAGGCATATTGTCAGAATATTTCAGTTTTTAGGTGTTCGGATGAAAGGTCATAGACTTGTACTTAGTCATTCCTCTTCTACCTTGATGGTACAGAGGTTAACCAGAGATGGCGCCATGCTATCCTTTCGGCTGTCTTCTTTTTGGCCTGGTTAATGTTTCATCAAGCCAAAGTAAATTTATTATGAGCAGTTGGAAAAATGAGAGAGTGTTCTATCAGGAACTGAAATTGAATTGCCATAATGAAGTACCTCTTGATATGA
The DNA here is from genome assembly GCA_024509875.1 of Oreohelix idahoensis. Classification (NCBI taxonomy): domain Eukaryota; kingdom Metazoa; phylum Mollusca; class Gastropoda; order Stylommatophora; family Oreohelicidae; genus Oreohelix; species Oreohelix idahoensis. The sequence goes on along the minus strand of JAMPIV010019874.1, from coordinate 399,517 downwards.
TCTACATCAGTGCTCTCAACCTTTGTTTTTTACTTCATGGCACACTTAAGTTCCCTTCAGAATTCCATGGCACACTATAATTACGTACGTCTGTAAATATTTTAAACTGTGCTGCAGTCATGAGGCAAAACTCCCTAATTTTTTGTGATGGATTGGTGGATGATGATAACTCAAATTATCATTTGTAAAATATGTATGAGATTCCTTCATATTTTACCATAACATATAATTTTGTTACCATTGTATGATGTATATGTGCCATGGCAAACTGACTGCCGAAGACAATGTTTGTTCAGTGTAAAGTTCGGGGCCTGACTAGGACTTCCTCTTTATTTTCTTATGCCTGCATCTTTTAATGTGAATTATGTCCTAGAGTTATCAGTGGTAGCAAGACGTGTATTATATACATCTTTGCATGTTACTTGACATTTTTTGTGTCATGACAAATCTAACTTATTTCCCTAATTAAAAATGTAATACTAAAACTATGGCGTGTCTAATATTTCTGTAGTGATGTCGTTCATATATTCTGAGCAGTAAGTATGACTCAGCATTTTACTATTTAAATTAGTAAACAATGAGAACATTAGTCTATAACTTTGGAATCAATAACACAGAACAACTGAGAAGAAGATGAATCTAATGGGTGGTAAACATCACAAAGAGACAGAATATGACAGCACAATACACAACAACATGTGCACAACATCATACAAAATAACCAGTTCAGTAGCACTTTCAATTTAATTGACAATTATTAACATCAAGGTCACCAGTGTGGAACTGTTGACAAGAATCAGTGGAACATGGGATGAGAAGAAGACACTGGAGATAGATAGGACTGGGGAAATCTGCTGATAGTATTACCAGGCAGGCCTTGTTCTGGAACCACCATGGTAAGAGAAGCAGAGATAGACTGAAAAACACATGGAGACAGCTAGAGATGAAGATTAGGAAGACGTGGAAAAACCCTGAGTTGACAGCATGCTGCATATATTTGTTGAAAACCTATGCTCCTTAGGAGGCTGATGGGTAATGATTGAATGAATTAGCATCAGGTCAGCCAGATATTTGCCTGAATCGCAAGTGAACAAAAACATTTTCAACTCAGATATATGCCTGTCAAATATTTCAGAGTTTAAAACAATCAACTTTATAGTCTAACCTGGACACCACATAAAATGAATTTTCATAACAAGTGCAGAAATAATTAAAATGTATGTATGGTAGTGATTCTAATATACACATAGAAAAAAATTTACCAGGTTCTGGGCTTAAACCTGGTAGTGTCATGATTCAGTCTACCCAGCTATAAATAGGTACCTGACTCTGCTCTTAAGATAGGGAAAGCAAAAGCAGTGAAGATGGGAACTGGTCACCCCCACCTCATAAAGCTGGACTTAGTACTATGAACTCTCTAACACTTCATTCCCCTAGAGAAGTATCTGCTATGGGACTATCTTTACTTTTCTGAGTGCTATTAATAGCATTTGAATTTGGTTAAACCTAATGTATTTCCCTCAGTAAATATATTATACTTCAAAGCTATATACTTACTTACTTAATCATTCCCATTCTACTGCAAGATGTAGATGTTTGGAAGAGAGAGCGCCAGACTATCCTATCGGCTGTCTTTCTCCTGGCCTGGTTCCATTCTAATCCTCGGTCCTTCAAAGATTGTCTAATGTTGTCCTCCCAGCGAACTCTGGGTCGTCCTAGGGGTCTGGATCCCTGGCTCTTTGTTTCCCATGCTTGTCGTGGCAGCTGATCCTCTCTCATTCTGCAGACATGGCCAAACCATCTTAGTTGGGACTGTTCTACTTGGGTCTGCAGGGGGTGGGATTTTAGGCCTTGGCGTATCATCTGGTTGCAGGCCATGTCTCTTCTTGTTACTTCAACCACCTTTCTCAGATACCTCATTTCTGAGGTTTGGATCTGGCTTTTGTGGGTTGTAATTGCCCATGACTCGCATCCATATGTCAAGACTGGAACATAGGTGGAGCGGTATACAGCCATTTTCGTTTTCTTACCAACCTCTCTCTTGCTGAGGAATCCTCGATTTATGGCCTGAAAGTCTCCCAGCTGCTGCTTTTCGAGTGGCCAACTCTTCTTTGATGCCTCCCTTTCGGTCTATAATAGCTCCGAGATATTTAACAAAGCTATATAGTATCTAATAATTCTCAAGTAAGACATTCACATATTCCGACTAGTAAATATGACTCAGCATTTTACTATTTAGATTAGTATGCTAATGTTTAAAAGCCATCAATGTAAAACAAGATGAATGATAAAGCCATTCTCACCGATCTGCCACCAGTTATTTCCAGCAAATAGTCTTGAATGTTGGCACAATTAGGTAAGGTGTCAATCTCCAGAACTTCATACTCATCTGGAGAAATGAGATCGCCAACGTACTTTGAAATCGTTTGCTTCGCCTTGGCACAATAGGGACATCCCTGTTTGGAGAAGATCACGACTTTTTTACCAGCGATCTTTCGGTCAACAAAAACTTTGACGTCACCCATGGTAAACTTTGCAAACTCTCTTATTAAGCCCACTGGCTGCAACTGAAGGTGATAGAGTTTGCTGAGCGTCTTAATTACCGCGGTCTTCAGCTTTGGGACACTCGACGTAGTGCTCGTGCTGCGGCAAGTGAATGAGTGGGCAAAATATATAGGTTGCTCTCCGCCCATAATCAACATCCGGCACAAATCTGTTGAGCCACGTTGAAGTTTACCGATAATTATAACATTGCACTCGTCGCATATGCACCCTATACTGATTTTTTTTTTAAATAGAAAGAATCATGACATTTAATATGTTTTGACTAATATGACTCGGCATTCGCGAATTTTATGAATGAAGATGAGTAATCCATAAAAACATGTCACAACTAAATAGTAAACACTTATTTTCAGTGTTAACAATATGCTCCTTATTCTATTACACTATTTATATTTCAGTTACTAATGCCATGCTTTTAATTTTCTTCATTAATATTAACATATATTATTAATTTCTGTATATGTAAAAGAGTATTGAGTACCAGGTTAGCCTAGATGTTTTAGCAATATCCTTTGAAATGTTTTGTTTGTGCTTTACGGAGATTCAAATAGCCTCAAACTGACTACTGCTTTCTTTGACAACATTCAAGTAGACGTCTGAGAGTGTACGAAGAAGAAAAAGAAGAAGTAGAAGAAGTTTGTGCATTAACACAAAAAAAAAAAAAATTTAAGCTGATATTATTAAAATAGTTCAAGTCTTGATACCGCCTTCCTGTTACAAAACATCATCATCAGCTGCCATCTCCACAACGAAGGTTGGCTGTAATGGATCTCCAACGTCTTCTGTCTCTTGTTTTGGTGGTGCACTCTGATATACTCTTTCCTGTCCATCTCTTGATGTTATCTTCCTATTTATAGTGCTGTCTTCCCCGTGCACGTTTGCCTTCAACTCTCCCTTCTATTATGGTCTTCTGCAATGTGTTATGCCTTTTTTATGTGGCCAAAGTATTTTAGCTGCCGAACTTTGATCTCCCTCATTAGTTCTCTTTTCATACCTAGATTTTCTAGGACTTCCTTATTTGTTTTCTTCTCTTTCCATGAGATACGCCCCATTCTTCTATATATCCACAATTCAAGAGCCTCAATTCTTTCTTCCAATTGCTTATTCATTGTCCATGTTTCTACACCATACAGTAATGCAGAATATATATATATATATATATATATATATATATATATATATATATATAACTTTCTGATTCTCAGTTTTAATCTGTGAGATAACTGTTTAGATATCAGTGTATGTTTCATGTTGTTGAATGTAGCTTTGGCCATTCCTATTCTCTTCTTGATTTCTGTTTCACATCTGCCATCTTCTGTTATTATATGACCAAGATATGGGTAGCTCTTGACTTGTTCCAGGATTTTCCAATTTACGCTTATCTTTAATGTGGGCTTATAGTCTGTTTTGCTAATTATCATAGTTTTTGTTTTCTCAATATTAATGCCCAATCAATATTCATGACTTATACTGTTCACTTGCTTCACTAGTTCTTGTAACTCCTGTTCACTTTCAGCTAACAAATGCCAGTATCATCTGCATATCTAAGGTTGTTAATTGACCTTCCACCGATGTTCAGTCCTGGTATTTTCTATATCTGAAAATTTGTTTCGGTTTATAGTAGGCAGGGAGACAGCACACAACCTTGTCTGACACCTCTTTTTATGTCTATGTGGGAGCCGCGCTAGCGTAGTGGTTACAACACCGCTCTGGCGACCGGGTGATACAGGATCAAACCCGGGCGACGGCATTTGAGGATTTTTCGTCGACCGGGATTTGGACTGGATTAACTCGAGACCTGGCGAGGACATTTGAAGGAGTGTCGTCGACCAGGGACTGGCGGCTCCTGAGCCGACCCAGCTGCAATGGGTACCTCCGAAATCGGCGAGTATTTGCCTGAATGGCGAGGGACACCTGTCTCTGTACAAGAAATAAAGGGATACTCACGTAAAATCAATGTCAGGTTAGACATAAAATAATAACCTGAGATTTCGCCTCGAGTATTAGCGGGCGAACAAAAAAAAAAAAAAAAAAAAAAATGTCTATGTTTGGTGATGAATTCCTTCCAGATCTTACTATGGCAGTTTGCTCCCAATAAAGGTTACTGAACAGAACATCACTAAAGTCCTAATTAGGACCCATATAATTTAAATCACTAAAGTTTATACCTTATTTTACAAGCTTTTCATCCACCGTCACTGAGCGTTAGCTCTTGGTGATCCTTATTTTACTACGTTTTCTGGACCATTAAACAAATTAAGGCACATTTCATTTGTAATTAAATCTGGCCACAAACGATGTGACCTTCGCATTTAGAACGGGAGATAAATCTGTTTACTGTGAAAGGCGAGAGGTCACGAAGGTAAACGGCAGCTAATTTGCACAATCATCTAGGATGACACGAAACACATTGATGGTCCATTCGCATGTGTTCACTGTCATTTCCCCGCCAGATTTGGAGGGACTTTTTTAAACTGACATCAGTCCAGTGCTTGAAGGGTTTATTGCTCCCATCCAGGAATGTATTAGGTCCAGATGACATAGGAAATTCGAGTGTTGCTTCTGCTAGGACTACAACATCGTCAGTCCGTTTTCGAGGAAAAAGTAATTTGGAAAATAGCCGTCTGTCTCAGAAGATAAATATAAGGTTGGTACATCTGTATTTGCAAAGCACAGGAATCCTAGTCCGGTTAAAACGAAGTATAGTGGGCCGTTTGTTCGATAAGGCCACATAAACGAATTCAGAGACTCATTAATAAGGATTAGGTAGGCCTAGCCTATAGGAATTCTAAACCTTACGACATAGGGGACTTATTTGGATGACACCGAAGAACACGACCCACTGCTCTTCATTTCAACATTTATTACACATAAGGGAGGGAAACCCGAGGCCTGTAAACAGTAAATTAATATGAAACAAATATAAAGGTATGTTATCAGGCACTCGCAGGAAATAAAGAAGTAGAACACCAGACAACAAAAAAACAACAGACATGAGTGGCTTACCCAGGATTTGAACACTGGACCTTCCGTGCGACAACCCCGCCTAGCCATGCAAGCGAATCACACTATCCGCCCTGCCATCTACGCATCATCAAAAAATGATGTTTCAATGGCAGGTCAACAGTGCGAACCACAATACATGACACCAGAAGTCCACCATGGGCAGTTCAGCCTATTAATGACGCAATCACTTCTGTTGTATTTCTATCAAGCAGTATAGGCCGAATCCAACAAGACAAGGACCTTAATACTGTGTCCAGTAAATGATAGTAGACTAGAACAGTGAGAACAGGATAGTGGGTAGGTTTGGGTATTGTATAAACATTTATTACACATAAGAGAGGGAAACCCGAGGCCTGTAAACAGTAAATTAATATGAAACAAATATAAAGGTATGTTATCAGGCACTCGCAGGAAATAAAGAAGTAGAACACCAGACAGCAGAAAAAAAACAGACATGAGTGGCTTACCCAGGATTTGAACACTGGACCTTCCGTGCGACAACCTCGCCTAGCCATGCAAGCGAATCACACTATCCGCCCTGCCATCTACGCATCATCAAAAAATGATGTTTCAATGGCAGGTCAACAGTGCGAACCACAATACATGACACCAGAAGTCCACCATGGGCAGTTCAGCCTATTAATGACGCAATCACTTCTGTTGTATTTCTATCAAGCAGTATAGGCCGAATCCAACAAGACAAGGACCTTAATACTGTGTCCAGTAAATGATAGTAGACTAGAACAGTGAGAACAGGATAGTGGGTAGGTTTGGTATTGTATAAACATTTATTACACATAAGGGAGGGAAACCCGAGGCCTGTAAACAGTAAATTAATATGAAACAAATATAAAGGTATGTTATCAGGCACTCGCAGGAAATAAAGAAGTAGAACACCAGACAGCAGAAAAACAACAGACATGAGTGGCTTACCCAGGATTTGAACACTGGACCTTCCGTGCGACAACCCCGCCTAGCCATGCAAGCGAATCACACTATCCGCCCTGCCATCTACGCATCATCAAAAAATGATGTTTCAATGGCAGGTCAACAGTGCGAACCACAATACATGACACCAGAAGTCCACCATGGGCAGTTCAGCCTATTAATGACGCAATCACTTCTGTTGTATTTCTATCAAGCAGTATAGGCCGAATCCAACAAGACAAGGACCTTAATACTGTGTCCAGTAAATGATAGTAGACTAGAACAGTGAGAACAGGATAGTGGGTAGGTTTGGTATTGTATAAACATTTATTACACATAAGGGAGGGAAACCCGAGGCCTGTAAACAGTAAATTAATATGAAACAAATATAAAGGTATGTTATCAGGCACTCGCAGGAAATAAAGAAGTAGAACACCAGACAACAGAAAAACAACAGACATGAGTGGCTTACCCAGGATTGCAGGATTGTCATGTATTGTGGTTCGCACTGTTGACCTGCCATTGAAACATCATTTTTTGATGATGCGTAGATGGCAGGGCGGATAGTGTGATTCGCTTGCATGGCTAGGCGGGGTTGTCGCACGGAAGGTCCAGTGTTCAAATCCTGGGTAAGCCACTCATGTCTGTTGTTTTTCTGTTGTCTGGTGTTCTACTTCTTTATTTCCTGCGAGTCCCTGATTACATACCTTTATATTTGTTTCATATTAATTTACTCTTCATTTCAACCCCTTAATCCTAACTCAATCATTTCAACCCCTTAATCCTAACTCAGTCGTCATAGGCGACTTATTTTATATCGAAAACCACGTCCCACTGTTGTTCATTTCAACTAAATGAATGTAGGCTAAGCAAATGTATTTAGATTAGGGTCTACTGCTGTATACATGGTGTAGCCTATATTAATGCTTTCATAAAAAAAGTAAGTTGTGCAAAGTAAAATGGAGGCTGAAAGAATTTGATGATATAATATAACTTGGCTTGCCTAGGTCTCTTCTCTCCCCCCCCCCCCCCCCCCCCTTTCGGGGCATCACAACGTGTAAATTTTTTTTTTTTAAATTCTTGAAATTTCATTTAGGGGTGTCTACTACATATGACGTCATGCAGTGAGAGAAGTCAAAATTTTGCGATGTGTGATGATAGGGGAAAGGGGGTTTGGAAAAAAAAATGTGACATCACACAAAAATATCATAGCTTCTTTCATAAGTTATTTTCATCCTCAACAGTTAATTTATCCACAATAGTTAACTTTTCTGCCATCAATGGTACCTATACCTTGTAGCGGTATGGCAGCTTGTGTGCCCTGACAATCCCCAGAGCTATGCCAGTGGGAGTTTTACTCCTTGTAGGTTCAACCAAGCTGGACTGGTCTGCGTGGGTAGGGGTCAGACAAAAGCTGGTACCCTGGTCCTCCAGGTTGGGGGTTTTAGCACAGGGCCGACACCCCTATCTATATAAAAAATCGCACATGACACCCTTTGATGCGGGGACGGACATCCTATATAAAAAATCGCTCACCAACACCACAATTATACAATGCTATGCACCAACAAACGACAGCAATGAAGAGATCAAGGACGAGTTCTATCAACAGGTACAAAAGGAAATGGAAACTGTACCCAGGTACGATCTTATTATAGTAATGGGAGACCTAAATGCGAAAGTTGGAACACACAATAACTATAACGAAAGAGTAATGGGGAAATGCGGCAGTGGAACAGTAAATGAAAATGGGGACAAATTAATAAGCTTCTGCAGTATTAACAACCTGGTCATTGGAGGAACACTTTTTCAACACAAAGAAGTGCACAAGTTAACATGGAAATCACCAAACGGACGAGACAAAAACCAGATAGATCACATAATGATCAATGGCAGATGGAGACAACATGCACTACAAGATGTGAAAGTAAGAAGAGGCGCAGATGTGGGACGTGATCATCACCTAGTAGTAGCAAGACAAGGTGAAACTCGAGCTGCTGGACCAGCTGTAGTCAAACAGAAAAGATACAACATCACGAAACTTAAGAACCCCCTCACCAGAAAAGCATTTGTGGTTGACGTAAAGAGACGATATCTGATTACCAAAAGCCAGGAAAGAACAGAGACCGACGATGTCGACCAGAAATTCAACACCTTCTCAACAATATACAAAGAAAGCAGCAAGTCATGCTTGGGATTCCAGGAAAGAAAAAGCCAAGACTGGATAACACCAGAAACGCTAAACACCATAGCGAAGAGAAAGGAAATGAAAAGAAAGAAAACAGAAGCTAAGTCTCCCAGGTTAAAGGCAATATATAGTGAACAGTACAGTTAGCTGGACAAGGAAGTAAAACGTCAAACCTGTGCTAACAAAAGGACATTTCTGGATGACCTTGCAAGACAGGCAGAAGAGGCAGCACTGAGAAATGAACAAAGCACAGTCTATAAAATAACTAAAGCTATCAGTGGAAAACGAGGTGCAAACAACACAACGTTAGTAAGAGACAAGCAAGGAAATCTCATCACCACAGCACAGGGGCAGGAAACAAGATGGGCAGAGCACTTCAGAGAAACACTGAATAAGGAACCACCAGAGACTCAGCTGAATGTTCCTGAGGCTGAAAGTGACTTAGATGTAAATACAGACATTCCACGAAAAGAAGAAATCATCACAGCTATCAAAGGGCTAAAAAATGGAAAAGCGCCTGGTCAAGACAATCTAAATGCTGAGCTATTCAAGACAGACCCTGAACTAGCAGCAGAACTATTAGAACCACTATTTGCACAAGTCTGGGAAACTGAGACAACACCAACAGAGTGGAGTAAAGGAATAATTGTCAAATTGCCCAAGAAGGGTGACCTTGCAGACTGCAACAACTGGAGAGGAATTACCCTCCTCTCAGTTCCCAGCAAAATACTAGGCAGGATAATCATCCAGAGAATTTCAAAAGCAGTTGACCATAAACTGAGGAAAGAACAAGCGGGCTTCAGAAAGAACAGAAGATGTGCAGATCATATATTTAACCTCAGGAACATTATAGAGCAGTGCTCAGAATGGCAGAGACAGCTGTACATTAACTTTGTTGATTTTGAAAAGGCTTTCGACAGCATATACAAGGACAGCCTATGGAAAATTCGGAGGGCTTATGGAATTCCCAGCCGCATTGTTTCCATCATAAAAAGCATCTATTCTAACTTTACGTGCAGTGTTGGATCAAGTAATGTAACTTTTGAAGTGAAAACAGGAGTACGACAGGGATGCCCCTTATCAACAACATTATTTTTGACAGTCATAGACTGGGTGATGTGCCAGACAATGGAGGGCAGTCCAAGAGGAATTAGATGGACAACGTTCTCTACACTGGAAGACCTGGAATATGCAGATGACATTGCACTACTCGCGCATTCACATCAACAAATTCAAGACAAAACCGATAGACTGAATAAGTATGGCAACAGGTTGGCCTGAACATCAATTTGAAGAGGACAGAGGTCATGACACTAAATGTGGGCAACCCTGAGCCAATAACAGTAAGGAACCAGAAGTTAGAACAGACAGACACATTAACTTACCTAGGATGCATAGTAACACCTGACGGTGGAACAAGCAAGGACATTAACAACAGAATGAATCAAGCGAGAACAGCCTTTGCTGTTCTCAACAACATTTGGAAGTCTTCACGGTACAGCACAAACACCAAATTAAGACTGTATGAGAGCTGTGTACTTTCTGTGCTTCTCTATGGTGCAGAATGTTGGAGAGTAACAGAGAAGGAAATGTCGAAACTGTCCTCCTTCCACACAATATGCCTAAGGAAAATTCTCCGAATCTTTTGGCCACACACCATCAGCAACCAAGAACTACTTATTCGGAGTAACCAGGAGGACATGCACACCATCATAGCTGGCAGACGCTGGTGTTGGGTTGGCCACGTCCTCAGAAGGGACCCTGATATCATCACAAGAACAGCTATGCTATGGACCCCCGAGGGAAAGCGAAAGAGAGGCCGACCAAAAACAACTTGGCGGAGAACTGTGGAAGCTGAAATGCAAAGAATGAACCACAGTTGGGGCACTGTACGAAGGATGGCCGCCGACCGAGCAAAGTGGAATCAATTTGTTGCTGCCCTACAAGACGCCACCAGGCATGATGGCCGCTGACTGCTTTGACGGTTGGTGGTTATGGATCAGAGAAGAAGAAGAAGAAGTTAACTTTTATTCACAACCAGTTCCCCTCCTTGTCGCCTTTCTTAACCCAAGAGTCGGGTATCAGCTGGTAGACTGTAGCTTGATACCACCGTAGTTTCCAAATTGCTACCTTTGCTGTGAGAGGTCTGTGCTCTAACCATGGATGCTCTTATAAATGGATGCTTGCCTAGAAGAGAATGATTGTAGTGGTATGACAAGATCACTGATGTGGAGCTACTGACACAAACCAGACAATGTACCAGAAGAACAAGACATGAGAAGAAGATGCTGAAGATGGATAGGACACACATTGAGCACACCTGCTGATAGCTTTAAAAAGCAGTACTTGTTCTGGAATTCCCAGGGTACGAGAGGGTAAGGAAGACCAGGGATACATGGAGAAGAGAACTGGAGACAAATGTGAAATTGATATGGAAAGAGCTTGAGCTGATGGCACAGGATAGGAAGACTTGACATAAAGCATATGCACCTCAGGGAGTTGAAAGGTCATGATAGTTATGACTAGGTAACTAATTTACATTCGATTATGTTGGTGCTTTTCAGTATTACAAAAAAAAAAGTTCGAAAAAAAGTAGGAGGGGGGATTTGGGTTTTTGTGATGAAAGGTGAAGGGGAAGCTAAAGAATGGCAAATTGCATGACGTCGCATGTGGACGACCTCTTACAAAAATATTTTAAAGTTATGTCCACAGTATACAAAAACAGAGCTGAGCTCTGACATGTAGAATCAGGAAATTTAGAAGCACATCAGTGAGATGGGAAAGAAAATATTAAGGCTTACCTAGTTAACATTTGTGTTGCCACCACGATCACCACTCCTCATTTTATTTCTTTTTTTTTTTGGCTCCTGCATATGTTGCTGTTTGAAAACAATTCACTGGCATTTGGTAAACAGACAAGCAAATCCTTGAAGGCAAAAGAGATGTGGTCTTAAAGAAAAACATTATGACTACTACAGACAACTGAAAAGACTAATTAGTGTGTTTTTAAATGTGGCAGTTGCAAAAGGGAACTTATTTTCCACAACAGCAAGAAACATGGATTTTTGTGGTTTTGTCTTTTTTATGTTATGTGAAAGAAAAGTTGAAAAGCTAGACTGTGACAGTGGGCACAATTTATGCAAACAAAATAATTTGAGGACAACAAAAAGATAAGATACTTGGAAATAAGCAGCAGAATTGATAAACATCATTATAGTCATGAAGTTGTAGAGATACATGATTGCTTAATCCAGTCCGTGTGAAACTTGAAGAATGAGGAGAATTTGGATGAATTCTGTTGGGGCCTTCAGCCAGAAATTCTTCCAAGATGTCTTGTCATGGGGAACCCACAGTATAGATTATTAGCAAGATGTACTAAAGTTATTTACAGTACAAACCCTGTCTGCTCAAATCCTGTGCTGCCCTTTATTCCCAGAGTTAGAATAAATAAAATATTTGACTCTGCAAAGTGTTTTCCTATCCACCTCAAAATGTTGTCTACCCATCTTGTCTTCAGTCTACCCCTTTTCCTTGTTTTGGAGACTGACCCTTCAAGGATAATCTATAATCCATTTCTTTTTGACACATGACCACACCATTTTAGTTTGCATGGTAGAAAATCATTTTATGATTACACATACTTTTTCCTTATGATGTTCAGCACACTTATTATTTATGTTATTATCTGTGAATGATGTCGAGAGGATCTATCTAAAGTGTCTGGTTTGTTAATGTGAAGATGGAGATGCCTTAAGTGACCACAGAACATGAGCAGGCTACTAATTTTCACATTACACTTCTTATCAGATCTTGCAGACTTTTAGGGGTCCATTTAAAAACAATTATTTGAGAGCAGAAATCAACAGATTTTGTGCTCTCTTACCGTGAAGATGAGATAATTTCTAAAATGGCTATATATTTTTTTCAGAAACATGAGTGAGCAGACAGACTTGGAAAGTGACTCAGGAATTAAGAAGTTTAATCAAAGATTTTTGGACTGTGCAGCACGTGGAGATTTGGATGAGTTAAAAACTTTATTAGGTACTTAAATATTTTTTACATCATTGTTATGCTGAACACCCATTGTTGTTTTGATGAAAACTTTATGTGAGATGAGATAAAATATGTCATTTTAAACATTCTGGTCATAACACTGAAATGTAAATTCCTTTCCTGCCACATTATTTTAAAAAATCATATTGAAACTATTAATAAGACTACTAATATTTAAAATTAGAAAATAAGTAAAAATTATTTCTGTACTAGTTTTGACTTCATCATACTTTAAGGGCTTCAAGCATGTTCAGGAAAAAAGCTTTTCATTTTGGGAACAGGATGTGAGGTGATGAGAAACATGGATAATATGATTACATCTTCATTTAGTGAAGTGCAATTATTAATATGTTTTGATTCCAGTTTCAGTTTACTTAAACAAAAATATATAATTTTGGTGTAATGGGGGGAGAATAAATAAAAGCTTTGAAGAGAATAGTTACTATTTAGTTATTGATTGCTCCTAGCCCTTCCATAAAATATTGTTATAAATGGATAATTTTAATTGAACAGCCACAATTCCTTAATATTTTCTTTATTAAACATTTTAAAAAGTGTAACATTTTGTCTCAGTAAAACTAAACAAAAAAAAGTTGTATGTTCTTTTTCTTGCTGATGTGAACAGGCCTGAAAAAGGTAGCAGGTGCATTGTCATTGGTGTGAACAGTGCTGAAGAGAGTAGCGTGTTAATGTTATTTCCATCATTGTAATCTTCATCGTCCTGGGTAAAGCTGAGTTTTTAAAGATTGAAAAAAATAAGTGGATAGAGATGATTGACATAAGAAACTTGTTTGTTTTGTTTGCACATTATCTTTGATGAATTCCTCAGGGGCAGTTGATGTGGATGTAAAAAGTGAAAGAGGTTGGACTGCCCTTATGTTTGCTGCCAGGAATGGCCATACTTCAGTCATTTCAACTCTCATTGAAAAAGGGTAAATTTTTTTGGCATAATTTTTCCTATTGCTAGGTAAATGTCCTTAGTATAATGCATTAGGATATAATATGGAAATCAAAAGAAGTCAAGTCCAACACCAAAATAAGAATCTTTAACTGTAACGTCAAGACAGCACTATTATGTGGCACTGAAACATTGGATTACTACAAAAACAACAACCAAAATGTTAAAGACTTTCATAAATGGGTGCTTGCTTAGAATTTAAAGATTGATGAAATCACTAACATGGAACTGATGACAAGAACCAGACAAGTGCCTGTGGAAAAAGAGATGAGAAGAATACTGGAGATGGATAGGAATGAACGAACGAAATCTTTATTTCATCAGGGTAAAGAAGGGTAAAGAAATAGGCAAAATTGCCTTTTTACATTTCTGCCCTGCAATACAATTTTCAGCGTTTTACAAATTAAAATTAAAATATTAACAACTTCAGACAGGATTAATTAATATTATCATCACAATCAGAAACTGAGACAGTACAGAAGTACATTTACTCATAGTCATTCACGCACATAGAGAGAGGGATAGAAAGAGAGAGAGAAAGAGGTCAAGCAATAAAGCTACTTAATATTAAAAATTCAATTTAAAATTGAAACAATTACAATGACAGTTAAATGCTCATGGAAACGTTGAAATAACTGAAACAGAATTGTCGTTAAATGTGTGTACAAGATTTCTTTAACGCAGTGTAAGACGGGGTAGTACACTTTACGTTGTGGGGTCGGATTTTTCTCCCCGCCAAAAATAAAAAAAAATTTTTTTTTTTTTTTTAAATTCTAAAAATATTTTCCAACCCAAGTTTTTTAAAATTTTAAATCAGAAAATATTTTCTAGCCCAGGTTTTTATTTAACCATTTTTTTAATTCCGGGAATCTCGGCGTCCGTTTTTAAACTGAGGTCTCTCCCAGCAACCAATCAAATCCTTTCATTCCCAACAATTTGGCAAAAACTTTGAATTCGGCCTCAAACGCTTTTGGTTTTCAGCATGACATGGCGTATTTTTAAAGTTACCTGTTATCAACGATAACGTTTGCTTGCCACCACACTTCGACGTTATTTCGTTTAAAAAAGCTAAGTACTTATAACTTGGTTAAATATTGCTGTTGTTTTGCTTTGTTGCAATTTAATCGCTGTCTTAATCTTTCCAGTTATATCTTGCCCTTCAATATATTTCCGTTAAAATTGTCATAATATTCTGTGTAGGCCCTACATAACTAGAAAAAAAAAAAGTTTGTTTGCGTTGAGTAGGCCTACTTTATTCCAGCACTCAAGATTAGCTGCTTTATTTTTTAATAAAGTGGCAATCTGTTATCACTTTAAGCTACCAACTTGTAAATAATAATTTTGTAAATTTTTGGTGGTACGTTTTTTCTTCCTAGATTTGATATTCTGTTCATAATTTTGTTTATAATTTTTTTTGTTTTTTTTTTTTTTGTTAGCCGTTTGCTTTGTTCGTAGTTTTTTTTTTTCATTTTCTTTGTTGGTTGTCTCGTTATTTAGTTTTTTTTCCCGACTAGGGTTACTGCCCTTATGGGAACTCTTCTATCCTTCTTACTACTTCCTGTTCTCTAAGATGTCCGATTAAACATGTCGAGTTTATATTCTGTGTTCAAGCTTAGTGATTATGCTTCGTAACGTGAGTATGTATGACAGCCAGCCACGTCTTATTATATTTAACAGTATTTACTACTTCTTCTTCTTCTTCTTCTTCTTCCATCCTTAGCCATCAACCGGCAAAGCAGTATGTGGCCAGTACGCCTAGTGGCGTCTTAGGGCAACAACAAATTGATCAATCTATCGCTGTTTCCACCACGCCTAGTGGCGTCTTTGTGGAACAAAAACAGACCAAACAATCTATCATTGTTTCCGTAATCAGATTGGTTGGCAAGCAGGTGATCAGCCCACTGTGCGAAGTTTTTACGGGATGGGGTAAACAGCCCCATGCCCATACCCTCCTTAGTCGCCTTTTACGACATGCGTGGTAGGGTGCAGTGTTACTATTCTTTGCTCCCCTTTCGGGCCCCGGTAACACACGGGTGAGTATTTACTACACACGACAGTAAATATCAACACTCTTTGTCTACAAAGATTATTAGTTGAAATATTTCATCCACTGAATGATGGCTGAGCCTAATTCAAAGAAACAACAGCTTGCAGGTCATGGTAAGTTTCAGGTCGAATGGGTTAAACTCTTCCCTGGCATTGTAGATGCATCCAAGTTAGGATCAACCCATGCTTTTTGTAGATTATGCAGCAAAGATATTAAAGTAGTAGCTTCAGGATTATATGATCTGAAAGTACATTTTAAATCGAAATTGCATGAACAAATGCTTGCAATGAAGAAGGGAGCATCTATTAAGACCTTTTTTGCTCAGCCAAAGCAGGAAGAGGGTGGCATTATAAAGGCTGAAGTTTTATTTGTCAATTTCATTGCCCAGCATAACTTAACTGCATCTGTTGCTGATCACTTTTGTGACTTGGCGCCTGTAATGTTTCCTGACAGTGATATTGCCAGAAAGTTCCAGTCGAAGAGGACAAAGACAACACTTATCATTAAAAACTGCCTGGCTCCATCTGCAACAGAACCAGTGATAAAGCTGTGCAGGGAAACACCCTTCTCATTAATGGTTGATGAATCAAATGACAAGAAAACAGAAGCGGTTAGCTATTATGGTGAGAGTTTTTGAAGAAGGATTGGGACCAAGAACGAGATTGTTGGACATGCCTGTATGCAGTGGTGGAACCAGTGAGGCGATATTCAGGGATGTTGATAATCTGTTCACAAAATTTCATATTCCATGGAAAAATTGCATCGGCTTTGCTAGTGACAACTGCAATGTCATGGTGGGGAAATCAAACTCAGTACTTACTAGGATCAAGCAGAGGAACCCTTATGTTTTTAGTATTGGGTGCATTTGCCACCTTGCAAATTTATGTGCACAAGATGGAATCAAACAGTTGACTGTGCCAGTAGAAGACCTTTTGTTAGACATGTACTATCATTTTGAGCACAGCTCAAAATGACGAAAGGCTTATAAGGAGTTCCAACTATTCACAGAAGCAGATGACCTGAATATTCTTAAACATTGTCAGACTCGCTGGCTGTCATTGCAGAAGGTAGTGGATAGAATTATTAACCAGTATACAGCTCTCTCATCTTATTTTGAAAGCCACAGTGATGTTGAAAAGCATGGCAGAGTCCAAAACATCCATAAACTTTTAAAAGCACCACTAACCCAGCTGACCCTTCGTTTTCTGAGTTTCATTCTGCCACTGTTAAATGAGTTTAATAAACTCTTTCAAACAGATGAGTCGCAGATTGGTGGCATGATGGAGGAGATGGACAGATTGCTTAGAAAATTTTTAGTTAAATTTGTGGAGATGAAGTATGTTAAACAGGTTGTTGACTTGAGGCATATCAAATTTAGTGATTGTGGGGTGCAGCATGATGACAGCATACTGGCAATTGGCCTCTCGAACAGAGCATTTATCGAAGAAATGGAGCTTGATAGTGGAGTAAAGAGTTCATTTTTTGAGGATGTCAGAAATTTTTACACATCAGTGGTTAAAAAAATTACTGATAAATTTCCCTTTGACAACCAGGTTCTAAAGGACTTAAAAGTGCTAGATCCAAGCCTCTACTAACAGATAGTGGTCAGAAAAAGAGCTTCTGTAGCTATTGGCTGGAAGTTGTTGACCAGAAAACTAGTACTGGTGCCATCCGCTTCCCTAATTTGAAAGTCATCATTCAGCGACTGCTGATACTCCCTTACAGCAATGCTGACTGCGAAAGATCATTTTCAATGATGAAAAAAATCCACACAGACTGCAGGAGGTCCATGAATGCGGACACACTCACTTCTATTTTACAGTGTAAGATTAACATTGATACATGCTGTGCAGACTTTAAGCCCACAAATGCAATTCTGCAAAGTGCTAAAAGTGCATGTGTTGATTATAATACAAAACACTGTACATCGAAAGAACAGTGTACATCATGATCACTTAGTTTTTTATATGTAAAGAACAGTTTGAGGCTATTAGCATGTTTTATATCACAATAATTCAAATGCTAATAGATTTGTATATGTCATTTCTCATTTTAAAACTGTATTGCGTATAATTTATTAATATATTTTTTGCGTAAGGATTTTTGGGTGTTTGTAAGGATTTTTTTGGTCCGGCGTACAGATTTTTGTCTCAGGAGGTTGACAGGTATGCATGACGTGAATGCAGATGTCTTTTGAATGAGATGTAATTATCAGTTTTGACAGACTTGGGTAGGGAATTCCATGCTAAAGCACCTGCATAACTAAAACAACTTCGGAAGAGGTCAGTTCGAGGTTTTGCAAGGTCCAGAAGTAGGTCACCACGTATAAAATATGAGCAGTATATATAGCGAAAGAACATTTGCAAGTATGAAGGCGTTCTGCCGTGTAAAAATTGATGCACAAACAGATCTTGGAAGAAGAAGAATTTATTAAGAGGAAGAACATTCAGCTGTGAAAATAGCTGAGCACTGGGAATGTTATCATTCAGGTAAACAAGTCGTAGCGCCCTTTTATGTAGGGATTCTAAGCGTTTCAAAAACGACAAGCCACAGCGACTCCATATATTTGAGCAATAAGAAAGGTGACTTTGAATATGTGCATAATAGAATATAAGTCTAGAGTGTGGACATAAAAAATGTTTGATTTTTGAGAGTTGAAACATATTTTGTGAGATCTTGTTTGCGATGAAATAGACATGTGACTTCCAGCTTAGAGACTGGTCGATGACCACACCCAACAGGCTGTGGTCCGTAACTTGCTTAATACGTTCTCCGTCTAGAGATAAAGATAACGCACTTGGTTGACAGTGCAGAATCTTTTGGCGGGTTGAGATAATCAAAGATTGAGTTTTGTTTTTATTAATGGACATACTATTAATAGTGCGCCAAGCTTGTACAATGTCCAGGTGATGCTGTAAAAGAGACTGAACAGTGTTAATGTCTGTGCCAGCTACTGTTACTATGGTATCATCAGCAAAAATAAAACAATCGTCATATGACAAGGGCAGGTCATTGATGAAGATGCTGAAGAGTAAGGGTCCTAGTATCGAGCCCTGCAGGACACCCATTGTAGTGGTGTATGATTTAGAGAGCACATTATTGTATAAGACTCGTGTTCTGTTTTCAAGGAATGATTTTATTAATGTGATCACTTTTGGATGAAATTTGTACACCGCAAGCTTTTGTATCAGCAACGAGTGGTCAATTGTGTCAAATGCTTTGTAAAGGTCGATTAATAATACTCCATTTATTTTTTCGCAGTTGATATTAGAATGCCAGATTTCGGTAATCTTAGTCAACAAGGATTGACAAGAGTGTTTGGGTCGAAATCCAGATTGGTTTTCATGTATAATATTGTAGCTTTGTATAAGATTTTATAAGATTGAAGGACACACATTGAGGAAACCTGTCGATATCATTGCAAGGCAGTCTTGCTCTGGAACCCCCAGGGTAAAAGAGGTAGATCATCTAATCACCATCTCCTTTATTCTCCTTATGGAGCATAGAGCCACAACAGCAGATGATCCCTTGAGGAAGCCACCACTAAAGCATGAACTCTTGCAGCTGTCTTTTTTCTAGCAGTTTATTTGACATGTTGAGGTTAATAGCACCATGCACAGCCTCATATTAGTTACCTTTTATGACATGCCTGAGGGAGTAGTAGCCATATTGTTTCTGTCTCCTCAGAGACTACGCAGCAAGAGAAGTAGAATGATACCAAAAAAATACTTGGAGAAGAGAACTGGAGACAGAAATGAAAGGAATAAAGAAGACATGTAAAGATCTTGAACAGATGGCACAGGATAGGAGGACCTGGTACACATTTATTGAAGGCCTATGCTCCTTGGGAAGATGGAAGGTAATTGTTGGGTCGTTGATTTGAGTTGTACGGTATGGGGTTAGCTTGATATTGGTCTAACTATGCTGGCAAGAGTGATGCCAGGAATATTGAGATATTTCTATTCAGCAACGCGAATGTTAATGAAGTGTGGGCCGAAAGGATGGGCCAATGTCAATGAACAAGTTGACTGGAGTCATGGTTGGACATCACAGAAATACGTTTATTTGGCGACGAAATATAGACGATCATGATCATTGCATAGTAGGTACATCACATCAATAGTACAAGTTATAACATCTTGGCATCAAGGTACTTTGCATTAATATACATCGTCAATCATGAACTTGACCGACACTCTCAAGGATGGCGATGAGCTCTGCGGTGAGCAGTTCTAACATTCTGGTTTCCATGACGGAGCTTTGAATAATATGAAAGGGTTTTATTGAATGAACCCTGTAAATATATTGCAGGATGATCCCGATAACAGTCGGCAAGAATCTGGAACCCACTAGCGACACAACATGACAGATGCATAAAATAGCATCAAATACGATATGCAATCGAGCCATGGGTTGGCTAGAGCAAATGCTCCATACAAGGAGGTGTATTAATATCTCTTCATGGAGTCTTCCCACTACTTGGGGCAAGGCTCACAATCATCTCCGTCAAAAAGACGTCTGTCTCAAGTCACAGACTTTAGGGATCTCTTTTTACAGCGTCATCGCTGTTTTGGCAACAAACGACCAATCGCACCGTGTTGCGCTATTTTGTTCAAGTACTGTGTCTGACGGCGTGTAAATAAATAAACATATACAACTTATTTAGTTGCGCTCACATGTGCATCTATCAAAATTAGACGGGCATGTGAGATCTCACACACTTAAATCCCACGCGCAAAAAGGACAACAGTAATGGTGATGACTTTAGATATTAATAGAAGTTACTTTATATGAAACGTGGTTAATCACTAAATATAATTATTTATATTTAGTCTCACCGTTCTGTATTTTCAGATGTGATGTAAACAGTTTGAATTCATCAGGGCAGACTGCCTTTGACATAGCTGAATTCTGGAACCACAGAGAGGCAGCATCCTTGCTGTCACAACATAGGCAGGAAGAACAGTTTGATCAGATTCACAATTACTATGCTCTTAACCCTTTGTATCGAGCATCTGATATTCGGAAAAATCCAGAGGCTCTGCAAGCTGCTAAAAGAAATCAGTCATCAAAATACATATTGTTTTCAAACTTACAGCCATTTTTGTTACCTTCTGAGGGTCCCAAAATCAAATACAAGTTAGTGAATATTTTACGCTGTTTATAGCTAGTACTTAGTTCCGAGGGGTTTGTGAAGAGACAAATAAAGGATAGGTCTACTGTTTCCTCAGGCATGACATAAGAGGTGACTAATATGAGGTTGTGCATGGGGGTGACAGCCTCAACTATTTTTAAAAATAGCAACAGAAACCTTTGCTGCAAGAACACATGAATGTTTTGGTGCAGCTGTTCTGGGAACCAACCAATGTGGTTGCTCCTTAAGGAGTGAAAATGAAAATGATGACGCAGTGTGTGTTTTCCTTTACAGCTGTTTCATAAATGAAATATTTCTTGTGGCTCCCTTAGGTGCATAATAAGTGAACTTGCTGTTTATCTTGTCTCTGCTATATTTTTTCGTTCCCATGGATAACTATCTTTCTCTTCTGTCAGTTTTTTTCTTCCATGATTTCTTCAGTATTTTAATCATTTATGCCAGTTAGTGGTTCTGGTGTGACCTCCACCAGCTGCACCTGCTGAGTTGGGGAAGTTCTCTTGGGTTGTATGAAAGCCCAAAACTACACTTCCAGATTGCCACAAGGGTTAAAAAAGTGAATACCGTAAAATCTCGCGTATAATACGCACTCGTTTATAATACACATGCTTGATTTAGCCCAAAATTTTCTGGTAAAATGGAAATTCGTGTATAATACGCACCATAATTTTTCAAGATTTTATTTTATGAAACATTTGTTAAAAAACTGAAAGAAGATGGAAGATGCTGCGCGATAGTAGTTCTTCGACGAACTGAAAGACCATGTCGCTTCATAAAATGAACTGCCCATCCATATGACGCTTTAAATGCTGTTGTGCTTGTACGAGATTTTTTAAGTTCCAGAGCTTTAAGTCGGATTTCATTGCATGAAACACCGATACCTTGTTGCCTTCTATCCACTACCCACTCCAATAATGTTTTTTTCTAGGTCTGGAAGATCTGGTGGTGACCCACGATTCGCCTTTTTCTTACTAGGCAACACTTGCAGCGCCTCTTTGTTTTTTCGCCATAATCGAATGTTGCACTCGTTAATGGAAAAATGTCGACTTGCTGCCCGATTGCCGTTAGATTCTGCATATTTTACCACTAAGAGCTTTTCTGCTGCAGTACAACATTTTCTCGAATTTATTTTTAGGGTTCAAAATAATCAAATGACAAACTTCACAACCAAGCTTAATATCAAAACAGATTGAAGACCAAGAGTGCGAAATGCGTTTTACAACAATGTCTGACACATAAGAAAACACTGGCACATTCAATTTTGCGCCATTTTCCCTGTCAAATTGTGACAAAAACTTGACAGACTTTCCAATGTAGGTAACTTTCGATATCGAAAATGACGTATTTTTTAGTACTCGCGTATAATACGCACCCGAGTTTTAGCGGGCAAAAATGAGTAAAAATTGTGCGTATTATACGCGAGATTTTATGGTAACTTGAAACACTGGGGATCGGAAACGGCAACAACCACAAAGAAATCTTCCTCTTTTCCCTAGGGTTCCGTGTTCATCATATTATTGATCTGTGTGTAATATTACTTTACAGAACCAGTTTTATATTATACAGGGTTTGTAGCGACCTGGAAAAACCTTGGGGGAAAAATAAAATTCCAGGCCTTGAAAAGGCTGGAAAAATGGCTAAAAGCCGCATCGGACCTGGAAAAAAATACGAATCGAACATTTGATGCTTGGTGTCCATTTTTCGGTTATTGGTGGTATTTTTCGTTAAACTTCAGTTACCGTAGAATTTTTACTTCCCTTTGCGCACTAAATCCATTTCCAGATGTTTTCGGCGGTTTGCGTTAATGACGTGAACGCACACATTTATTTTTAGCGCTCGCGTCTGCTATTCGAATCAAGCATTGCCACCTTTGAAATTATTATTTAGAAAACATGCCTGGTTGTCACTTTCAGTATAAATGGCTAGAAATGCCAAGTTATAAAACATAGATAGCACCTGGAAAAACTGCAAATTACGCAAATTGCACCATGTGTAAAAAAGAAATATATTTGACCAACATGGGAGAAAGTGCAGTAAAGTCGCATGCTCCTGGAAAAAAACACCAAGAACTTGTCTCTGCGCATTCACGTTGTATTAAATCGTTCATTTCAACTGAGGTAAGTAATAAATTCATTTATCTCATTTATAAAACATTTAAATGTCCAGTTTATAGATAGGCCTACTGTACTTGTGTCTGTAATTTACAATGTATTTACAGTTTTATTTTTAACCATGGCCAAAATTATATGTGTTTGATTGAAATTTCTTGGTTTACAACTGCTTAGGCTATGGGAACAAGATCGTCAGGAATAGAAATTGATGGCGATTATATAGCCTACCCTATTATCATACCCATGTCCCACTGTTAATGTCACCACATTTTTTGGAAATAAATATATTTATTTATATATTTTGGGGGGGGGGGGGGGGGGGGGGTAAAGGCCTGCTGTTTCCAGTTAGGCTAGATATTTAATAGATTTTCACTTATCATAAGTATTATAAGAATATTATCATACCTTCACCCTCCCAATTACTATATATTTGCTTTTTTTCTAGTTAAATATTGACTATATTATGTATGCGTTTAGAACTTTGACTTGGTAAATATACATATCTTAGGCCTACTGGTACTCATAAGTTAATTGTGTGTACCATTTTTTCTTTTTTTTTTTACAGAAAAGAACGCAACCCCAAGGAACAGTTTTACCCTCAGAAACATCAAAACCATCTTACACAACTCCCTCAGACACGTCAAAAACGTCTAACACTACTAGAAGACCTACAGATGTGACATCATTTGTGACCAAGGAAGAAACTCTTAGAGCTGAGATTATTTGGACTGTTTTCAGTCAGAAGTCACCATAGTTTTAATTCAAATACAGGAATTTTTAATAAAATTTTTTAGAAAGTGTTTCCTGGTAGCTCTATTGCCAGACAGTTTAGTCTGTCTGAAAGGAAAACTTTCTACCTGACCTCTTATGGACTGGCTCCATATTTCACCTCACTTAGCAAGAACAGTTACATTGTTCTGTTTGATGACAGCATGAACAAATCAGTGCAGCAAAAGCAAATGGATTTCCATGTTCGTTTCTGGGATGTTGTGGTAAAGTGGGATGTTATAAATATTTATAGGGGACTTAGTGTACTGACTGAGATCAGCTGTGAAGGTATCTGTATCTAATAGGTGTAGTGTTTTACAGATAACCTTACTTGCTACCACATTATGCCTCAGTCAGAATTATTCTGGAATATTGTGATGACTACGTTAAATGTCTAGGGTATGTATATGATGAAGTGTAAGTCACAACAACAACAGACAGATAAACAATTTAATTTATTCCACCACACTTGACAACACTGTGACACTCACACACATGTAACAGTCTATAAGACTATCTTAAATGAGTCACTGGTAAATTTTCAAATATCAATATGTATTAAGCACTTTCATTAATATTTATGTCCTGATTCACTTACAAAGTGAACCAGGAATCACAATCAAGTTTAATTACAATTTATATGTACAGGATTTATCAATATGAACTTTGTAGTGACATATTTTATTGATATTATCATATGTGTGTCAGTTGTGTAGTAGTAATATGAGGTAATACTGGTTTTGTTTTTTCAAGCTATGTTGTTATTTGTCATCATGACTTCACGTGTTTGTTTCTGTTGGAACTAGTATTGGAGATGTTCTCAGTTCCTTTCATTAAAACAATTAATTTCCCCTCTTATTTTAATACAATGTCAGTTTAAGAGGGGTATACATAATGTTGAGCTCCGCTGGCCACATAGGCTTAACTTTCGTGATGGCGGCAGGAAAAGACTCCTCTGCTCGATTGCTCCCCTGTGTTCTGGAGACACCTCACTGTTTGCTATATGGACCAAGGAGTATGCTGTCCGCCTCTGGATTCAGCAAAGCTCCGACCAGGTGCTGCTCAATAGCTTTAGGACCACGGTCCCACAATTCATGGAAATAACACAGAATTACGTTGACTGGCAATGAATATAGCACAATTTCGATCTGCCGATGTCCCAGGCTTTTATTTAGAAAAATATGCACTGGCGCTCAACGCACTGGTTCTGTAGTAAGTTTATTTGAACATGTGGTGGTGACCTGACGCCTCTGATTGACTATATTCGCGGGTCTAACCAATCGTGCCATGTTTACCCAATCGTTTGAAAAAAAGTACTCCTACTCCCGTTTCCCCTGACAACAAAAGATAGTATTTATAGCCCGACTAATCGTGTTTAGCCTTACATTTATTGCGCTCCAATCAAATCGGATCTAACATGGAGACCCATTTCCCGTACAATGGTGGGGTGAAAATCTGCCACTGAGCGATTCTGAATTTGGTGTTGTCTGACACCCTCACTATTTTCTTTTGGCTATAATTTGTCAATTCCTAGACTATTTGCGTAACACTCAACATATTATTTGTCAGCAAGTCCTAAGGAACCCAAATATATATATTTAATGGAGCCAATATGCATTTTCTTCTAGGATATGTCGTTTCTGTTACTACCTCCTCACTTTTTTATGGGTGTCTGGGTACTGTTTCATGTTTTTCAAAACGTAAACCAGTATAATGTCATGTTTCCTAATAAGCGTTTTTCAGGATTTTAAAACCTAACTCTGGTTTGGGTAGTGTTTTTTATCACTGTCGATTTGAAAAAAGCTAGTGCTTGTGGCCTTACACGCGTGATGGTAGTAATTGTATAGCGAGACGCGTGTTTAGTGTTGCATGCGTTCCTGCTTTCAGCCTCTCCCTTTCTTTCTATCTTTAGTCCATCTGTCTTTCGTTTTTGGTAACGTAGTGTATAAAATGACATGAATGGAATTTTAAATCTAGGTCAACTTGCGTATCTCAAGGTTTTTCTTAGAAAGGCAGTACACGTTTTATCGTAGAAAGCGGGTATTGAAGCAGTAGGCTTTTACTATCAACGTGAAACGTTACAATTTGCAGACGAAGTAGAAAACAAGGGGGATTTCGAGTACAGTCATTGTGACAGCACTGTTCTTTACCATTCTTCTTTCCGTTTATTGAATTTATGTGTTAGGCTTTACATTTTCCTGATAATTTATATATGTGGATTAGAATATTTCACGACATCTCCCCTCTTAAAACAGACATCTTATGTCAGTCCTTTATTCTATATACACATAGATAAATGTAAGTCAACTTGACTTTACTCTGCTGTTGTGCTGTCATGGTTTTATGTAGTTGGGTCCATTCAGAGTAAGCACTACTCATGAAATCTGCCTCAGACCTCTACAACCAATAATATCTTTCGGTTATGTTACTGAACAGCCGCAAGGGTGACTGCTTGTCTTAATGCTGCTTCACAACCCGTATTCACCATTTCTCTTCTCTGAGTCTGCGCAATGACATGTCCAGAGAACATTAGATTTTCCTCAAAATGTACGTTATGAGGAGATAACATATACCTGGTGATAGCAGAGTTTTCGTAGGGGATCCCATAATCTTCTTATTAGCCTGTATGAAACATTCGGAATATCCTCAATCAAAGAGGCAACTCAGGGATTCATTACGTTCCTCCGAAATGTTTACATCCAACAATTTTGTCTGATCTCAGGTTTTACTGGAATCTGATAGTATCCTTTACTCAGATCCACTTTTGAGAAATATTTAGCTTTATTTAGTCTGGCAAACAGCTGATTTGTATCCGGCAATGGATCCACCTGTCCTTCTGTAATAGCATTCAGTCTCCTGTAATCTATACAGAGTCTATGTTCTCCCGAGGGTTTCCTTAAGAGTACAACACCGGAACTATACGAAGATTCACTGTGTGAAATAATTCCTTCCTTCAACAAATAGTCTATCTCTTCCTTCAAAGCTTTCTCCTTAGCAAAAGGAATCGAATAGGGTTTCATACATACAGGTGTGGGGTCTATCAGTTTCATATCATATTCCAATAAGTTTGTATGCCCAGGTCGGTCTGTTAACACCTCTGTATGAGTATCTAGAACCTGTTGCACTCTCTCTTTCTGAGTTTTCGTTAAATGTGTACTGATTTTCACCTGTGCCGCTGTCTCACAGGGGTGTAATGGATATTCAAATGATGAAAGTGGTTCCTTTTTCATCTCCATGGCGATGGACAAGGTCAACAAGTGTGTCTCTTCCTGATTTTCTCTTTCCAAATATTTCTTCAGGAGATTCACATGATAGATTTTTTCTTTCCCCTTCTTATCTATCTTATAATTGTTCTAGACACCTTCTCTAGAACTGTATATGGACCTTGCCATCCAATTTGTAACTTATTCTGACTCCCGGGGAGAAGAAGCAGTACCTTCTCTCCCACAGCCAAATCTCTGTCTTTAGCTTTCCGGTTATAATAGGCAGCATGTTTCTTCCTGGCTTGTTTCAAATTTTCATTGGCAAGTTTCCAGCCAGTTTTTAAACAAGTGGTCAGCTCATTCACATATTGGTATGAGGATGTAATATTTTCCTCTGCCTTTTCATCAGTCCACGTTCTTAACAGAGCTACATATGGACCTTTAATTGTGTGGACCTATTTGTCCATGCACCGGTATGGTCTCTTCCACTGGAAGCGCTATAGTGATGATTTTTCTTCCCAGAATTATCAGTCACAAAACGACCGCTACCAATTCTTCTCTTGGGGCTGTCTCCCCACTTAAAATTCTTGATGAGAGATTTCCTCTCTACATCTTCTTCCTCCAGTTTGTTTAAGTCCGATTGAGGGATTTTCGGCTTATCCTGGGGTAAGACATCTTTTTGCACTCTCCGCATAGTGGCCATTATAAAACAGTTAAGTGAAGCTTGTCCGTGAAAAGGGGCTTCCCATTCCATTTGGTCCACTTTATCCAATTTATTTTTCTTTTTATTGTCAGGCCTAATTTTGCCCCTTGGCGTGTCCAGGTCCTGATCAATGTTCCCACTTGTGGGTGTTCCCTCATGTGCTATGCTACACCTTTCTACAAAATTCTCAATGTCCCATCTTGCTTTGGGCCAATAATAATTGTGAGCCACCTTTTGGATGATGGTACCTATCTTCTCATGGTCCCCATCTGGTTTCACATGTAGGCTCCTTATTAATTCTGCCCTATATCTTTTAGGAAGTACCAGCTGTCCCTGACCTTTGGATTTAGCTCCAGTCTTCCTATACATCAACTTGTTTTTCATGTAAAAATCTCCCTTGCCTGGAGTTGTATGACAAGTTGACAATTTCCTGAAACAAGGCTTGAGGGTCTTGTCCCCAGCCTGTGCCTTCCTCATCTCTTCTGGAGTGGTATCTAACATAATATCCTCCTCCTGTCTTGAGGTCGACCTGACCTGAAGGGTGGCCATATATACAGGTTTCCTTCTGCAACGGTCAGTGTCATGATTGTTCATCTGACAATTCTTACACCACCTTTTCCCTTGGTTGAAAGATTTTCTTTCATCATATTTCCTTTCATCGAATTGTGGGGTTTTATTTTTATTGTCATACCGTGGCCTATCAAATTGGTGCTTACCTTTGTTTTGATCTCTTGGATCAAATTTATTAAAGTTCTGTGGTGCCCTAAAGTTATCCACCTGTTTCTTTTTATTACCTGTTACCTCTGCTGAGCTGCTTGATACCTTTCAGCAACATTTAGCAACTCACCCAGCCTCTCTGCACCTTGTTCCATGAGAAACTTTCTCAGGTCTGGAGCCATGGACTCTCTTAATTGTTCTATAAGGACCATTTCCTTAAGATCTTGGGTTTTCCCCAGAGAAGTCCATTTCTCCAAGTATGTCTCTATTCGTGCAGAGAACTGGTGATAGGTTTCACCTGACAGTAGTTTAGCATTCCTAAATTTTTTCCTATAAAATTCTGCATTCTTTTCATATCTTAACAAAAGAGCCTGCTTTAGCATGTCATAATTTTCCTGATCACCTCTGCTCATTTTAGCAAAAACTTCATAAGCTGCCCCACGAAGTCCTTGAGATAACTTTAAGCTCCACCTTTCTCTCTCTAACCCATATGTGGTAGCTAATAGTTCATATCTATTTAGATAGCTCTCAATATCATCGTCTTCTCAACAAAATGATCTAAATGAAAATTCATAGCTGAGGTTGAGGCTCCTTGGCTAGCAGTGGCATCAGAGGCAAAGGGACTGGCACCATTTTCAGGAGCATGGCCTTGAAACTCAAACTCCCTTAGTCGTAACTCATGTTCCCTTTGTAATCTCTTCTCCTCCTTTTCTGCTTCCCTCTCTGCAGTCAATCTTCTTTCTTCTGCTTCCCTTTCTGCAGCTCGTCTTCTTTCCTCGGCTTCCAATGCTTTAGCCTCTTTGTCAGCCTCAATCTGCAACCTCTTAGCCTCAGCCTCAATCTGCAACCTCTTAGTCTCAGCCTCTAATTTTCTTTCGGCCTCTTTTTCTAATCTTCTTTCTTCCCGTTCAATATATTTGTCACATTCAGCAGTGACATAAGCAATCATAATTTGCCCGTCCATTCCTAACTCTTTCGCAGTCTGTACAGCAGCAGATCGAAATTTTGCCAAGTCGGCCATTGTCCAACAGGTACAAAACAATGTAACTACAATTCAATCTTTCAATAATTATCTAAGGACATTACAGGCACTGAGAGCTCAACCTTATTTATTTTCACCCAAGGATACCTTTTAATTCTTATTATTCCCCAATATCTATAATAGGAGAAGATTCAATATCCCGGGAGCGAGCCCCCAATATATGTGGTAAAGTGGGATGTTATAAATATTTATAGGGACTTAGTGTACTGACTGAGATCAGCTGTGAAGGTATCTGTATCTAATAGGTGTAGTGTTTTACAGATAACCTTACTTGCTACCACATTATGCCTCAATCAGATTTATTCTGGAATATTGTGATGACTACGTTAAATGTCTAGGGTATGTATGTGATGAAGTGTAAGTCACAACAACAACAGACAGATAAATAATTTAATTTATTCCACCACACTTGACAACACTGTGACACTCACACACATTTAACACTCTATAAGACTATCTTAAATGAGTCACTGGTAAATTTTCAAATATCAATATGTATTAAGCACTTTCATTAATATTTATGTCCTGATTCCACTTACAATAAAAAGTGAACCAGGAAATTCACAATCAAGTTTAATTTTAATTACAATTTATATGTACAGGATTTATCAATATGAACTTGTATGACATATTTTATTGATATTATCATATGTGTGTCAGTTGTGTAGTAGTAATATGAGGTAATACTGGTTTTGTTTTTTCAAGCTATGTTTTATATTTGTCATCATGACTTCAAGTGTTTTTTTTTACCAATTTGGAAACTAGTATTGGAAATAGTTCACAGTTCCTATCAAATTAAAACAATTAATTTCCCCTCTGTTATTTTAATATCAATGTCAGTTTTTGAGGGGGGGGTCATACATAATGTTGAGCTCCGCTGGCCACATAGGCTTATTTTCGTGATGGCGGCAGGAAAAGTCACTCCTCTGCTCGATTGCCCCCTGTGTTCTGGAGACACCTCACTGTTATGCTATATGGACCAGGAGTATATGCTGTCAGCCTCTAGATTCAGCAAAGCTCCGACCAGGTGCTGCTCAATAGCTTTAGGACCACGGTCCCACAATTCATGGAAATAACACAGAAATTACGTTGACTGGCAATGAATGTATAGCACAATTTCGATCTGCCGATGTCCCAGGCTTTTATTTAGAAAAATATGCACTGGCGCTCAACGCACTGGTTCTGTAGTAAGTTTATTTGAACATGTGGTGGTCACCTGACGCCTCTGATTGCCTATCTTCGCGGGTCTAACCAATCGTGCCATGTTTACACAATTGCTTGAAAAAAAAGTACTCCTACTCCCGTTTCCCCTGACAACAAAAGATAGTATTTATAGCCCGACTAATCGTGTTTAGCCTTACATTTATTGCGCTCCAATCAAATCGGATTTAACATGGAGACCCAATGGTGGGGTGAAAATCTGCCACTGCGAGCGATTCCTGAATTTGGTGTTGTCTGACACCCTCACTATTTTCTTTTTGGCTATATAATTTGTCAATTCCTAGACTATTTGCGTAACACCAACATTTATTAGTTTGTCAGCAAGTCCCTAAGGAACCCAAATATATATATTTTAATGAGGAAGCCAATATGCATTTTCTTCTAGGATAGTCGTGCTGTTACTACCTCCTCACTTCCAAACTTTAGGGTGTCTGGGTACTGTCATGTTTTCAAACGTAAACCAGTATAATGTCATGTTTCCTAATAAGGGTTTTTCAGGATTTTAAAACCTAACTCTGGTGTGTGTAGTGTTTTTTTTCACTGTCAATTTGAAAAAGGCTAGTGCTTGTGGCCTTACACGCGTGATGGTAGTAATTGTATAGCGAGACGCGTGTTTAGTGTTGCATGCGTCCCTGCTTTCAGCCCTCCCTTCTTTCTATCTTTAGTCCATCTGTCTTTCGTTTTTGGGTAACGTAGTGTATAAAATGACGTGAATGGAATTTTAAATCTAGGTCAACTTGCGTATCTCAAGGTTTTTCTTAGAAAGGCAGTACACGTTTTATCGTAGAAAGCGGGTATTGAAGCAGTAGGCTTTTACTATCAACGTGAAACGTTACAATTTGCAGACGAAGTAGAAAACAAGGGGGATTTCAAGTACAGTCATTGTGACAGCACTGTTATTTACCATTCTTCTTTCCGTTTATTGAATTTATGTGTTAGGCTTTACATTTTCCTGATAATTTATATATGTGGATTAGAATATTTCACGACAGATGTAAATGTGATAAAAACACATTATCTTACATCAAAGTTTCTTGGACATCCTAGAGCTCTTGATATGCAGACTGCATTTGATGATGCATGCTCATTGTTAAATTTAGGACATTTGCTCCAACTGTCCATGGATGGACCTAATGTAAATTGGGCTTTTCATGACAAAATTAATGTGCTACTGAACCAGAACTATGGCATGGAATACTGAATGTTGGAAGCTGTGGGCTGCACAAAGTTCATGGTTCCACAACTGAATATATGTCCATTGATTTTTTTCAAACTTTTTTCCCCCGACACTGCCATAGATCTGACCACTGATGAAGTGAATAGGTATGGAGAAAAATCACCTCGCTCTGCACACAGGCAGGAATATATTTCAAGCACTAACTGCCACAAAGGGGGGATTCAAACTATCTGCTCTCACTGATGCTAAAACATAATACTGCATGAAATTGAAAATTGATACTGGTAAGGAAAATTATGAAGGTTGTGTTGGGGCAACTTTCAGAGTTGTGAAAGATCTTCTTGATGGATAGGCAACAAGGGACTTATTCTCTTCTATGGTAGTTTTTATTCAGCCTTCAAGTTTATTTCAAGACCTGAAAGAAATTCAGATTGGTGCAGTTGGAACAGTAGCTGAAAATAGGAAGCATATTCCTGAAGCACTGAAGAAAAAGCAACTCAAATTGAAAAAGGCAAATCATCCTGTGTTTTGTGCGACAGAAGATAAGGCATGCCGACAGTCACCTGGCATGATACGAAAAGATTTAACCTTATATCTACTGTTCACTCCAATGATAATATAAACAAGACAGTTAGAAAGACAAATTATTTAGGGCAGAACAATTCAGAAGCCAGTGCTTGCAGAAAAATACAGCAAAAGTATGGGAGGTGTCGGCCATCTAGGTGCAAGCTACCTCTACCCACACAGATCCTATTTTTATATCATTCCTTAGTTGAAACTGCCCTGGTCAATGGGCACATAACCTACAACACTGCCAACTCTACAAAATAGATCAAAGCAAAGATCAGGATGTCAGTCTGACTCTTATTGAACCTGCTATTCTTCGACGCACTGTGACACCTTCAAAACCGCAGGTCACAACAAAATAACTTACTGAGCACCACTTCATTGATAAACATGAAAGGGCAAGGTTTAAACCAGATTGTAAAGTGTGTAAGGCTGCAGGGAACAGAAGCCAGACTTGGATGTACTGCCCAGATTGCAATGTATCTCTATGCCTGATATTCTGCTTCAAGTTATACCACACAGTCGACGATTATCAACGATCCAGACAAAGACTCTTGCAGAGGTAAACAGCTACAACTTCAACCCCAGTTAATCAAGGAAGCAGCTCAGACTCCAACTAGAGGTACTTAACTATTCAAATACTCATTGTCAGATGCCACAGACGCAGAATACATTCAAAAAAGACAAACGCAAAAATTAAATTTTTTTTTGCATTTTGTTCACAATTTTTGTTAGCCTTTTATGTTGAAATACATGGTTAATCGATAAATCAGTACATCAATCAAGCTTATTTTATTCATTGCCATCCATGTCCCTAACATTTTATTGCACTGACATTGAACAAATTCACTATAAAGTGGAAAAAGATCATGGTTTTAAAACATCTGAAATTTCTATAAATAGCCACACAAATTTAAGATGGTCACCATGATCATGTGACCAATTTGCATAAAATATGTTTTTTCGGATGTGGCAACCATTCATAATGGTACTCTGAAAATTTCAAAGGCCTATGTCTGTTTTTCAATTTTTTATGAATTAAAAAAAAAAACCCCAGTTATTTTTAAAGAAATCTGCAAACACCCTTGTTAATGGGAGACAGTAATGCTCCGGATTGCTGGTCAGCAAAGTGATAATTATATCTGAGAAAATTAGATGAGGAAAATATTAGAGTTTCCCATCCTTGAAAATCATGTGCTTGAACCTGGAAAAGGCTGGAAAAACCCTGGAAATCCTTGAAGAAATTTGCTATGAACCCTGATTATATTATTGTTCAGAATCGACATCACTGCTATCTAGGCAAACCCATAGGTGCTCAGTCTCCCTCAGCCAACATCGAAGGGTATAAATGCTAATATATCATCATTAGTACCTATCAACTCTCTTTGGAGCACTGATCCCAAACAAAAACATTCAAAGCCCTCCTTTGCCATCCGTTCAGGGTCTTTCCATTTCTTCTTTAAACATCTGCGTCTAGTTCTATTCTGTTTTATTTTTTTCTTCCTCTGTTTCACTTACCCTGGGGATTTCAAAACAGGGACTGCCTTGTAATATTATTAACTAGTTGTTTGTTTAACTTAATAATTAATCCAGCACGAGCGTTATCTCAAAAAAAAAATTAATGCTATTGTAGATTGTGGTAATGTAGCTTAATTACTTTGTTATTGTACCGCAGTTTTAACTAATTTTATTAAACGTTGTGAAGTGATTGTACTTCATAGTTTTTACATTGTAACATTGTCCCCTTTCTTTGCCATTCTTTAGATTTGCATTATTTTCTTGTGATCAGCTACCACCTGGTGCAACAGAGAAATTGGTGATTTTTCTTGGTTTAGAAACTTGGGACCCAGATTCAAATGCGTGGTTTGCTATTGATTTTGAAAATGAAGCTTCTGATTTTGCTCAACAGGTAAGACTTTACTGCACTTTGATGTTGATAATATTTGGTTCTTCACATTACTGAGTTTACGGGTTCACCATTTGGCAATTGCTTTTTAAAAAAATTTCAATTTTAGTGTTTTGTTAAAATATACAATATGTATCGAAATCTGTGAGATAATCGCTTATTTCAGTAAGATTTTAGTCCTATGATAATAAATACACCAGCCCTCAGGTGTCTGACTATTTTCATCTTCAACGCCAGTGGAGCGCTGCCTTTTGTGCAGTGGAAATGCTTAAAAAATGACCCGCCGTAAAATCTAACACGCTTTTAGTTTCGGTTTAGAAACGTACAATAAACATTTTAACATCTCGCCGATCTGCTGCACGAAACGGTGGGAAAAGTTTGAATTAACGTAATATGTTAACTTTAACACTAAAATTTGTAATAATTCGGACATTTCTCAGTAGTAAGAACGAGACGATTGTAATAATTAACGCCAACACTACCAAAGTTTTGAAAAACCCCTTTTCGCTCTGCAAGCGGTCTCTTTAGTATATACACGCTGTGGGCAAAGCCAGCAGAGACAAACACACAGACAGTTTTCCATTTCCTCCTAGCGGTAATATTCTGACGTCACTCAAACTAGTAGTTATTTGAATAGTGAGAAAACGATAGAGACAGGGGGGGGGAAGATGGCCGACTTGTGTAAAAGTTATATTTGACGATTGACAGTGACAAAATTGAAAATCTAAACCATACTGAAACTGACCATAAAAATCATATAGTAGTATAGCTTAGTGTCCCCTGAGCAAAAATATGGTAGTCCAAGTATTAGCCAAGTTATTGAGAAAATACTAAATGTCTAAGAACGCTTGGACGGACAGACTTGTTCTTGCTCGTTACACATAACATTATTGGGGACGCTAGTTTAAAAAAAGAGGCATTGGAGTAATTCAAATCCTATTGGTTGGTATAAGAGTATAGGAGTAAAAGGGGGGAGATAGGAAAAATGTTAACTAAAACTAAACATCTTTTTCTATTGGCATAACTAACGCAGACTGACCAATGGACTACGAGGCACATAGTTTGTTTGGAAGTTGTTTTGTTTTTTCAAACTAAATTCAAAAAGTTGTAGTAGTGCCTGCTTTCATTGGTCGGCTCTAATAGATATTGGCAAGAGGCATAGTGGTCTCAGGGCCATTTGACTAGAAAATTTTATACAAACAACTACGTTGAGAGCAGATGTGATAAATTGTAAAATTAACTCTTAGTATACGAGTGACCTTCTAGAGAGGCCGATGATCGATCCCCGTCAATAGCGAAAATTTATAGCTGAATGCATGTTTAAAACCACTGAACAATTTAATTACGTGCATGATATAGGGGTTTCATTTCTTCACATTTTGATATAGAACACTTATGTTATCTTTATAAATAAATTATTTATTGCAAAATCTGTAATGGTAGTCATGAAAGGCCGCTCGTATACTAAGAGTTAACTACTAAATTCACAATCTGGATGAGGCAGAGCAAAACTGAGGCCATATTCTTTGCCAGTCAACGTTATTTGTGACATATTTCTTTGAACTAGTGGTAAGAATGCTTTATGTATTTACATGCTTGATTAAAACTGCACAAGTTAGATACTGCTATGGGGAAAAGTGAAGGACATGCCGGGAGCAAACATTATTGAGGCTTCACATTGAACTGTATTTGACTGTTGCATATTATTATGATTTTGTATTAACTATTTTGTATTGGAAGATGTTAGGAAGCCTCAGTGTTCCATGAACACTCTTTAACATGCCTAGAGCGTTTATAATTTAGAAAAGAAAAGAAAAATCATATAAAAGGAGATGTGGTTACTCCACGTTATTGTATTGAAGCAAACTATGTAAAAGTACAGGGGCGTATCTGCCATAGGGACCTGAGGTGTGGTCACAGAAAGGTGTGAGTCATATAATTAGGGGCTGATGCACATGAATGCACACGAGGCTGACCCCATACCTTCATGTATACATAGTGATAAGAAGTTGTGATCAGATATGAAAAGGCCAGGGTGTCTTTTTATTGCAGAGTTTTTATTTCCTGTTACAATCCAGTGACAGGAAACCTGATGAGAAAGTGAAAAGTCTCCATTTAAAAGTTGCTGTCAGCTGATAGCCTGAAGGAGCTTGTGTGTGGGTGCTGATCTATTATATCTGCAACGACATCCTGACTTATTATTGTCATACCAAGAATCCCAGGTGACACGTTAACAGCTGGGACATCTGACACTTCAGCATAATAAACTGGTTCTTATCAAAATAAAACTGAATTATATGGGGAATGATGAAAACAACAGCTCCTCATAACCAATGACTATCACTAGCAGTTATTAAAGTTTTAGTCTGTGAATACACCTACAGGAACTCTATATAATAACATTACATTCATAGGACCAAGAGTCCATACTTTTTTAGTTAAAGCATTATATGTAAATATATTTCCTCATTTTCAAAGACCTGTCCAAAAGAGATGGCGGGACAGGCAGATTAAATTGTACAAAGAAAAAACATTCCAATTTTAAAAGAAACTTTAACCACACTCTTATTTATTTTCTTATAGTGAGTTAAAGTGTATTGTGTTGATATACCATCATTTTCATTTCACCCCTAGACACTAGAGACATCATACACCAGCCACTAGAATCAAAATACGGACTGTGTGAAATCTAGGGAGGTAGCGTTAGGTTCCCTGATATATATATATATATATATATATATATATATATATATATATATATATATATATATATATATATATATATAGATATATATATATATATAATTTTCATCATCATCATCTTTTTTAGAGTCAGGGACCTACATGTGCTTGACCTCACACAGTTGACACAGACACAGCTATCTTTCTTGTTAGGTATAACATCTTAACCTCCCCAGCAAAATTACATTTGCTACACAATGGTACATTCTAATATGAATGTGTAATTGTCCTCTTTATTTTCCATATTTCCACAGTTGTATCCTAATGGTATCTTTGCAAAACCATATCCAGTTACAATGCAGATGGATTCAGCTCATGCAGGAATATTTGCAGAGGCCCATTCCATTTTGTGCTGGCTGGATCATTACAAGTACTAAAGTTTTCTTTCCACATATTTATAAAAAAGAATGAATCCAAGTGTTATTATAGATTAAGGATGCTGTGTGCCTGACAAGTTTATTGCTGTTAGCAATGAAAGAATGAAGATTAATTAAAGCATATAAAAGTTTATTACTGTCTTATAACATTTATTATTCTTTATGATCAGTGGTAATTTTATGCAAGCTTT
Source organism: Oreohelix idahoensis (assembly GCA_024509875.1). NCBI lineage: Eukaryota > Metazoa > Mollusca > Gastropoda > Stylommatophora > Oreohelicidae > Oreohelix > Oreohelix idahoensis. Next base: position 361,896 of record JAMPIV010019874.1, on the reverse strand, counting down.
TTAAAATAAATTACATGTTTAACAGCTGTATATGTCGCCAACTGAGCAGAAGTAAACTATAAAGCTAATCATTGTTTGGTATTTTATATTAAAAATATTAAAAATACTGTATAAAATTGATCACAAAAATAAAAGTCTTAATTCTAATAAGAGAAACTCTTGTGAGCAGTATGAATGCATTCATAAATCTGAGCATTATTATATAATACACCAGGGCACATAGTGAGAAAGGAAAGAATGTAGTGCGGTGTTTTAAAATATGTATTTATTTATTTTACTTCATGTCTGGAAATCCAGAGAACGAACAAACTTTATTTTCAAAGGGTTTAGAATTGGGCACGCAGGCCCGTCTAACATTCTGCCCTTCCTTTCTCTCGTCTTCCATACTGAATCCATTTAGAGAGATAGCAGGAGGTGGTAAAATAAGGATGTTTAATGCAGATGTACAAGCTTCTTTGATAAGAGCTGAGATGTACAGAACAGCAATGACTACACAGAATAGAATATAGTATGGTTTAGTTTTTAAGGACTAACTTCATTGCACACGGTCAACGCCATCAGTGCTCCGATCTCCTCCCTTAGATCACACAAGGAGGATCTCAGCGCAGTGCACGAACTCCGTAGCGCCAGCGAGAATCCCAATGTGTGTATATACTGTATAGGAGTCGCACATTCTATAAATATTTTTATGGTGGGTAGGTTTCCTAATATTTAAATTTAAAAATAGAATATAGAAAGTGTTAAAAGATACTAAAGGAGCAACCTGAGAATTTAATGGGAGGTGACAGTCTAAATTTAAACTTTAGAGACAAAACCAATCAAACATTAGATGTGACTGTGGAAGTGGAGATGGAATTAAATGTACATTCAAGAGACTTTCCTCTAACAGTAGTTCAATAATTATCAGGCAATGATGTGGGACTTGTGGGAGGGTCTCTGAAGAGACAAAGAAAGAATATGACTACAGTACTGTCAGGCACACCATACAATGTGACTAATATAAGGTTGTCCAGGAGGCTGGCAATCTTATCATGTTAAACAAATTGCCACAGAAAGCACCAGTACAAGAGCGTGTGAATACTTGTGCAGGCTTAATGCGAGGGGACCAGCTACAATGGTGGCTCCCTATTCTGTAGGGAGCGCAAAGGAAAAATAGGAGATATGGAACTCACAAGAAAAGTTAAAGAGAGCGGCCAGCATTAAATACAAGAATAAATGGAGAGATAGAGGAACAAATGACGTCTGTTTTATCTTGGACACAATTATAGAAGATCATTCATTCATTCATTTCCCTGTTAGCTCCTTGTGAACCATGGAGCCACGTCTGCAGCTAGTCTTCTTTGCAGGAAGTCTGAAGCACTTTGTTTTACAAGATGGGGTTGCTCCATATTTGTCCTCTGACATCATGCGTAAGTGAACCGTAGTTTATTCTTTCTGTCTTCTCAGAGACCCAAAGGAACTACATGGCACAGTAACAGAGGATAGCAGATGTGAAACATACATCAAGAAAAGAATATGTATGACCAAAAACAGATTCAGCAGTATCAGATGGATATGTACATACAGAATGAATGAAATAACAAATAATTCATCACGTCATCTGTTTCTTCTGCTTTGGAGGTTCCAAAAGACAACGAAGTAATGCTATCAACTTGCATCCTCAGTATATGTCCTATCTAACACCAGCATCTTGTCCACACCTCTTATTCCACTGGTGTTCATCTGGTTTATTCCATCATGTCCATGTTAGTGATCTTATACCATTTTAGTCCCTGTCTGCCCAAGCACCCATTTATGAAACTCTTAACTCCTTGATAGACTCTTTTGATCTTCTCCTTATTTCAATCATGCAATAAGACTGTCTTGACATTTGAATTGAAAATACTTGTTTTTCATTTTTGGTTTTGGATCAAAAGGCTGGTTTTATTTTTATTCTGACGTGTTTCATTATCAGATGTGAAGTTCTGTTTCCTCTAACATTTTAAACACTAACCATACCTTAGACATGTAATGTAAATATGTTATGAAAGTGTACAGTTAAATATTTTTAAAATGCGCATCAGATTTTATGTATTTTCGGTAATTTTTTTATTTAAAAAATATATGGCAAAACTCGTTACAGTGACTGTGGTGTTAGACATTTATGCTTTCACTACAGGTCTGGGACCGAAGAATGCACTGATAAATGCAAAATAGGTTCTGCCCAACATGTGGAAGTGAACAAAGTGTTGTTGAAGGTGGATATAAACAAAAGTGTACGAATGCTGACTGCAAGAGTCACAAAGGCAAGAAACTGAACACATATGTTGAATTAGCAACTGAATTTTTTGTTAAATACTTAGAAGAATCTTTGAGCCATTTAAAGATCTTAATACACTTGAATAGAAAATGAAAATGATTTATTAAAATCATTCGAGATTGTTACTGAGAGGACACCTGTAAAATTGTCCACACTCTGTCAGAACCATTTGCAATAGACAGTGGGACCAGACAAAGCTGTCAGCTTTCACCAACAAGGTCACGGACAGGGTGATGGAACCAACAACAGCTAGAAAGATAACAGGAATGTAATGAACATTTGATAAATAGCTAGACTTTGCTAATGGCCTATAGTTTTCTGTTGTGTAAACAACAACCCATGCAGAAAATGACAGACTAACAATAGAAGCAGCAAATACACGAGCTACACATCAACCACTGCAAGCAAAACAAAGAAAGCAGTAATCAGCTTGATGATATTTGTATCCCCGTAGAGCTATTCCACAATTGGTACTGGTGACGGCCATATGTGCTTTCCCTGGTCCTCAGATGTTGGACATTTTTAAAGCAGATGTTCCAGTAATTCTTGCCCTTTGCCTCTGTGCAGCCCGGTGGGGCTCAACAGGGTTAGCGACATTTTGCTTACTTTTTAATGACATCATCATCAAGCGATACAAAAAGCAAGAGAAGCTTTCATTGCATTGGGAAATATATGGAGATCAAGAGAAATCGGATTCAACACGAACATAAGAATCTTCAACTCAAATGTGAAGTCAGTCCTATTGTATGGCTCTGGAACATGGAGAACAACAAAGACAACAACCAAAAAACTACAGACTTTCATAAATGGGTGGTTGCAAAGAATAGAGGGATTAAAATGGTATGACAAGGTTACCAACGTGGAACTGAGGACAAGAACCAGACAAGTGCCAGTGGAACAAGAGATGAGAAGAAGACGCTGGCGATGGATATGACACACACTGAGGAAACCTGTTGATAGCATTACAAGGCAGTCCTTGTTCTAGAACCCCCAGGGCAAGAGAGGTAGACCAAGAAGCACATGGAAAAGAGAGGTGAAAATGATGAGGAGAACATGGAAAGAACTTTAGATGATGGCACGTGACAGGAGGACTTGGCAGGTGTTTGTTGAAGGCCTATGCTCCTTTGGGAGAAGAGGGTTATGAATGAATGAATCATCAAGCGGCATACTGTTACACTATTTCCTTAGGCATGTGGCCCAGTGCATCCAATTTTCTCTAACTTGAAAGCAAAATTTGTTACAAACTGTCTCATTAGAGATCTACATCTTTCATTAATTCATTACCCTTTAGCTCTGTATGGAGTACAGGCCATTAGCAAATTCTTACCAGGCCCTCCTGTTCTATGCCCACCTGTTAAGTTGTTATGTATCCCATTGCTTTTGTGCTGAGTGCATTCTTTTTTTTTTTACATATTGCTTGCCCATCTTGCCATATAAATAACATTGGATATGTAGAATAATAATAGTTTTGACAATTCTCTTACATATCAAGGTGTTAACAACACATGTTACCCACGTGTAGATCCATCACTTATCATGCTAGTGGTGTCCACTGATAAACAGCACTGTTTGCTCGGGCGTCAAAAGAGATTTCCACCAAAGATGTACTCATGCCTTGCTGGCTTTATGGAACCTGGTAGGAATTTACATTTCTCATAAAGCTATTGAAACTGCCTACCCTGCTTAAATTTTTGTTTCAAATAGAGGGGAACATACACTCATGGAGAAGAGATCCTAATGGCAGAAATGAGGACAATAAGGCATAGCCAAAAAAAAAAAAAGCAGACTATTTAGAAAATTCAGCTTAAAGAGCTCTGTGCTTCACATGGAGCTGAAATGCAAAGAAGAAGAATATCTTTGTTGGTTATTTTTATAGGTTCATTCTTCTTTTGAAATTATGGGTGAAATGAGACCTTTGGAATAAGAACTAAAGAAATCTCTACCAAGTAACAGATAATCAAATCTAAATTGTAACTCTTATGGAAATAGGGGCAGGACTAATGAACTCTTTGGGTAAAAACGCTGACAGGACAGTAAGACGTGGAGATAGTAGTTGAGAGTTCAGAAGAATGAAAGCATGGGGTCACTGGCTGTGTCCTCGAGGGAGTCAGAGAAATTGATTTGGCTCTTTGCAGATTTCATTTCCCAGTCTCTTTCTTCCCTCTCATCTCCAAACAATCAGCCCCTCCCCCCTTCCCCTTTATTTTTAGTTTTTAAAATATGTCAAGCTCCAAGCCATTTCTTCTCGCTTCTTTCTATAGTATCAGGTGAGAGAACTAATAGATGAATAACACTACAGCTTCCTCACACATATCATAACTAATATACAAGGTTATGCATGGGGCTAGCAACTTTATTATGTAAAACAAATTGCTAAATAAATTGCCAACTGGCAAGAGCACATCAGTGCTAAGATGTAAGCTTCCTACAAGGGAACCAGCTGCATTATGGGCTCCATTGTGAAAAAGGAGAATGTTGATGAGATATGTTTTTTTTGGGTGTGGGTTTTTTAGTATGTTTGTTTGTGGGGTTTTGCATGTGTGTGGGTTTTTGCTTTGTTTTTTTTTGTGTATGTGTGTGGGTTTATTTTTTTATTTGTATGTGTGTGTAGGTTTGTTGTGTTTGTTAAGCTTTGTTACATGTTCTTTGATACAACTTTTTTTTCCTTCAGAATATTTAATAGCATCTTACAAGTGTATGCTTGTAGTGAAATTTATGGATAGTTGAAGACACACATATGTTGTGGAAACAGATACACACACACACACACACAATTTGGTAATTTTGATTTGTTTTATTTACAATAATTGGACATGAGATAATTATACCACATTCACGTATGGCAATTAAACATATAATTTGGACTTGAAAACATATATATCTTAATTAACCCGTCAGAGGTTGAACTGAATATTTTTCATCATCAATTTTTTTTTAAAAAGTTGTGAGAGGCATTGTTAGCGAAGCTGTCTGACTCTAGTAAAACACATAAAACCATTTTGCAGGTGTCCAGGTGGGCATTTATGACAAAAGTAGACTGCATAGGTATTGTACATTTTTTTCTGAGCACTGTTTTGTACTTACTTTACTTAGTCGTTCCCCTTCTACCGTGAGGTGTAGGGTCTGGAAGAGAGAGCGCCATACTATCCCATCGGCTGTCTTCCTCCTGGCCTGGTTCCATTCTGGTCCTCGGTCCTTCAAAGATTGTTTAATGTTGTCCTGCCAGCAGACTCCAGGCCGTCCTGGGGTCTGGATCCCTGGCTCTTTGTTTCCCATGCTTGTCGTGGTAGCCGATCTTCTCCCATTCTGCAGACATGGCCAAACCATCTTTAGTTAGGACTGTTCTACCTGGGTCTGCAGGGGGCAAGATTTTAGGCCTTGACGTATCGTCTGGCCGCAGACCATGTCTCTTCCCGTCACTTCAACCACCTTCTCCAGACACCTCACCCCCGAGGCCCGGATCCGGCCCCTATGGGCCGCAGTCACCGCCCACGACTCGCATCCACCCGTCAAGACCGGGATACAGGTGGAGCGGCACAGCCATCCTCGCCCTCCCACCAACCTCTCTCCCACCGAGGAACCCTTGATCCACGGCCTGAAAAAGTCTCCCAGCCGCTGGCCCCCGAGTGGCCAACTCCTCCCCGATTCCCCCCCTCGGTCCACAATAGCACCGAGACATCCAAAGTGGCCGACCTGCTCCAGGACCTGCTCTCCCAGCCCAATCTGATGTTCCCTCTCCCCTCGCGATATCGCCATGGACCTTGTTCCAGAGCTGCCCATGACTATCCCCCTCCTCTCCAGCCCCAGCCCCCCCCCCCTCCAGACCCGCAGGCCGGACCGGAGACGTGCCTCCGATCTAGCAACCAGGGCAGCACCATCAGCAAACACCAGCTCTGAAATACACACCTATCTCACCCTCCAGCACCCCACCAAACACCCTCCCGCCCTCTCCCCACATGACCCGACAACATCACCCATGAGGAGCACGAAAAGACAAGGTGACAGGACACCACCCTGTCCCACACTAGCGGCAGTCCCGAACCCCTCTGACCCACGGCCTGCCGTCCTCACACAATTTCTGCAAGACCTGCAGAAGCTCTGCATAGCATGAACCAGAGGCGCCGGAATGTCCCTGTTGTATGTGTTCGGGGTCTTTATATTTATATGCTTGCGTGGGTAAGAGTGGCACGGTTTGTGAATGTTATTATTGTTGCTGACTTAATTACTATCAGCTCTGGTCGGGCTTACAGGTGGCCGACAAATTGTGGGTCGTAAAGATAGACCAAACAAAGTTACTCAAAGAACATCGTACAAATGGTGTAGTCATAAAGTTTGACTAACTGGAACATGATGTATGCAGGATTCATGGCTCAACATGGACGATACATTTATTCGTAGACGCAATACAGATTCAATCATAGTAGTAGCAGGCATCATCAATAACGTAGGTAATTACATCGAGGCATCATGGTGCATAGCATTCTTATATATATCTTGATCATGTACTTGATCGACATTCTAGATAACGGCCGACCCTCTCAAGGACGGCGATGAACGTTGTGGCAAATAGTTCTATTATGGCTTTTTTCGTTATGAAGCTTGTCTACAACGACGGGTTTTGTGGAGTAACCCTTTAAATACATTGAAGAATAATCCCGATAAACTTCGGTAAGACTCTGGATCCCACTAGCAATACGTCATGGCATATGCGTATTGAAGTTCAGCCAGATCTCGGCAAATGACAAAGATATCATAATAATTAACCTACAAACGAGCCCTGCATTTGCTAACGTTAATACTCCTTACCAGGAGACTTTTACTAACTTCATGACTGCTTCCCATAATTTGGGTAAGGCTTACAATCAGGTTCATCCACAGACGACCGTCTCAGATCATCGCCATTAGGCATATCTCTAATAACGTAATTGTTCTCTGGCAACAACCGAGCGCACCCGTTTGCGCTTCTGTGTTCAACATAGTGTATGATAGCGCGTAAATAATTAATCATATATATTTTCTTAGATGTGCTCGACATTTAAATTACATGCGCAAAAAGGACTTAACAAATACCTTCCCCCCATGAGACAAAAAAAAAAGCTTCGCTTTTTTTTGTTTTAAATTATAATCAAGAAATCGATCAAGTTTATTTCTACAATTAATTATCATTTAAATGTTAAGTTATTTGTGAATATTAATATGTGGAATGAAGTATGGAAAAAAGAACACAAATTCCAAATTAAAAATTCAAACAGAGAAATGACACATAATGTATCAAAATGGTACGAGATACCAATGCAGCAATGAAATAATAGTATCGAAGGACGAAAAGAAATGGTGAAAAAAATGAAGAAAACAATGAGACAAAAATGTCAAACATTTTGAGCAATGGAAGTATGAATGTATGAGCCAAAGTGTTATAAATGGTAACCAGAATTAAACAAAATCAATATGGAAATTAAACACTAGAAGAAAAGGAACACCGTCCATAGCAAGTGTTGGGAGAATCAACAACACGCCTAAGTAGATAAGCTAATAAGGACACATGAATTGTACTTATGTGCCAAAACCATAAAATGTCACCAATGTGTGATAGTAAACTAATTATGGCAATATGCGACCTTTTTATATATGGATACACTAAACTAATGAAGTAAATAGTGTGGTACTAATTATATTATATTGTTCGCGGAACATTAAAATGTCAATAATTAATCGCGAATAAAATTAAACCCAGTGTCAATAAATGAATAACTCAGAAAAGATAGTTATCTTGGTTGCACAAAATGTCTGTGATATGTGATAATTACATACCAAAAAGTTATTAAATTATTAATGTTAATTTATAATTATATCACTCTTCAAGTTCCAACTGGAGCCACGCTAGCGTAGTGGTTACAACACCGCTCTGGCGACCGGGTGATTCAGGATCAAACCCGGGCGACGGCATTTGAGGATTTTTCGTCGACCGGGAATTGGACTGGATTAACTCGAGACCTGGCGAGGACATTTGAAGGAGTGTCGTCGACCAGGGATTGGCGGCTCCTGAGCCGACCCAGCTCTAATAGGTACCTCCGAAATCGGCGAGTATCTGCCTGAATGGCGAGGGACACCTGTCTCTGTACAAGAAAAAGGGATGCTCATGTAAAATCAATGTCAGGTTAGACATTAACAATAACCTGAGATTTCGCCTCGAGTATTAACTATACCCACAATGAACAATTAAGTATAAAATGGACAAATGGAAAATTCCTGGGGGACCTGGATTTCGCAGGTGATTTAGCATTCTTAAGTTCAACACCCAGACAATCCCAAGAAGCAGTAAATAATTTGTGTCATCTCTCAGTTAAAATAGGTCTCCAAATAAATGCCTCTAAAACTAAAGCTATGAACTTTTCTAATGAGACCTTTGATATCATCTTGAATGGGGAAAAACTACAGAAAGTTGAAAGTTTCAATTATTTAGGCAGTAAAATGACTCAGGATGGTGACACAACAAGAGAAATTCATACTAGAATTGCTTTGGCAGCTAGCGCCTTCAATAGATTATCTAACATTTGGAAATTACGATCATTGAATATACATACCAAGCTTCGTCTGTTTAATTCAAATGTTATCTCAGTGTTAACATACGGCTGTGAGAGTTGGAAAATAACAAAATCATTGGAGAACAAGCTGAATACATTCGAGAACAAATGTCTTAGAAAACTCATGAACATCAGTTGGAAAGAATTCAAGACTAATCGACAAATAAGAGAAGACTCTAGGCAGAAATATGTCTCCGACTATATAAGGAAAAGACGATGGTCATATATCGGTCATGTCCTACGAATGCAAAACAACAGAATACCACTACAGGCGCTCACTTGGGTTCCTGAGGGTAAGAGGAAAAAAGGAAGACCAAAAGAAACACTCAGAAGAACAATAATAAGAGAAGGAAGAACGTTGGGCCTAAATAATGTGCAAGAGCTAAGAGGAGTGGCGTCACAACGAACAACCTGGAGAGCACTGGTTTCTGCCTTATGCGCCGTGTTTGGTGCTTAAAGAATTTATTATTATTATTATTATTAGCGGGCGTACGGAAAAAAAAAAAAAAAGTTCCAACTATGTCACAGTATTTCGAGATTGAAATAACGCACCAAAATGTTACTGTTGAATCAGCGAACTAGATATTTAATGTACATGTAAACATGTTGACGCTCGGTAAGATAGGCATGTCAATTTAAAAATGACAAAATCCTGTATTAACACGAAATAATTTACAAGTGATTAGTAGGCAGTGCAGAAGCAGCACATTCTGTAAGGCGTAACTGTCCGGTAGATTCTTTGGGGCAGCGGGACAACGTATCTGTGTCGTGGTTGAGTTTGAGTGTAGAGTATTTGTCGAGTTGGACAATAGTAGTGAAATCGACAAGGGATAGTGGACTGACAGAGTTATAGATTACACTTTAGATAAGGTGTAAATAGGAGATGGACTTGAGACAACCTGGAAGAAGATTTATTCAAAGGATCTCTCTCTCCAGGCCTCAACTCACTTTTACTGTCTAAGCATCTCCGGCTCTTACTCTTTTCTCTTATCATACATAGAGATTCTAGTAAAGAGCTAAAAATACAAATATGGATGGAAAGGTCGTGAACAGCGTATTAATAAAGGTGTAAACTTTATTAAAGAAGAAAAAGCATGGAATTAATGCATATCATCACAACAACATAAAATTACATCAATAATCAACTAATCATCAATAGTCATCAATAATCATATACACCAACAACCACACACACAGATCACCATTTATAAAACCTGTAGAACACAGAGAGGTGAAATAACTGAGTGTCAGCCCGTCCGTTTTCGGGACCATATGAAATAGCTCCAGTAAGTGGTTTTTTCGTATATATCCTCCATCGGTGATGGAATTAACCTGAATAAAATCACTGTATAGGCGCTATCATTGGTGATTCCTCCCTACTGGCGCGAGGTGGGCTGGAAGACTCTATTTACCTTCTGTTTACCAAAATGAATAAACTGCGTGGCAGTCCGTCCGTTTTCGGGGACCAGATGAAATAGTCCAGACAGTGTGTTACTTGTAGATCCTTCGTGAGGGACTATGCCTACAAAACTGTCCTTGTTGGTACTATCATTGGTGACTCCCCCCTACTGGCGCGAGGTGGGCTGGGGGACGCTGTTTATCTCCTGCAGACCAACTGAATGAACTTAGCGACAGCCTGTCCGCTTTCGGGGACCAAGGGGAATAGCTCCAGTAAGTGGTTTTTTCGTATATATCCGCCATCGGTGATGGAATTAACCTGAATAAAATCACTGTATAGGCGCTATCGTTGGTGACCGCTACTCGCGAGAGGGGGGCTGGCACTCTGTCCATAGATGGCTGCTCATACGTGCGAGGTTTTAAGTATCCAGAAAATACACCAGAAGAAGTCACTTGAGGACAAAGAGACCCAGGCGCGCTTATCCGGCGCAAGGCTCCGCTTGGCTGTAAATCCTGTTTAAACTGGTTTGGCTGTGGTTTGCTGAGTGCCCCGTTTAGGCACAAAAAAGGCGGGTGATATGGAATTCTGCTATAGGCATGCTGGGCGGGTTTGATATTCTGGAAGCCGCAATGCTCTGGCTGGTAATCCAATAGGCGAGTAGAGAACTACTACTGCGTTTGGCGATTCCAGATTTTGCGTTGGCTCCGTTGCACTGCGTGAGCTTAACTTGGCGTTGACAAAAAAAGGTTTTGATTCAGGAACGGGGTTGATGATTCGTTGCTAGATGTATACAGAAACCCTCTAGATCGAAGAGTATATGACTTTCTTCGCCTGACTGAAGTCTGCTCTAGCGATTCGGTCTTCCTGAAACTGAGACCCAAAAAGAGACACCCTTTTACTTCAAGCAAATAATAAATCACACTAACTTTATACAGAAAGTTTCGCTCCACTATGGGATTAAATTTATTGTAGTTATTGCTATGATAGTTTAGGGCTGTCTTTAACCATGTCTCCTGTTCCTTAAAAATATCAATTATCAACACGCGCCTGCATAGTCTTAATATCTTTTGCACCCCCAGGTACCTGTCAGTAAATGTTCTGACATCAAAAATCTACTCCTCTTCTCCCAATCTCAACATACAGGAAACCTAACCTGTAGTTACAGTTAAATGAATATGCTTATTCATCTTACAACATTAAATGAATTTACATAAACAGATTACAGCATTTGACATTACACAAATAAATCGTATGTCCCCTTTGGAAAATATATTAGCATTCCACAAAATGAGTACAAAGAAAATGCAATGTTCTTGCTATAATAATACAGTTGTGGCTAGATCATAAGATATAATTATATCTATGCCTGGTGACTGCTTTCAGTGAAAGTTATAGACTAGTGCCTAGCCACACAAGTAAGCATAAAATGATCCTCCCTTGCCACTAGAAATATCTATCAAAAAGGAATAAGTGACTATCTCCTATAATCCAGAGTTATTACCTGCATCTCACTATTCAGTTTTAAAGTGCACCATCCACACCTGACATTATCTTACAGAAATGACAGTTAATTTTGCTGACTCTTAACCCAATGGTAAGCATTCGTGGACTGATTCTACGCCTAATATCTGTTATTGTAAGTTTAACATTTAACCCATGATAACCGTAACAGTTTAAGCACCACTTAATAGGCCGTAGACAGCGCTACCTTATCACTGAATAAATTACTAGGAGAAGTCCTCAGAAATAAATTCACTTCCCTAACAGATATATATAAAAGCTAACATGAATCTAATATTATAATTATAAGATATGTCAACTCACCCCGAAAATGACTAGAACATAGGCAAACACATTCTAGTACTGTGTTAAAGTTTGCCTTATCTCATGATGGTCATCTACGGGCCAGGAAAATTTACGAATGTCTTTGTCTATTAAAACCAGTCTACTCTTATAGATCACAAGGGACGCTCCCCCCCGGACACCTGGCGTGCGTATTTCTACAGAAGTTTGGCGAAAGACGTAATCTAGAGTAAGACAAAAGAAATTGTGCGAAAGTTCCCCAGGTAGAGAAATGCATAACATTATGCTCTATCTTGTCTAAGGGCAAAAACTCAAAGACTGACCGCGGGTTTGTCTCCCCCTGTTTCCAGGATGCATAATATTATGATCCGAAGCAGCGTTCTGGAAGCCAAACACAGGGACCCTTTCGCTCGTGATCAAAGGCTTTAAACGTAAGAGATATTCCCCTGGTCAGACCAGGTGCGGCTTAGATAATATTATCGTTCGCTGACCGCTACAGGCCAGAACGTAACCAAACCTCGGGTGGGGTTTGAGAAGGTGAAAAAGTTTGGCCACGAAGGTAGAAAATGAAAGAAAAAGAAAATACAAAATGACGAGGAAAACCAGGACATTTAAAAAGTAATCAAATTATGGACAAGATGGTAAAATAGATTATCGGTCACGTGACAATCTGCAAGGACATTCTCCGATCCAGGTATTGATCGAATAGTGAAATGGTACAGCTGTAAGGCGATCGCGTACCTCGTAGACCTGGACGACTTCAAGTCCTTGTTTTGGAGCGCTGTTAGTGCATGCTGGTCAGTTTCAACGAAGAAATGGGCGCCCAGCAGGAAGCGTTGAAGCTTGATAATTGACCATACCATTGCCAGTAATTCCTTGTCCAGTACAGAGTAATTTCGTTCCGTCGCTGTGAGCTTCCTTGATACATAAATGACTGGATGCAAAGTTCTGGAGTAGCACTGCATCAATGCCGCACTGATCCCAACAATCGAAGCGTCGCTGCAGAGTATAAATGGTAGATCTGCGTTTGGTAAGCGTAAAATAGGCGCAGATGAAAAAAGTGATTTAATTAAGTCTAAAGTGGTCTGACACTCGTTTGACCACCGTACTATGTTAGGTAGTCCCTTCTTTAGTAAGTTAGAGAGAGGTGTAGTGACAGTAGATAAGTGGGGAATGAAGCACCCATAAAATTGGATTAGTCCCAAAAGACTTCTAACCTGTTTCTTAGTTTTTGGAATAGTGATGTTTAAAATTTTTGAAATATTATCTTCAGTGTATAGAAAACCATGTCCAACACGATGACCCAAAAAAGATATCTCACTAAAACCGATATATGCTTTTGAAGGTTTAGCCATCAGATTGTGAGAACGGAGTGTGGATAACAATGAAGATAATCCATGGATATGATCATGCCAACAGTCACTGAAAAGGCAGATATCATCCAGAAATGCAATTACATCAGTGTGGTGAGATAAGATATGATGCATAATGCGTACGAAAGTAGCAGGAGTGTTAACAAGTCCAAAAGGCATAAAGTTCCATTGGAATAGACCTTGAGGGGTAGAAAAAGCCGTGAGTGGTTTAGCTCGAGTCGTTAATGGGACTTGCCAATAGCCCTTTGATAAGTCGAGTTTAGTGAAAAAAGTTGCTTTAGCAAGTTTCGCAAGTAAATCCTCCAAGAGAGGGTGTGGTTCGGCATCAAACTTGAAAACTTTATTTAACCGACGATAATCTATACAAAGATGGATGTTATTATCCTTCTTCTTTACAATAACCATAGAAGAGGAATAAGGTGATGTAGAAGGTTCGATGATATTCAATCGGAGCATCTCGTCTAATTCCTTCTCCACTTGAGTTTGGAAGTGAAGAGGAACTGGATAGGGGCGTACACGAATAGGTGTGTCATCGGTTAATATAATGTCATGATAGATGACAGAAGTACGACCGGGGATGTCAGTAAGGACATCTTGATAGGAATGTAAGAGAGCAGAGATCTGCTGTTGTTTTCCGGTAGAAAGTTCAGTTGAGATAGACACATCCAAGTTTCGGTTGAATGTAAAGGTATTACTGGAAGAGGTAAGGGTACATCAAAGAAAGATGTTTCCTCCTCCTGAATAACCGACAAAGAGGTATAATGATGATGACAAAGCGGGGGGTCATCAGTTGCCTGAAAAACAGACTGAAGATAGTCTGGACCGGCATGAAATTCTTTCAACATATTTATGTGAAAAGTCTTGTGTTTACTATCGATGTTAACGATGTAATCAACATCTGATATACTAGATACAATATTGTATGGACTTTTCCAGGCAATAAGTAGACGATTGTCATTGCGAGGAAGCAACACATAAGCATCATCACCAGGAGAAAGTTGACGCAGACGTCGATATCTTTTCATAAAGAGTTTCGCCTTCTCTTTGGCGGACTCTGAAGAAGAAGTAGCCAACCTACATGCATCAATGATTTTCTGTCTTAAAGTGACAACATATTCATACGAAGATTGGGTGTCATTGGAAATATCATCGGCAGTGAGTAAGTCGTGAAGTAACGACATGGGACCACGAGGTTGTGCACCGAAGACAAGCTCAAAAGGTGAAAAACCTGTATTTTCATTTTGCACCTCGCGATAAGCGAAGAGAGCAGCGGGTAAAACCCTGTCCCAATCTTGAGGATGATCATCAGTAATTTTACCCAGTAACTGTTTAAGTGTCCTGTTTTGACGCTCAATTAATCCATTTGACATTGCGTGATATATGCTACTAAGAGACCTGTCGATATGTAGCATGGCCATTACCTGGGACATAGATTCAGATACAAATGTGCACCATGGTCAGATAAAATTTTCTTCGGAAAACCCAAACGAGAACATCAGCAGATGCAACATCAGCAGATGAAATACTCTTAAGTGGTATAGCCTCAGGCCAGCGAGTACACGGTCGAACTACTACGCTACAAAAGACGAATTTCAGATAAGTTTTTTTCTCTTCTCTAACATATTTAAACTAAATATTATTAACCACCTATAGTATTCGTTAATTGCTTTTAAACGTTAGCTAAAATTGATAGTTGTATTGGAATAAATAAAATATTAGTGAAATAGAATAAGCACAGGTAGGCCAACCACGTGTGGTCTTCATTTGTAAAGTGCAGTAGCCATCTTGCTTTTCTTTGTGTAATTAATACAGGCATCTTTCAGCGCAGAGCCGCGCGTGAACAAAATCAAATTTAATTCAAATTTACTAGCTTAGTAGTAGGACTATTCAGCCCTTAATTATTGATAGCTAAACATAATTTAAAATTTATATTTAAAAAAAAATAAATAAAAGTAAAAATACATAAATAAATAAATATATTAACTTGCCTGGTGTTAATTTAGCAAAAATAAGTACAACATAATGCTAACCAGATTGCAGTTAGGGGAGGGAAAAGCTTGGAGCAAATCATCAGAAAGACATACTAAGGAAGGAACATCAAAACGGACAGAAAATGAGAGGAACAAAAGCCCTGGTCTAAAGGACACAGAAATTAAGGGCAAAATGGAAACCATCAATGAAAAAACAAAAGTGAACCCTGAAGTAAATAAAGACAGGGGACCAAACAAAAAGAGCAACGAGAAAAAAAACAGAAATTCTGACTTCAAAGCAAGGTGCTGCAAACAATGGAACACCACCTTCGACAGGAAATAAAGCCGCAGAACACATTAGGAAGGACAAAGAGGGAAATGCAAGCCAATGCACTCAGGAAACCAAAGAACACAAAGAAAGTGCCGAGGACAGCCTAAAGGAAACAAAAACCCACAGAAGAAGAGTTAAAATCACTCAAGTAGGAGGGACAGAAGCCACTCTGAGAGCCCTACCCGATGACAAAATCATGGTTATCCTAGAAAAAATAATAGACAAAAAATCTATTAACAGATTACAAAAAACAAGCAATGGTGTAGTAATCTGTTTGAACAGCACAGAAAAAGCCAAGGTCCTAATAAATGAACTGAAAGAAAAGTCTAAAGAAGTACAACTCCCACATAAAATAAATATACAAATGGAGCTGATCAAAGAGATTAGAAAAGTCGTAATCAAGGGCATCGATACAAACCTAACAGAAGAAGAGATCCACACAAACATAGTGAAAGAAAACCCAGAAACTAAGATAGAAAAGGTAGAACGAATTAAAACTAAGCTGCAGAAGAATACATCAGTGGTAGTGTTGAGTGTGCAGGGTACAGAAATACCCAAAGAGATCAAAATCTGCAAGAGAATCAGGAAGACTGAAACATTCATACCACCAATCATCCAATGCACAAATTGTCAAGGCTTTAGTCACATGCAGCATGCTTGTAAAAGAGCAACAAGATGTAGTTTCTGTGCAGGAGCACACAAACACAGAGACTGCACAATGGCTAAAGAGGACAAAGACTACAAACAAGAAAATAAAAACAGAAGATGTGCAAACTGCCAGGGTAACCACAGTGCCAGGTACCAGGGGTGTCCAGTCTTCCAAGAGACAAAATACATACTTAAAGAAGCTCTAGAAACCAACACACCAATCTGGAAAGTGAAAGAAACACAGAAAGCAAACAGCCACCTTCAAAACTTCCAAGAAAACAACATCAAGAAACAAATAAAACAAATAACCACTGAAGTACAAAACATAAAGGAGAAAATACAGAAAGTAGATGAAAGTAAAACACACATAAGCAACAGCGAAGTAGAAAACAACACAGAAGAGACAGAACATAACATCACCCAAGCCAGGCAGGTATTAGAAGAAATTAAAATAGCACAACAGGCAATAGAAAGAGACCTCAAAACAATAACAGAAATAAAAGAGGCTAATGAAGAAATCCTTAAAAAAATAGAGAAAGAGCTATTTTGCCAGACGAAAAAATAGGAAAAAAATTTAAGGAAACAGTGGAACTACACCTACCATACATAGCAGAAAGAGTTCGGAGTACAATGGTTACTTGGAATGATGAGTTTGTGGAGAACATGAGAGATAGTGAACAAAACCAAAAGAAGTAGATCCCCTATCAAAGAACCTAATAAAAACAATAACATAACTAAGCTAACCACACTAAATGGGGACCAAAGACTCTAGAGCTATCAAAGTAGTTCAGTGGAACTGTAGGGGTGCCAGGAAGAACCTGATGTCTCTTATGGGACAGTATAAGGAGGCAAAACCCATCTTTGCAATACAAGAAACCCTCCTGAACTCCAAACAGAAACTGAACTACCAAGGGTATATAACACTTAGAAATGATAGACCTGAGGGAAGAGGAGGGGGCGTGGCCTTTCTAATACATGAAGACTACAAAATATTAAATTGGGAACAATTCAACACAGAAAATATTGAAGGAATAAGTATAACATTAGACAGTGAGCCAGATAACTTAAAAATAATAAACATCTATAGCCCCAAGGGTAATATAACCGATAGGGACATTGCCACTATTAACACACAAATAGACCAAAGAACATTATTGGTAGGTGACTTTAATGCACACCATGAGGCATGGGGTAACAACAGTAATGATCCAGCAGGAAAAAGACTGTTGGACTACATTGAAAGTGCTGAGCTAATCATACTAAATGATGGCTCAGTGACAAGGGTTAACCCATGCAACAGTGGAGGAGATACAGCAATAGACATAAGTATTATAACACCAAACCTAGCCTCTGCTAAATGGGAAGTACTGAATGACTCCAGCTCAGACCACTTACCCATAGAAATAAACCTAAACGACAAATATAGAACTAGTCCAAGAAGCTCGAAACCTACATTCAACCTAAAAAAGGCAAACTGGGAGTCCTTCCAATTGGAGCTAAGTAAAATAAGCATAGAACAAATTGAATCTAACAGTATAGATATATTTGCAGAAAAAAATAACAAATGAGATTTTAAAAATAGCTATAAAATATATACCAAACAGGAATATGCCTGAGCACTTAAAACCAACACAAAAAGGTAAAAATAGGAAAAGAAACAAAGATAAAAATCCAGTACCATGGTGGACAGACAGATGTTCAGAACAACTGAAATTGAGGGAGAGGGCCCTTACAAAGTATAGAAAAGCCAAAACTGAAGAGAATTACACAAACTATAAAAAAGTAAGAAATGAAACAAATAAAATAATATTCAGAGCTAAAGAAAAGAGTTGGAGAACATTTTGTCAAACACTAAACCATAGGTCACAAGTAACTACAGTTTGGAGAAAACTAAAAGCAATTAAAGGAGGAAACCACAAGAAATTTAAAATCCCAACAATTAAAATACCAGAGAGAGCTGAAACAGATAGAGAAAAAGCCAACATACTAGCTAAATACTTCTATCAGGTTAGTTCAATAGACAGTCTAGATAAGGAGAAATAAATAGGCGGAAGACACTGCTAGAAAAATTAAAAGGAGAAAATATGGACACCACACAGGATGCTAATTATTTAAATGCAGATATTACAGTAGATGAAATAGAAAGAGCTTTAGCAGGAAAAACCAATACTACCTCTGGGGAAGACATTCTGAGCTATGAAATCCTCAAAAAGGTACCAAATACAACTCTAAGAGTGATTGCATCCCTCTACAACAAAATCTGGCACACGGGAAAAATACCGTGTTCATGGAAGACAGCAGTAATCATCCCCATACTAAAGCCAGATAAGGAAACACATGATGTCAGCTCATACAGGCCAATATCATTAACATCGCATCTAGGAAAAATTCTAGAAACAATAGTCAACAGCAGACTAAAATTTCATCTAGAAAAGCATAATTTGTACAGTCCAACCCAGGCAGGCTTTAGAAGCCAACATAGTACAATAGAGCAACTGTTGAGGCTGGAACATGATGTTAAAACAGGCTTCAAAAGGAATGAAAAGACAGTAGCAATATTCCTTGATGTAGCAAGAGCATATGATGAGTGTTGGAGGGAGGGTGCACTACACAAAATCAGGAAATTAGGTATAGTAGGCAGAACCTACAATTATCTAGAAAACTTCCTGCAGGATAGATACTTCACGGTACAAATAAACAATGATAGATCTGAGGTGTATGAGCAACAGAATGGAATTCCCCAGGGATCAGTAATATCACCATCTATCTTTACGATTATGGTCAACGACCTAGGCGACGAGTTTAAAGACTTAAAAAACAACTTATCCCAGTTTGCAGATGACGCTGCGATATGGAGAACGGGAAGAAATCTCCCATTCCTCTATAAAACAGTACAAAGGCAAATGGATAAAGTATCTGACTGGATGAACAAGTGGGGATTTAATCTAAACGTTAAAAAAAAACCATAGGAATGATCTTCAGTAGAGGGCGTGTAATTAAAAACAATATAATTGACATAAGCATTAATGAGCAAAAATTATGCACAGCAAAATCAACTAGATTTCTTGGTATGGTATTAGACCAGCAACTAAACTGGAACAAACACATAGACCTATTAGTGCAAAGCAGTAGGGGACTTATTAACATGCTAAGATATATGAAAGGAAGTGGTTGGGGCGCCTGCAATAAGACCATGTTAACCTTCTATAAATCATTTATTAGGGGCAAACTTGACTATGCCAGTGTTGTCTATGCATCAGCCGCCCCAAGCAATAAGAAAAAACTAGACACAGTCCAAAACCAGGCACTGTCAATAATAGCAGGTGCCTCAAAGGGAACATCAGCAGAGGCACTAGAAGTAGCGCTAGGCATTATACCCCTGGAGCTAAGGAGAAAAGAACTGAGATTCAGCTACTGGGCAAGAGTGGCAAAAGATCCAACTCACCCAGCACATAAAACCTTTGATAGGGGTAACCAGTACATAGGCCACATTCCACTAAACCATAATAGATACCCGTCAGGGTGGAAAACAATGGATGAAGTGGATCAATACCCAGACCTATTTAATGCGATAAACAGTAGTGCTCTGTATAAAGCAAAGATCCCACCATGGGAATTAAAAGTGCCAGAAACTGACTCCCACTTAACAAAGATCATAAATAAATCTAACGACATAATCTCAGCAAAAAGTAAAACACTAGAGTACATAGAACGGTATATAAATAATAGCCTAACTATATATACAGATGGGTCAAAAGATGAAGAAGGACAATTAGGAGCAGGAATAGCAATACCAAAATTAAAAATTTATAAAAGATACAAAGTAACAGGTAATACATCCATCTTTACAGCAGAATTAGTGGCAATCCTAAAAGCTTTAGAAATAGCTGCAGAAAATCCACCAAAAAAAGTAACCATTCTCACAGATTCCCTATCATCAGTATTAACTATCAGAAACAGAAATGAATGTAGCAGGCCAGATATTATAGAGGAAATACTACAGGTTAATACATATCTACAAACTATAGGATGCAGTGCAACACTAACATGGATACCATCACATGTGGGGATAGCAGGAAATGAGCTTGCAGACAAAGAAGCCAAAGGGGGGAGAGCTAGCCATAACAAAATTGAAGTAGGCTTAGGGAAGTTTGAAATTAAGAGCTTAATTGCTCAAGCAATAACTAAAGAGTGGATAACAGCATGGGACCAAAGTAAAAAAGCAAGACACTCATATAAAATCCTTAAAAAACCAAGCAAAAAATGTCAAATAAAAGATGAACTAAAAATACCAATTAATAAAAAATTGCTGAGGCTCAAGCTTGGAACTGGATATTTCATGATTGAGGAACCCACATGTGAAGAGTGTCAAGAACCAAACACAATTAGACACTTTCTGGTGGACTGCAAGAAATATGACCAACAGAGGCAAAACATTAAGACATACTGTAGTAACCACAATGTAGAAATGAGGGTAGAAAATCTCATAGGCACAAAGACCCCTTCAGAAATGCAAAAGTTAATAAAACACTATATTACAAAAACTAAAGCTAACATATAAAAAACAAATAAGGATTTGAGTCAGTAGTCCAAACTCGTGAAAGACTCGCCCCAGATACATACAGACTAACCAAAGAAACCATCCAGTGAAAATTAAAAACATACTAACTTAGAAAATAGCATATTTTGGAATTTCCTTTAAAAACCATGTTGAACTATAACCACAAAAGGAAAAATACCGACTAGAGATAATATAGTATAAAATAAATACAAACAAAAACATATTACAATAAAGGAAACACGTCCTGATATAACCAACAACTCCATGTACATGGTAGATGGTTGAAAGGGGCGTGCTACAAAGAAAAGTAGCAAACACATTAAATAAAAAAATTTTAAAAAAAGCGAGTACACATGTCAATACAAGTGAGAATGTATTTGTGTCTTCTAGCAGAAGGTTGTATAGGGCCAATAATATCAATAGCCATATTTTCAAACGGCCGAATAGGAATGTCAGCAGCTTGAATAGGAGCTGCATGACGCGGACCATGTACCTTAACCTCTTGACATGTAATGCAAGAACGACAATAGATGGTTACATCCCTATGAATGCCTGGCCAATAAAATGAAGATAGCACGCTGGTTTTAGTGCGGGAAAAACCCATATGACCCGCACATTGAGAGTCGTGAGTATGTCATAATATACGCGCTCTCATGTTTGTGGGTACCAAAATCTGTGAACGTACGGATGAAGTAACATCACGTACTATTCTAACTAGCACTCCATTTTTAAGTACAAAACAATGTTTAAGGTTTGTTTCATTGATTGTGCTATTATTCTGAGCCAACAGAAAAAATTTATTTAGTGATGTGTCATTCTGCTGTAACGCAATAAAAGACTCGTGATATAGGAGTTACTATCATCAGTATCATTATTGTCCGAAGTTATTGTAAGTGGAACATGTAATATCTCATGATCTTGTGCTCTAGAGGTAACTGCATTAGCAGAGTGCATATGTTGCTTTTCCCAAATAGCAACCTGTTGTGGAGTAAAATATTTAACTCCATGTATACGCCCAATTATCAAATCAGCAATTGGCGACTGACCCACGGCCCGCCGTCCTCACACAATTTCTGCAAGACCTGCAGAAGCTCTGCATAGCATGAACCAGAGGCGCCGGAATGTACCCCCCCTGCCAAACAGTCCCAAAGCCTGCCCCAGGGGACCCTGTCAAACGCTCCCTCCAGATCCACGAAACAAAGATGAATCCCACTCCTACACCCAAGGGCCTCCTCACCCAGCCGGCCGAGCGCGAAGACTAGGTCCCGAGCACCTCTGCCCGCTCGGAATCTGCACCGGACCCCATCCAACCGTGGCCCAGCCAGGCGCCGGAGTTCCCGCCCCAGGACTCCAGAGCAGACCTCACCAGGGACACCAAGAAGGGACATGCCTCCACGGTCTCCACACTGTCGACTGTCACCCCCCTTGAAAACTGGTGTCACGATGGCAATCTCCCGGTGTGGCCCCGCCGCATCATGCTGCCCGCAGGACCCGCAAGAGTAACAGGTTGCCCGACGCTCCCATGCACCCAACCACCTCTGGTGCCACACCACCATGTCCCGCCCATCCTGACCCTCCCCAGCGCTGCTCCCAGCCCCTCCATTCCCATGTCATCCCATGACCATCCGCTCTCCCCCCCCCTCCCCAGTGCCAGTGGCCACCACCTCCGATGCCCGACCCTGCTCACCACCAAGGAGCTCCGAGAAATACTCCCTCCATCCTCTTCCCTGGGGCAGCAAGCAACCCCCCGCTCCCCGCCTGTCCTCTATAAATCTGAGAGAGCACTGCCTCTCCCTCCCCATGTTCCCCAGGGTCCCATAGAACAATCTCTAGTCCTCCCGCGCATCCCCCTCCAGCCCCTCTCCAAACTCCCCCCAGAACCCCCGCCCTGCCGCTAGCACCCTGCTCTCTGCCTCCGCTCCGAGCATCACACACTCTCTATACCTCTCCACCTGTCCTGCCGTGCCTTCAGCTCCCAAGCACTGCCTCCATGCCACCCTCCTCTCCCCCATCTTCTCTCTGACTTACCCCGTCCACCAAGGCGCCCCCCCCTCCTGTTCCCAAGCTGGACCCCACCACACGCCCCTGCAGCAGCTGTCCCCACGTTGTCCCTGAACCTAAGCCACCAAGCCACCTCCCACCGCCGCAGCAATAAGCCCCCGACATCTGGTCTCAACCTCTGGCTCTCCCAGCCAGCAGGTCCCAATGCTCACCCCCTCCGCTCATCCACCTGGCCCCCCACGCGACATCGGGCAGTCCCCAGGCCAAGCAACCCCCAGCCGCCCCCTTGACTGCAAGCAGGCAGTGATCACCTCCAACCTCCGGCCCCCTCCAGACTCCAGCACCCCGGACATACCTGAATGAGCTCCTCCCAACAATGGCACAGTCGATCACTGACTTCTCATTCTTTGTTGGTTCACACCTAGTGTATGCATGTATGCGCTTATGGGGGAACTCTGTGTTGGTAATGATCAGATTCTGCTCACTGCAGAATCCAAGGAGTCGCCCTCCACTGCCACCGAGAGCATCCTCTCCACATCCCCCGACAACTCCACCCCATCCAGCACGGCCACCTCCAACTCTGGCACCGAAATCCCCGAGCATGATAACCCCATCCAGGCATAGAAGCAGCTCACTATCACCCCCTTGAAAACTGGTGTCACGGTGGCAATCTCCCAGTCCCCCGGCATGGTCCCGCTGCACCACGCTGCCCGCAGGACCCCAAGAGTAACAGGTCGCCCGACGCTCCCATGCACACAACCACCTCTGGTGCCACACCACCATGCCCATCCCGACCCTTCCCAGCGCTGGCCCGAGCCAGGCATCGAAGCAGCTCGAAGAACTCCTCCCCGACCTCCGCTCCCCATCCCCACTCGGCCCACACACCACGACCAGGCCGACCATGGTCTCTCCCTCTTTTCTACACTTCCCGTGTTCCAAGTTCCACAAGTCGCAGTCCGTCCCAGCCCATCGCCCCCAGAATCAGTCCGGCCCTCTCTCCTGTAGTTCGCGTAATCATGTTTTGAAGCAAACAGGTGATTGGCCTGTTGTGCCTTTGCATGGTGGAGGGGCTGCCTCCTTACGGCCTCCATGCAGGCCGCCCTCCTCCTTTTTCAGCTGGGCTTGGGACCGGCCTAGGCGGAGTTGCACTGTTTTGTGATAACCGCAAACCACTTGAATTCTGGGATGCTCATTTTAAATAACAGATCTGCAGCAAAAGAAACAAAATGACAATAACCATTATGAATTTTTGTAAAGAGTATAAATTATCAGCAGCGCTAAGGAATGCAGCACTATAAGTGGGAAGATAACGTTCAGAGACGGACAGGAAAGAGTATCAGAGTGCCTCATCAGACAAGAGACAGCAGATGTTGGAGATCCATTGCAGCCAACGTTTGTTGTGGAAATGGCAGCTGATGATTAATTATTTTGTATGTTCAATACCGGTATTGTTGATCTTATCTGTAGGAGAATGTATAGAAGACACATGCCGAAGAGAAGTCGAAGAGGAAAGTGGCGTTAAAGTCGGCAAAGTAGAGTATCATTCTAGTCAGCCATGGCCTTTTCCAGCTTCCCTTATGCTTGGTTGCATAGCTTATGCTCGTAGTGATAACATCAAGGTAAAATTGTTGTTCAAGCCCATATTACAATTATTAGCTTAATTTTTACCCCTAAGGGAGCCGCGGTAGCGTAGTGGTTAGTGCACTGGCTTCCTAGCTCAGTGGTCTATGGTTCGATCCCCAGATGAGGTGGGATATTTTTAGGCCGCAAACGGCTCCTGGGTCGACCCAGCCCCAACTGGGTACCAGAGCAACTCTGGGAAGGTTAAGGCGGCCGGCGTGATGCTGACCACATCACCCCTAGTGTGCCGATGGTCAAGAAATAATGGGCCTAACACCATATTCCCAGTATGCCTCAGTGGGCATGTAACGGGATCCCTAAGGTGGCAGTAACTCTTCTCTCCCTTGTAGCTAATAAGTTTTACCCAGGCTTAATAATGCCTTTTTTTTTTCTTACAGTTGAAGTATCTTCTTCTTTGTACACTGTCAGACGTCTGCTTGAATATTTTCACAGAAAGTAGTGGTCAGCTTCAGGCTATTTGCATCTCCATAGTTGTTTCCCCCACAAATAATGGTACTTGTATGGCCATATGTGCATTCAATGTTCCTCACATGTTGGTCATCTTTGAAGCAGATGTTCAGCAGTCATTTTGTCAGTGCCACATTTACACTCATCGGTAGTTCCTATCTTTAGCTTGTTGAATAGATGATATCCCAATCTGTAGTGGCCCGTACGGAGTCGGAAGATTATCATTTGAGTTAAAGTCTGAAAACAAGCAGTAAATATAAATTCATTCATCACCCTTCAGCTCTCTACGGAGTATAGGCCCTCAACAAACGTATGCCAAATCTTCCTGTCCCGTGCCATCAGCTCAAGGTCTTTCCATGTCTTCTTCATCCCCTGCATTTTTTTTTTAAAGAAAACATATATCCCGTTCAACCCTTGATGGGTTATAATTAGGATATATAGTTTAGTTAATTCAAGATAATAATTTTGATGTCCAATATAAAAAATGGTACCATCTTCCTACGTCACTTAGTTCAAATAGAGTCTGGGGATTCATGAACAAGGACTGCCTGGTAATGCTATCAAGAAGTTTTCTTAGTGTGTGTCCTATCCATCTCCAGAATCGTCCTCTCGTCTCTTATTTTTCTGGCACTTGTCTGAGTAAAATTAAAATGTCATCAAGTTGTAAGGTCATTCATTCATTACCATTCAGTATCCTAAGGAGCATAGGCCTTCTACTAATTCATTCCAAGCCTTCCTGTCCTTTGCCATTCATTCAAGATCTTTCCTTGTCTGTCATGTCTTTCATGTCTGTGTCTAGTTCCCTTCACTCTGTGTGTGTGTGTCTGTCACCCCTGTCTCTCTCTTATCCTAGTGATTCAAGAACATGGACTTCCTTGTAAATCTATCAACAGATTTCTTTAGTGTGTGTCCTGTCCAGTGCCAATGTGATCTGAAGAATATTTTTAAGTGCATCTAATGTGTAGTAATGGACTGTGTATTGAATCATATAAATTATAGACAATAGTGTGCATAGAGTTGGCAACATCATCATAAAAAACAACTACTGCAGAGGTAAAGAAATGTGGTTTGTCGTTGGTTTCATGCAAGAGGACTAGCTGCAGTTGTGGCTCCATGCTCGAGTAAGGAGCGAAAAAGGAAACAAATGAATGAGTAGCCAATAGAAATTACGATGTTAATTAAAAAGGAAGAAAATATTATTCTAACATGCTAATGTTTTAACTCCTCGTTGTTCCACAGCAATACAATTAAAATGTGTACAACAATTTTTATTGGCGTTAAACATTACAGTTCTAATTTTTGTGAATTAAAAAAACAAAACTACATACTGCTGTGAGTGTCCAATTAACAGAATGGCTAACGTATTTGCATCTCATGGTAAAGTTACCAGGTTCATACCTGTCAACCTCCTGAGATGAAAACCTGTACGCTGGACTAGTACAAACACCCAAAAAAACCTTACGCAATACGGTTTTAAAATGATAAATGACATATACAAATTAATTAACATTTGAAATAGTGCGGTATAAAACATACTAATAGTTTCATTCTATTCTTCATGTGTATTAGAAATGCTGTTGAGTGGAAAAATTTAAAATGTGTTTTATATCCCTTAGAGTTATCACAGCATTCATAACATGGGGATGTTTGGGTTAGTTTTGTAAAATGTACCAGAAAATCAGTAACTTTACAACAGAAGTCAGATTATAACTGTGGTGACAATATAGGGGCTTCTTCTTCTTTGATTCATAGCCGCCAACGGTCAAAGCAGTCAGTGGCCATCACACCTGGTGGTGTCTTGTAGGGCAGCAACAAATTGATTCCACTTTGCTCGGTCGGCGGCCATCCTTCATACAGTGCCCCAACTCAGGTTCATTCTTTGCATCTCGGCTTCCACAGTTCTCCACCAAGTTGTTTTTGGTCGGCCTCTCTTTCACTTTCCCTCAGGGGTCCATAGCATAGTTGCTCTTGTGATGGTATCAGGGTCCCTTCTGAGGACGTGACCAACCCAACTCCAGAGTCTGCCAGTTATGGTGGTGTGCATGTCCTCCTGGTTACTCCGAATAAGTAGTTCTTGGTTGCTGATGGTATTCGGCCAAAAGAATCGGAGAATTTTCCTTAGGCAGATTGTGTGGAAGTTGAGACTAGCAAAGGCTGTTCTCACTTTATTCATTCTGTTGTTAATGTCCTTGCTTGTTCTGCCGTCAGGTGTTACCATGCATCCAGGGTAAGTAAATGTGTCTGTCTGTTCTAACTTCTGGTTCCTTATTGTTATTAGCTCAGGATTGCCCACATTTAGTGTCATAACCTGTCTTCTTTAGATTGATGTTCAGACCAACCTGCTGGCCATACTTATTCAATATAGGGGCAACATATATGTAATAAAAATGAAGACAAAACACTACCATGTCCTAAACCTAACCTTAATCCTAACCCTATCAACATCTGAGGCTTATTTGTATGACATCTAAGAAGACAATCCACTGTCCCTCATTTTAACCAGATTGACTGTAGAAACAGAAAAGCTTAGGCCTATGCAAACACATTTTTATTTTTAGTTATGTGGGCTACACAAAATATTATTTTATCGGACATTAATTTGTCGGAAATATATAAAAGAGCAAGATATAACTGGAAAGATTAAGAGAGTGATAAAAAATGCAACAAAACAAAACAGCAATATTTAACCAAGTTATAAGCACAACATCAAATGCTTAGCATTTTTTAAAATGGTGTCTAGGGGTGGTCGCAAGCGTTGTTGAAAACAGATAACTTTAAATATATGCCTTGTCACACTGAGAGCCAAAAATGTTCAAACTTACTGCTGAATTGTTGGGTATTAAAAAAATGTGATTGGTTGCTGGGAAGACCTCGTTTTAAAAACACGCTGAGAAATCCCAGGATTTAAATTTAAAAAACCTAGGTTAGAAAATATTGTTAGTTTTTTATTGTAAATTAGCACATTTTTGTTCTATTTTTTTTTGGGAGAAAATATGTAGTGACTGTTGTACGGGCGTACACTGCTAAAAGTATAAAAAAAACATACATTGTACTGCAAAAACGTACTACTTGACAGGTATGCTGGGTTCCACATTCGAAACCTGGTAGTGTCATGCTGTGAATGGGTGTACCTGACTCTGCTCTTGAGTTCAGGAAAGCAAAGGCGATGAGGAAGGGAAATGGTAACACCACCTCATAAAGCTGAACCTAGTATAGTGAAGTTTGTAATAATTCCACTCCCCTAAAATCGTTTAAACCAGTTTGTGGCCAGAGTTCAGTTTAAACTACAGCTGAGGCTAAATTTACCGTTTATCACAATACAGGTAGACAAAGATGAGCTGGAAGATGTAAGGTGGTTTTCCCACTCTGAGGCTGCCCAGATGCTGGCTCTGCAACATCCGGATGGTCTGTTAATACCTCCAAGACAGACAATAGCTCATCAGTTGATAAAGGCATGGGTTTCAAGTGCCCACTCCAATTTATAAACAATGCATAATGATAAGAAAACAACCTGTGTTTTGATTTGGCTTTCACTTGCTAGTAATTGTTGTTCTAGTCTGGCAGACCGGAGGTTTATCAATTCTAATCTGTGTGAGAGATTCACATTTTTAAGAATCAGATAAGCTACTGAAGTAATGGAAAGCCTTAGTACTGAATGAAAAAGTCCACAGCATTATTTAGATTTGCTGGACGAAACATTTTTATCCTTCCTTTGATCATTTTTTTTTTTTTTTAAATATTTATGCAAGATCATTCTTATAAAATATAATTGTGCTGATCTGCATTTATATTGCTAAAACCACATTGAATTCTGAATCTATGTTTAAAAATTAATGTCCACACATCTTGATTTAGCTCAATGGCTAGAAGTAACAAGTTAGTTACAAATACTTTGTGAATGTCAGTTGTGTTCAGCAGTGCTTTTCTGTTAACGTCTGTAACTTATTTGAGTCATTTCATGTTATTCTTGAATTATTTTTTTTTTTTCAGTGTTAAAATTAGATCTATAAACTTAATACATAAATAGTGGGCTACTGGTTGGAACAGTATGCTTAAAAAACTGTTACTGAGTATTTTTCAAAGGTCTTTCGTCTTCATCCATTGGAGAATGGGGCCACTGCTTGTAAGCTTGACACAAGAGGTCATCTGCAGTGAAGCATGAAAGGAGAAAGATGATGTGCCAACAAGAGTGTGGTAGTAATAATGCAGGTAATCTAAGCAACATCGTTACTGCAGGTTATACTTATTTTAAAAAGAAAAATATCTATTCAAGATGTTATGCAACAGTATTAATGTGAAAGCAGCTTTTTTCTTTACTTTAGTATTTTTTATGTTTTAATTTTACTTTTTAAAAATGCAAATCTGTAATTCTGTCATCCTGATGGTTTTATGTCTGGTTATCATTATGAAGATAATTTGTTAACTCAGATTTGTTTAATTCAGAATGTAAGTGTAAGGAGCTGATTCTTTTGTGCCTGAATTTGTTTTTCAAAAGGCATCATACTGGCTGTGGAACAACCGCAATGGGCTATTGAACTCGAGACAGTAAAATCTAGCCCCTGATATCGAAATTTTTCAAAGTCCGCAATACATGGAGTTTTTCGTTGTATTGATGAGAGGATGGCGGCTCTACAGGTAACCCGCGGTGCATATTATATGAGGTGTTGGGTGAAATTTCAGTTGCCAGCTCGTAATGGCTTCACGCTTTGTCGGCTTCGCAACCGTAATTCGTCTTCACTTTCTTACTTTCATAATTGCCTCCGGCTGGCGGAATTGTGGATTTTAAAGCTGTAACCAAGGTGGAATGGGTTCATTTTCTGCCCAAACAACAGGAGGCTGAGACACGTGGGAATCATGACCCAGGTGGGCCCACCTCCCTTAGAGTGTAAAGGAGAACAAAGGGCCAAAACACTTGAGGGGTGGGGGGGGGGGGGGAACTTCTTCTGATGATCAGATTGCCTCCTGTTGTATCACTCTGTATAGAGTTTCCTATCATCAGTAATATCTTACGATCAGTTGCTGTGGATTTTAAATTTTGAGTTTATACAGCTCAGTAAGAATGTTGCTTCTTTGCTAAAACTATTTCACAGAAAGCACACACCACAGTAGATCTCATTATAGTTACAGTTGAAGTTTTTTGGTACACTGCAGACTTTTTGTTAGCTAGGGCTGCTGAGCTCATTGCTCATCGCATCCAATGCCAAGTTTAAGAATCTGCATATGTTCTGTAGCTGTTGGGTGGTTGCTGTATAAAGTGTTTGTGATTGTCAGTAAGCCCATCAGTAACTTTGGTGTATTCTATTCTTAGCTGGAAGATTGTGCTCTAATCCATACATCATAGATGTGCACTGCAGGCTTAGAAATATATACCTGAAAAATTATTTGTAGCAAAGCTACATGAGTACATCACATGGCATAAAAAGTCAGTAAAGATGAGAATTAGGAAAAACAGAACAATGATTTTCTTATTGCACGCCCACAGATTCAGTCGTCTTTTTGCAAATGCCTTTTTAAAGCACATCTGACTCCTAATCGATGAACCCTTTCTTTATTGTCTCTAACTGTTCTATATAAAATTCTGACGTTGCAGTGCCTAATGATTTCAGTTAATTTTTTCTGTCTTGAGAAATATGGAAAAATTCTTCTGTCACTTGTACAGTGAACCTTCTTGTATTGCAGTTTTTGCCGTTAACAGAACTGATTAATGATTCATAGTGCACACCACAGTAAATTTCCCATAGCCCAATTGAAAAAAAAACAGTTAAAACACCATCTGAGTATGCTACTGGCCAGTATTTCAGCTTCTCAACTGTAGAATTGTAATACCCAGTTTGTGTGAACGATTATGCCACATTGGACCAACAAGTCGCACTAGAGAAGACCAAGTCCTCACTGCAGAGACATATAAAAGTGGGTGCTCTCCCATGCCACTGAAGTTAAATATTTGCAAGATTAAATTGTGTCCTCTTTTGTTTTTAGTTGTGAGGTAGGGAAAAGGGCTCATCTTTGTGGCCTTCTCATCAGCCACACTTTTTATTGAATTTGAAGCCCTTTGGATTTTGTTAGTTTTTTTCCAGTGTGGGAAATTCCTAAAGAATGGTGCTTCAGATCTGAGGAAATAAAAGATTATGGAGAATATCTCTAAAGAAACATTTGCTGCAGCTATTTTCATATGCAGTCCTCCATGCCTACTAAACAACAGAGAAGAATAAACCAGTGGTGATGGACTTAATATATAATAAGGAAACCATAAGTCTAGCATAATTTGTTAGGCAAGGATGTGATGCTGACATTTAAGGAAGATGGGGAAAGACCAAGCATTGCACAGAGAAAAGACACTATGACAGAAGTGAAGGATCCAGAAAAATGCCTGGTGAGAAACAGAGAAAATAATAGAAAGCAAGTGTGGAATGAAGTGTTGTATCACTAAATCATGCACCCAAGAGATCTCAGAGCTTTTTGTGATCGATTGATGCAGCTTATATATTGTTATTGGAAGCTGTTACAAATTTGATCAGTAAAGTTCAAGAAAATGATAAGTATAATTCATATAAATTGTCATGTAATGTTCTGTATTTATAAACAGTTCTTAGTTTCTGTGTTATTAAAAGAGCCTTTCACCGTGTGATAGTCAAGATTATTTACCAATGTATACATTTTTTTTATGTTTTATACAGGTTTTAAAATAATAAAGCTGTTTAACAGTTATTTTTTTTTTGTAAGTACTTTTATTGATTGTGTACTATAATTCTATTATGATAAGTATAAATGGATTGGTACTAAGCTTTCATGAGTCAGGTAAGAGCTTGTTGAGTATAGAGATTATAGTACTAACTTCATGTTCTGTGGATATATCAGCATCACCTACTTTTTACAATGTCTCTTTCGGTTGTGAGCGGTCTTGTTTAACCGTTGAGTTCCCAGAAGTCTCTGCAGAGACAAACAAAAAATAAGACTACTGCTTCCTCAAGCATGTCATGAGAAGCAACTAATATTATTATGGCTGGCAACCTCATCATGTAAAACAGATTGTTATAGAATCCATCAACTACGAGGGCTTGAGCTTTGATAAAGACTTGGTGCAAGGGTGCCAGTTGTACTGATGGCTCCTTGCTCCATAAGGAGCAGCAAGGAAGTGAAGGAATGAGTAACTGAGAGGTATCACAACAAATGAAGAAAGAAAAGTAGAAGTGCAAAAAGAAATGTGTGTATGCACTTTATATAAAGTAAACCAAATGATTAGACTGAGCTGCACACCAAGTGTTAAAGAAAGAGCTGAAGAAAATAGTTGTAACTGGTATTTACGAGAATGTTATTTAACATTAACTAGAACCAAACATCAGTGTTAAAAATATAGACCATAAGACTTAAAAATACATTATGGTGTAAGACAAGGATGAGTGATGCTTTCTTACGGAGCATGGTTCAACTAATTTAGTATAAGTAAATAAATTAAGGGGCTGCTGTAAAACTGGTAAGGAATATAAGTATATAAAACGGTATTGAATCAGTTTTACAAATAACGGTTCACATGAAACGAGGGACGTTTCCCTGTATACCTGATGTAGGATTCCTACAATTTTTATATGTCCCTGTATACCTGATGTAGGTTTAAATTTCATGTGAACCGTTATTTGTAAAACTGATTCAATACCATTTTATTGGTTTATATACTTATATTCCTTACCAGTTTTACAGCAGCCCCTTAATTTATTACTTATACTATACTACTATCATTGCTGCTACCCTGTTTTCGTTTCGTGACTTCTATATTTTGTGTGCATCTCTTGTTTCATATTTTTACATTTGTTCATTATGCCTTATCAGAAACAGTTAATTTCTTCTCTTCATTCTTTTATTACCCATTCATTTTCTCTCATGCCTTCTGACATATCTCGTACTGCTTCTGACTTAGCCTTTACTATATACAAGAAGACGCGCTGTACATGTCACATTAATTTTCTCAAGAACTGTCTCCGTGCTAGGGTTATTCCCAAAGGGTTTGTCTCTAGCTTCCATCTATCGGCTGGACTTCCTCATCCTGCTGACCAGCACCGCTTACAACAAGTTGAGAAGAAATGTTCCTTCCAACGTATGAGGTGCGTCATTGCTATACATAAACGCCAGCTGACTGAGTTTGAACTTTCCAAATCCAACCTTACACAACAACTACGTCTACTGACTTCTTCGTGCCCGGCAGCGTTCCCTCTTATTCGCACTATTATCCATGACACTAATAGGGAGCTGTATACTCGTTTGTGCACGCATAAAAAAAGAGAAATTGCGCCGCCTCCGTCCGCGTCCTCTATTCAGTCTTCTACCCATGCTAAAGTTATTTGCATTCCTCCAGATTTGCATCTGTCTCCTGATGAATTGTCTATCCTGAGCAAAGGTCTTAAGTTTGTTCCTCTTCGTTCTAATTTTGACAAATATTCTCTGCTTCAAGATGTTCACAGCTTCCATCACCGCATGTGTCTCAAATATTACCATCGTAATGGTAATGATTCTACCAGGGTTTCCAATACTGATGACATCTTTCGTCGTTTTGACAAACCTAAACAAGACTGGACTCCAGCTCCAGGAGCTTCTCGTGCTCTGGATTTATATATTGCCAATACTTTACATGACATTGACCAGCCCACTCTACGCCGTCTCCGTCGATCTAACCTCACGTCTTCTGAATGGCTGGCATTGTCATGCCTTAGAAACCGTGATGATATTCTTATCAAGCCGGCAGACAAAGGTGGTGCTGTGGTTGTTTGGCGTAAGGACTTATACATTCATGAAGGAGTTACACAGCTAGGTAACACCACCTTTTACTCACCTTGTTCTGGTGATGCTACAGTCCGGAATAATCTTACTGTTTATGAGACTATCCGTGGCCTTGTCCATGATGATCTTCTTCCTTCTGGTGCTTTATCTCTCCATATTTTTTATAGTAGTCTTGGTAAGTCTTATATGCTTCCTAAGGTGCATAAAATTGCTAACCCTGGTAGGCCTATTGTTTCAGCCTGTTCTTGTCCCACTGAACGTATTTCTGAATTCCTTGATAGTATTTTCCAGCCTTTAGTCGCCAATCTGCCTTCTTATTTAAAAGACACTACTCATGCTATCACTACCTTTGATTCGATCAGATTCACGCCTGATCGTACTTACCGTCTTTTCCTCTTGGATGTTTGTTCCCTTTATACTTCTATTCCACATGCTGATGGTCTCAAAGCACTCCAATTTTTTCTCGACCAGCGTACTGATCTTACTATAAGTACAGGTCCGCTTCTTCGCCTTGCTGAGTTGGTTCTTATTCTCAACTCTTTTGGCCAATTCTTCAACCAAATCAGTGGCGTTGCTGTGGGTACTAAGATGGGCCCTAGTTACGCTTGCCTGTTTATGGGCCACTTTGAATATTTGGTCTTTCAAAGTTACGATGGACCAATACCCGAGTTTTACCGCCACTATATTGATGATGGTATTGGCATTACAGACATGTCTGAGGTAGACCTCCGTCGATTTATTGACTATGGTGGTAATTTCAATCCTGCCATCAAATTCACTTCTGAAATTTCTATGACTTCAGTGAACTTCCTTGACATCACTGTGACTATTAGCCCTACTGGTCTTAAAACGTCTGTTTAATATAAGGCTACTGACGCTGACGGTTTCCTTCTTTATACTTCATCGCATCCTCTTAGTTGTAAAAATTCCATTCTCTTTTCTCAACTTCTTCGCTTGCGTCAGTTATGTCACGATAACGATGATTTCCATCAGCGAGCTCAAGAGATGCTCGAGTTCTTTCGCCGACGTCTTTATCCAGAACATGTTTTATCTGATGCTCTTAATCATATCACACGCGTCACTCGTCAGATGGCACTCATTACTAAACCTTCTGTCCAATCTGACAGACTCAAACTGGTTCTAACTTTCCATCCTCACTGAATGGCGGGGAAGAGAATTCTGTTTCGACAACTGCCTATTCTCCACTCTGACCCTGATACCAGAGAGTTGTTTCGTGATACACCTTTGGTGGCATATCGTAGGGATAGGAATTTTAGGGATATTCTTGTACATAGTCGCTTGTGACATACTAGCCCTTCATACTTTGGTACTAAACCGTGCCAACGCCGTATATGTAAGAGCTGTCCGTTTGTAATCCAAACTCAGACAGTCACTTTTCCGAAAGGAACATTTATCATTAGAGAGTCTTTCACATGCGAATCCAGAAACCTGATTTATGCTATCATCTGCAAGAGGTGTGGCATTACCTATTGTCACGAAGTGGATTTAAGTTTAGAGTGTGTCCAGTGTATAGACAAGACCCTAGTATGAGATAGACTAAGATAGATTTAGATTTGAAATTATAGTGAATGTGGACAGATGAGCCTATTGGCCCGAAAGATGAGAACAGAGATTGACTCTCCCTCGCCACTCGTGACTACTATAATAGCTATAGACTCACCACCTCTTACTGCCAATAAAGGAGATAAGGTTTATATCAGGACCACAGACACCACTATACAGACAACATAAAGGTACAGTATAGTTAGCTATAAATTAGAGAACCTGATCCAGTGAACATTTATATAGTTTTATTGCAAAAAAAAATAATCAACATAATCAAATCACCTAGAAACAAAATCAGTAATATGCAATGTTGCACAGACCTGAAAACAAGAAAAACAATTAAATTTGTATATACTAGAAAACAACCACTTTCACTCCTTCTTTCACCCTGCTGGGGAAAAATAGAATGATTACTGAGTTAACCACAATTAATGGGTGGGGCATCAACTTTAGCCACCACTCCCTACTACAATCTATTTCCTACTGTCACTGTCCTGCTGACACTGCCTAAACTATTGTCTACACACACACGGCTTCCAGGCTCTTTAGGCAATATACTTACTTACTTACTTAGTCGTTCCCCTTCTACCGTGAGGTGTAGAGGTTTGGAAGAGAGAGCGCCAGACTATCCCATCGGCTGTCTTCCTCCTGGCCTGGTTCCATTCTAGTCCTCGGTCCTTCAAAGATTGTCT
Organism: Oreohelix idahoensis; assembly: GCA_024509875.1. NCBI lineage: Eukaryota > Metazoa > Mollusca > Gastropoda > Stylommatophora > Oreohelicidae > Oreohelix > Oreohelix idahoensis. The sequence goes on along the minus strand of JAMPIV010019874.1, from coordinate 325,809 downwards.
AATGTTGTCCTCCCAGCGGACTCTGGGTCATCCTCGGGGTCTGGATCCTTGGCTCTTTGTTTCCCATGCTTGTCGTGGTATCCGATCTTCTCCCATTCTGCAGACATGGCCAAACCATCTTAATTGGGACTGTTCTACTTGGGTCTGCAGGGGATAGGATTTAAGGTCTTGACGTATCGTCTGGTTGCGTACCATGTCTCTTCTTGTTACTTCAACCACCTTCCTCAGATACCTCATTTCTGAGGTTTGGATCTGGCTTTTATGGGTTGTAGTCATTGCCCATGACTCGCATCCATATGTCAAGACTGGGACACAGGTGGAGCGGTATACAGCCATCTTCGTTTTCTTACCAACCTCTCTCTTGCTGAGGAATCCTCGATTTATGGCCTTAAAAAGTCTCCCAGCTGCTGCTTTTCGAGTGGCCAACTCTTCTTTGATGCCTCCCTTTCGGTCTATAATAGCTTCGAGGTATTTAAAGTGGTCGACCTGCTCCAAGACCTATTCTCCCAGCTTAATCTGATGTCTTCTTTCTTCTCGTGATATCACCATGGATTTTGTTTTAGAGCTGCTTATGACCATCCCTCTCTTCTCCAGCTCTTCCTTCCAGACTTGCAGGTTGGATTGGAGATGTGCCTCTGATTTAGCAATCAGGACAACATCATCAGCAAATGCCAGCTCTGAAATACAGAACTGTCTCATCTTCCAGTACCCCACTGAATACCTTCTTGTTCTCTCCTTACATGCCTTGATGACATCGTCCATAAGGAGTATGAAGAGGTAAGGTGATAGGATATCACCTTGTCTTACACCAGTGGTGGTCCTGAACTCTTCTGACTTTTGGTTTGCTGTCCTCACATAATTTCTGCAAGACTTGTAGAAGCTCTGTATATTCTTCCTTGCCAAACAGTCCCAAAGTTTGCTCCAGGGGACCCTGTCAAACGCCTTTTCCAGATCTATGAAACAAAGATGCATCTCACTCTTATACTCAAGGGCCTTTTCACTCAGCTGTCTGAGTGTAAAGATTAGGTCTTGAGTACTTCGGTTTGCTCGGAATCCGCACTGGACCTCATCCAATTGTGGCTCAGCTAGGCGTCGGGGTCTCTGCTCTAGGATTCTAGAGCAGATTTTACCAGGGACACTGAGAAGGGATATGCTTCTATGGTTTCCACACTGTCGATTGTCACCCTTTTTGAAAATTGGTGTTATGATGGCAATCTCCCAATCTTTTGGTATGGTCTTGTTGTACCACGCTGCCTGTAAAACCCTTAAGAGTAATAGGTCGCCTGATGCTCCCATGAACTTAACCATTTCTGGTGTTATACCATCATGCCCTGCTGCTTTGCCCATCTTGATTTTCTCCAGTGCTGCCTTCAGTTCTTCCATCTTTATGTCATCTTCACCATTATTGGTTTTCTGTTCTGTGCTAGTGTTTATCATTTCTGATGCTTCACTATGCTCACCATCCAGGAATTCTGAGAAATATTCTTTCCATCTTTCCATTACTTCCTTCGGGGTAGTAAGCAATTTGCCTTGCTTGTCCTTTATAAATTTGAGAGGGCATTGTTTTTCCTTCCTCGTGTTCTTTAGGGTCTTATAGAACAATTTCTGGTTTTCTTGTGCATCTTTTTCTAGCTTTTCTCCAAATTCTTCCCAGGACTTCTGTTTTGCTGCTAGCACTTTGTTCTTTGCTTCTGTTCTGAGTGTCACATATTCTCTATATTTTTCCATTTGTCCTGTTATGTTTTTAGCTCCTAAGTATTGTTTCCATGCCAGTGAACATTTCATCATCATCATGTGACGTATTCTTTCCAGAACGTTGTCTCCATTACAGCTGCTCTGAACGCATCACGATTCTCGGCAAGTTGACCTGCATCAGCCAAAGACAAGTTCAGACTCTCTGTGATGTCCTGGGTCCACCGTCGTCTAGGTCGACCCCTTCCCCTTTTTCCAGGGACCATGCCTTCCATCACTGTTTTTTCCAGACTATTATGTCTTTTTATATGACCGAAAAATTTCAGCTTCCTTATTGCGATGGTATTTAGGAGCCAATGTTCCTATACGTTTAGTGAGTGCAGTACTTCTCTGTTGGTCTTTTTTTCTGTCCAGGGTATTCTCGACATCCTTCTGTAGCATTTCATTTCGAATGATGTAATCTTTTTTGCAACTGTTTTATTGAGTGTCCAAGTCTCGCAGCCGTATGTTGCTACTGGGAATATACATGCTCTGATCAGTTGTAACTTTGTTTCTTTGCTTGTGCCTTGCCATAGGTTTTTCATCTGTATTAGTTTATGTGAAGCAATTGCAAGTCTTCTTTTAATTTCTACTGCACAGTCGCCAGAGCTGTTGATGATTGATCCTGTGTATTCGAATTCATTAACACTTTCCAGTTCTTCGTTATCAATTTCAATTTCTAGTGAACATTTATATAGTTTTATTGCAAAAAAGAATAATCAACATAATCAAATCACCTAGAAACAAAATCAGTAATATGCAATGTTGCACAGATCTGAAAACAAGAAAAACAATTAAATTTGTATATACTAGAAAACAACCACTTTCACTCCTTCTTTCACCCTGCTGGGGAAAAATAGAATGATTTCTGAGTTAACCACAATTAATGGGTGGGGCATCAACTTTAGCCACCACTCCCTACTACAATCTATTTCCTACTGTCACTGTCCTGCTGACACTGCCTAAACTATTGTCTACACACAGACGGCTTCCAGGCTCTTTAGGCAATATACACGCCGCTAATTTAACACCACTGGACCAATCTCCCAGCCACGTGCTGTTGTCGGAGTTGTATAATGAGCTAAGAGCTCTGGATTAAAGACAAATCCTGTACCCAGCTGAAGATTGTCTTCGCTGCCTGGGAACATATGGTATTTCTTGCACCTTTTCTGATCTCTCGAGCTATATGCTCCTGAGATGACAACTTGCTGTTGTAAAGGATCTAGTCTGGTTGTCCCTCCTACAGACCGTGAAAACTCGCTGTGGAAAAAACAACACAACAGCTATATAACACGTCAAAAGTTTCATATCTCAAACACTAAACTCCCTTCTCCCTTTAAATCAATTACAGCTCCCCTTCTCTATTCCCGCTATGCACAATGATACAAAATATTTATGCCCCAAAAGGTCAACCTCCCAGGCAATCCTCTCTCTCCAGTTTCCAAAGTAAACATCGGCCGACCCAGATCTTTTTGTTCTGCGTGACTAGCCACGTGTCTTACTCGGCAGGATGCATATGGTTGCACTGCCTCGCTTATTGCCTCTTTGCGAGTCACTTCCTGTAAGCGAGGTAGTGGTGGTGTGGGACCCATCTCCGTTTGTAGGCGAACGGTCGCTCAGACCACTGTCCTCCTTCGTTTGAGAAAAGTGCTAGTCGAATGGGGCTCTAGGGCTGGTCGGAAACATATGTTCGCTCAGACCGCTATCTTGTGCCCTATGAAGATGGCGCTGGTCGTGGACATAAGTCATACCACTTTCGTCAGTATTTTCCTCACTTGAGGGAGATAATACCATCGGGGGCCTAATTCTCGACAACGAAGAGGGTACTTCCAAAATCAGAGGCGTCATCGCTGTTTGGCCATTAGGCTGAACAGGGCTGTCAGGCGAATTTGCCTCTACAAATAACATTCCACTGTCTTTAGAAGTTTCCATCGCAAGACAGTGATGTTTGAGCTCCCGCGGGGCTCCGTGAATTAGGGGTTCTCCCTTTTCACTTATCTGGCCTGCAGTAGCCCCCTTGCGTTAGCAAGGATCGGTGCAGGTGGAGTTCCCAAAACTAAATATGGGGCCCCAAGAATGAAGTCATAAGCTGGCTGTGCTGTTACAGCTGCTTTAATTGTGCCACGCACAAACTTGCACTTCACCTCAATATTGGCTACCGGAAGACGCTGTGAGGTCCCTCTTCTCAAAACGCCACCAATATCAACTTTTTCCTTTGTCATCTGCCAGGGCTGTATGTAAGCCCGCTGTCAAACAAACAAGTAGTGGCCGTTCCATTCACCTCAGCTGGTCCGCTGTTGGAGAACAACGCCTCTGAATGAATGGGCTCCCAAGTGTTCCCTTTTGTCGCTCTCACCGGCCTTAAACAAGCTGCATGATGAGCGGGTGGTTTATTTATACACCGGGATGTCCAGTGAGAAGTGGTGCGACAGTACCGACAATACCTCTCATTATCTCCCCTGTTTCTGGCGGGTTCATGAGAGGTCGCTCCTTGTGATCTGTTATGAGGCTGGGGGCGCATGTTATGACCGGGTTGGGGCTCCTTGTGAGAAGGCCCCTGCTGCTGGTGAGCAGGAGAAGAAGCCAACTGCGATAATGAAGCTCCTTTGTCCGGGGCTGGCAGGTCTGGGTGTTTCCGTTTCTGGCCCAGTACTTCGGCCTGTGCCGTCTGGAACCTTTCAGCAACCAGAATTATCTGGTCCATTTGCTGGGCGCCCTGCTCTGTCAGATACCTCCTCAAGTCGGGAGACATGTTTGCCTTTACTTGTTCACACATTACAAGCTCTTCGAGTCCTTCGAACGTTTTTGCTAGACCTGACAACTCTCTCCACCGAGTGAGATAATTGTATCAATATTTCCATTCTATGTCACACACAGATGGGTCTATAGGAGAGGATAACAAATTAGGGATAGGAATTTATATTCCCATGTGGAAAATGGTGAAATGACAAAGTATTTCAGAAAATACAAATATTTTCACACAAAAAAAAATTCTAAAAGCACTATAAATCTTCTCTAACAATCCGCCTCATAAACTGAAGAGAATGTTTTATTTTAATAGCTAGCATTGGTACCCTGACATGCTGACATAAAAATGGCAGACATGCAAAGTGGTGGAGCTTTCCTTTGGCACCCTCCCCCGCCACCCCTGCTTTTCCCAGAAAAAAATTGTGACATTAAAATACACAACAGACACTTTCAGCCTCTTCTTTAAACGTTAATGGACAAGATTCAAAAACTCTGGATTTGAGCCTTCATGTCTGCAGACTGATTAATGACTTCCTTCCTCCGTCCTTAGCCACCAACCATCAAAGCAGTCAGTGGCCATTACGCCTAGTGGCGTCTTAGGACAACAGCAGATAGGTTTTCTTTGCCATTGTTTCCCATCACGACTGATTAATGAACTCATCAAAATTCATTTTCTTTGCAAATTGATACTCAGTAGAAAATAAAGCCAGATTTGTCAAACGCGTTTGACTCATTGTTGAGCGAATTTTTTTTTTTTTTTAATCAGTTTCAATTTTGTCAATGGTCAGGCCCTAAGCAAGGAGTCGGCAACTAGTAGATCCAGATCTACCGGTAGATCTTTGGCGATTATTTGGTAGATCTTTCAGCGACTGCGGGAAAGTAAAAGACTGTTTAAATTAGGCAAACTTCAGACTAGACCTCTCCAGCCGGAATTTAAAATCGCGGCGTCCCCGGGATCAAAAGTACTTTTTCTGCATTCCCAATGAAAAATCACGATACCAAAATACAGTATATTTGTGAACTTCTTGAGATAGGAACGTGGTATTTTCTTTGTAAGCTTCCTCATTTCTACCCCCTTTGTATATATATACATATATATATATATATATATATATATATATATATATATATATATATATATATATATATATATATATATATATATATATATATATATATATATATATATATATATATATATATATATAGATCTTCAGATGGCGCAATGTTACCAAAGTAGATCTTTAGAAGGCTCAGTGTTACCAAAGTAGATCCCAAAAGCGTATGGGTTGTCGACCCCTGCCCTAAGCTATAGAAAGCTGTGGAGGCCCTATTTGGCAACAGATAATAAATCCGTGTAACAATTGAACTTAGCAAAAGAGGTCCAGACAGACTGTGAGGCCCTAAGCTGTAGCTTATTTAGCTCATGACTAAATCGGGCCCTGGACCGTCAGGATGCTGTTTCAATACCTTACCATGCTGCGATATTACAATGCAAATATTATCTTACGTATAAAATAGCTAGATTGCCTCCTACAACTAGATTGCCTCCTGTTGTATCGCTCTGTAAAGAGTTTCCTATCCTCTTACGTATAAAATAGCTAACGCCAACCCTGTTGAAATAATTGAGGAAGTTAGCCATGGGGCTAACTGAGAAAAATGATGAAAATAAAAACTGTTAGAGAGAAAATAAGTTAAAACCAACCTTTGATCAGTGAGTTTCCAAGGTCGACCACTTTGTTTATACACAATAATTCCTTCGAAATGTAATGCAATCTAGACTACTTATTCGCATGCGACTAGAGATGCCTTTAGGAACAATCTAAACAGTTTGTTCTTTCCTTTGTCGTGTGTCAACGAAGACGCTGCAGGGTGTAGATTTGACAATGGGTCCAAGGTGTTCCGGGATCCAATAATAGTTTCCAGTCATTGAGGACACCCGTGTCCACTTTCTTAATAGCATTATGACGGTATCACTTTTCGTAGTTTAACCACCAGGCGTACACCGCTATTCGACCCTTTGTAAAGTCGCTACAGTCGCTCTATTCATTTTCGGCTGATCCGAGAGTAATAAATTTTATAGCAAGTGTGGTCACCTGTTTTTGGTGTGTGGGGGCGGGGAGAGACGATCAGTTGAATTTGTACACAAAAAGGGGCAAAATGTATACCTGTGTCAAGCGTGTCCTGTTACTTACTGAACATAAATAATTTTATACAAAATGACTTCGTGCCAAGTAGATTTTCATTGATGTTGCTATCACACACATGGTCCCTAACCAAATCACACAAGAGGAAAATCCCATTCTGTGAAGTGAGATGCTTAAGAAAAGCCATTAATGTTACTAGGAGAGACAGAGCGACAATGAGTCTTCCCAAGGATATACGAAACATGACTTTTCCCAATTTTATCGGTTGAAATAATGCGGGAAAAAACCCCAGGAAAAAGGTGATTTGTCTTATTCAGACAAGAGACAAAGAAAATAGCCAACGTTGCCGCCACACGGTCTTCGTCGGGGAACGGAAAGTAATTTTGTCGACATTGGGGAAATTATTTCAGGAATATTTTATTTAGTTTCAACATTTATATTGGCATTTTCAGTCTCTCGATGGCACCCCCCTCCTGCCTGGCACCCGGTGACCGGAATTCTGACACCGGGTATAAAAAATTTTTATGCACCGTAAAAAACTACTGAGTATTTTGGCGGGGAAAATCAGCTGATGTGTATGTAAAATCAGTAAAATATAAATCATTACACACTCGTTCTGGATAAACACAGCGTTAAAATTCTTTTGTGTACTATAACTTTGTTCCCAGCAGTAGGACAGTCCCCTTTAAATAACTCTTAATATACGACCGGCCTATTAGGTAGGCCAACGATCGATCCTCTTTTTACGGCTGGCCTACCTAATAGGCCGGTTGGTGTCCGTGTCAAATTTATTTTGCACTCATTACTACATATGTTGCATGCATGTTTAACACCACTTAACATTTAAGTTAAGTGCATTTCATAGATGTTTCATTTCTCCATATTTTGATATATAACACTTTATGTTATCATTATAAATACATTATTTAATGCAAAATCAGTAAAGTCAAAAAATGTACTCTCTGAAATCAGCTAGTACGAGAACGCGGTTTTTGAGCACGTATCCGGCGATCAAAAGTAATGCCTGGGTAGCCTGGATTTTCATTTAAATTTTTCCCGTTTAGCACTAGTTTGGAGCTTTGTGGTTTATTGAAGAGGGAAAACACTGTGTGTGTTATTTTACCTTCATTTATCTTCATGAGCCATGTTTTGGCCCACTCTTCCAGTGATGTTAGTGCTTGTTTGCTCTAATATAAACTTTTTTACTAATCTGTCCTTGTAGCTGTACGCTGAAGGTTCTATTCTCAAGGTATTGGCCAATACATGTGTACATTCACCCACGCACATCACTTCTGTGCAGTTTGACTTTCAATCCCTCTTTCATCTGCTTCAAATTTCCAACATATACGGAACACAGAAAGCGCATATGGTCGACCCCAGTACCATTCAAGTGAACGTCTGAGAGTGTACGAAGAAGAAGAAGAATCCCTCTTTCCATACTTTATCAAATGCTTTTTCGAAATCTACAGTAACCACTAGCGTGTGTGTGTGTGTTTTTTTTTTTTTTTTTTTTCTTGAAAGGCAACTTCAATTTCCTAAGCTATATATGTGATCTGATCTTGAGTGGACCTGTATTGTCTAAATCCTGCTTGTTGAGGGGTTAATAGGTTTTCCAGGCGCCACATCAGTTTTCCTGTACAGCTTAGTAGGCTGATTAGCTTGTAACCTATTAATATTTCATTGGTTATTCCATCTTTTTCCGGTGACTTCTTTTTCTTTAGTGACCCTATTCCTTCTTCCATTTCTGCTATTGTCAAATTTGTCATCATATGCTCTTCTGATGCAATCTTTGCGTTGTCATGAACCAGCTGTTCATCTGTGATGATTTTTTGCCTGTCAGCAGGGACATCTACTTAGTCGTTCTCCTTCTACCGTGAGGCGTAGAGGTTTGGAAGAGAGAGCGCCAGACTATCCTATCGGCTGTCTTCCTTCTGGCCTGGTTCCATTCTAGTCTTCGGTCCTTCAAAGATTGTCTAATGTTGTCCTCCCAGCGGACTCTGGGTCGTCCTGGGGGTCTGGATCACTGGCTCTTTGTTTCCCATGCTTGTCGTGGTAGCCGATCTTCTCCCATTCTGCAGACATGGCCAAACCATCTTAGTTGGGACTGTTCTATTTGGGTCTGCAAGGGGTGGGATTTTAGGCTTTAACGTATCGTCTGGTTGCGGACCATGCACGGCTGTTTGTGCCTTATACACGGCTGTTTGTGCCCTTTACCAGAGCGATCTTTTAGTTTCGGTGACCGGAATTCTGACACCGGGTATAAACAATTTTTATGCACCGTAAAAAACTACTGAGTATTTTGGCGGGGAAAATCAGCTGATGTGTATGTAAAATCAGTAATTTGTGTACTATAACTTTGTTCCCAGCAGTAGGACATTCCCCTTTAAATAACTCTTAATATACGACCGGCCTATTAGGTAGGCCAACGATCGATCCTCTTTTTACGGCTGGCCTACCTAATAGGTGTACTATAACTTTGTTCTGTGTTCTATTTGTGATTGTATTTTTATTTGTTTGAAATTAGTTTTGACGGAGTTACAGACTTTTGAAAACAGCGTCATCATTTGAGGAAATTCATAAAATAAGTAATCTTTTTATTAATTTAATATCTAAAAATCGGCCCATTCGTTTGAGTTTATAATTATAAAGACTTCTCGAAGGGAAGCTAAAGATTATTTCCACATACTTTTTTTTTGGTTTCATATCTTGAGAATGTGTGGTAGTCAGTTTTGTGATTTTGGCATTACACGAACAAGAATATTGTCACCAGATTTTATAGCATTTAAATTACTGTAAACGCATTCCTGATACTCACAAATCTTAAATAAGGTTGTAACAAAATAACTTTGTAAAGCACCATCTGTTTTTTCATTTTCATTCATTTATAATGATATTTAGCTACGTATATAAGCGTCAGAAAACATGTAAATCTATAGATAGATTACTTCTACATACTTTGTTCTATCTTTCAAGTCTTGTTAATCTTGTATTTATAATATGAATTTTTTTTTTTGTAATTGTGTGTGAGATAAGGACTGTTCCATTAGTGTTCTTTGGTAGACAATCCTGTGCACACGACGGCTGCCAAAGAATTCTAAGTAACTGTTTGTATATCTTCTTTCATTCACAGATAAAGTATTCTACATCCTGGTGTTAGACTTGATAGTCCCAAATATTCCTCTATCTTTATACATACACAAGTAAACTATACTACATAACAACGAAATGGAACATACTGTTTTGCATCATATGAATTGTGCCAGTGCACTGTGCAGAGCCTGTGGCAAGAGAGCATTAACTTCCAAAACAACACGTTCAATTCAGAAAGCGCTGAACTGTTCTAAATTACGTTAATGATCTGTTCTTTGTGTTTGGAATTAACGTATCAGATGATAAACCCACACAGCATTCGACTATATTTTGTAAGAAGTGTTACTTACGAATACAAAATTCAAAAAGGAGGCATAATGAAAAGTGTCTTGAAACAGCCAAGTTACTATCGGAAAACAGTCAGCACATCTGGAAAGACTAAAACCATAATTTAATTATAAGTGAATGTCAACTGTGCAATTGTGTTGCAAAGACATCTTTTGGTGTTTTAAAAACAAAAAGCTGCTCTATCCCCTGTAATGTTCTTTCTGACCCCTCCATGTCTAGTCAGTCATTTAGCTGTAGTCAGGATAGCTCTGTACAGTAGGAGGTTGATGTGCCTGCCCACATTAGTGATGATATTGTTCAACTGGAGGTTGATGTGCCAGCTCACATTAAAGGCGATACCATTATTCATTTGGAGGTGGATAACACTACTCACCCTAGCATGCCAGTTTTTGTTGCCACATCTACACCTACCAAGTCAGTTATACATACGACAAGTACATCCACCTCGCCTGTCTTCAAAAGCGACATCACAGTACAACAGTTACTTGCTAAGCCACCTTCACAACCACTAACACAAAAGGAAGAACCCCTATTCACATCCATTGTTAGAAAAAAAACTAGAAACAGCAAAAAGTAATATCATAAAATGCAAAACCAGAGGACAGCCTATTGTACTACAAAAACTAATTAAACATAGAAGAGAAACATCAGTCACCAGAACGCCAACAAACGTAAGCGATCTCAATTGCTTCACACTGTTAGAAAACATATTGCTGGAACATCAACTGATTCATTAGACCTGCAGCAGGCACATGAACTACAACGCTGTTCAGAAACGTCACGTCAGGAAATTTGCAGGAAAGCAGGCATTGAAAGTAGAGTTAGAATATCCAAAGAATTAGCAATAGCCATGAAGGAAACAGTAGGTCTTACGTGGGCACAGGAGAAAAAACAGAGAAGATTGAAAATTGAAAGACGCGCCAGAGGTATTAAAAATATAACTTCACAATTAAAATTTATAATGGAAACTCGTTTGTTACAAATTTCTCCATCTGTGAATGTACAGATTCATCCTATAAAAAAAAGGAAGTGTGAATGATAATTGAGCGAAATTTTGGGGCTAGAGCAAATTATGGCAGTTGTTGCTTGAGATTGACAGAATTAACAGAGTGTAGAAATCATTTAATAGATGTATTTTTTAAATACACCTATTTATCTATTAAATTGAACATTTCGTTTTACTCATGACCATACTTATTTTTACATCGTGATGTATGATTGAGATAATTGTTAGCTCTCATGTTTTTGGGGACAATTGGGTGTGTTATTTTAGGTAATAAATGTGGACTTGCAATTTAATGTTTCAATAATTAATGTTTGACGCATGAAACCAAAACAAAACTTTGATATCCATTTTCTGCAGGTTTTCTACTTTTGATTTCTGTAATTTGTTATGCATGTTGATTGTGACCGATTTAGTGAAAAATGCATTATAAACAAACCATAACAAAATATAAAAAAAAACGTAAATTTTACACTATTTCAGACTATTATATCTTCTGTTCTAATTGTGATAAAATGTTTGTTCTTGTTCTAAAATTTACTCTACCATTTCTAGTCTAGCTTTACGCAAAATTAAAGCCGGTATTTATAATAATAAAGTAGCCTAAAAACATTAATTAAGCCCTATCAAAAGTAAAATCCGCCACCTTTTTTTTTCCAGTTAGGAAGTTACCACGTGACCTCTGACACGATAGCTATATAAACAGCGCGGTCGGGGGAAGAGGGGAAATAACTAAAAGATCGCTGGCAAACAGCCGTGTATACCCGAGAGATCTTTTAGTTTCGGTGACCGGAATTCTGACACCGGGTATAAAATTTTCATATACACCGTATAAAACTACTGAGGGTTTTGGCGGGGAAAATCAGTAAAATATAAATCATTACACACTCGTTCTGGATAAACTTTCTTTCTCTTCTTCCATCCTTAGCCATCAACCGGCAAAGCAGTATGTGGCCAGTACGCCTAGTGGCGTCTTAGGGCAACAACAAATTGATCGATCTATCGCTGTTTCCACCACGCCTAGTGGCGTCTTTGTGGAACAAAAACAGACCAAACAATCTATCATTGTTTCCGTAATCAGATTGGTTGGCAAGCAGGTGATCAGCCCACTGTGCGAAGTTTTTTACGGGATGGGGTAAACAGCCCCATGCCCAAACCCTCCTTAGTCGCTTTTTACGACATGCGTGGTAGGGTGCAGTGTTACTATTCTTTGCTCCCCTTTCGGGCCCCGGTAACACACGGGTGTTCTGGATAAACACAGCGCTAAAATTCTTTTGTGTGCTATAACTTTGCTCTGTGTTCTATTTTTTACTGCATTTTTATTTGTTTGAAATTAGTTTTGACGGAGTTACAGACTTTTGAAAACAGCGTCATCATTTGAGGAAATTCATAAAATAAGTAATCTTTTTATTAATTTAATATCTAAAAATCGGCCCATTCGTTTGAGTTTATAATTATAAAGACTTCTCGAAGGGAAGCTAAAGATTATTTCCACATACTTTTTTTTTTTTGGTTTCATATCTTGAGAATGTGTGGTAGTCAGTTTTGTGAGTTTTGCATTACAAGAACAAGCATATTGTCACCAGCTTTTATAACATTTAAATCACTGTAAACGCATTCCTGATACTCGCAAATCTTAAATAAGGTTGTAAAAAAATAACTTTTTGTAAAGCACCATCTGTTTTTGCATTTTCATTCATTTATAATGATATTTAGCTGCGTATGTAAGCGTCAGAAAACATGTAAAGCTATAGATAGATTACTTCCACAATACTTTGATCTATCTTTCAAGTCTTGTTAATCTTGTATTTATAATATGAATGTCTTTTTTTATTGTGTGTGAGATAAGGACTGTTCCATTAGTGTTCTTTGGTAGACAATCCTGTGCACATGACGGCTGCCAAAGAATTCTAAGTAACTGTTTGTATATCTTCTTTCATTCAAAGTTATAATGCAGGTAGTAAATTTAGAGAAACCAATTTCTAAATCTAATACCATCCTTTTATCAATGGCTAGAGTCAGAGATACATATGATAATTTAGAAATATTTATGAATGGCATGAAAGCTCAGATAGAGTCACTAAAAGATTTAGAGTTGGATGGTAAAAATGTTGTTGTTTTCTTATTCGGGGATTATGACTTTTTGATGAAAATGTTTGGTTTGTCTGGAGCTCAAGGAATATACCCATGTCTGTGGTGTCTCCAGCAAAACAAGGAAATAAAGACATACAGAGAGCATACAACTTGCAAACCAAGAAGCTTGGCAATGTTGATAAGAGATTACAATAGATATTTGAAATATGGGAAAGGAAATAAAAGCCAAGTGGCACGTTACCATAATTGTTTACACAAACCAATGTTAGAGATTGAAATTGAAAATGTAGCTCCTCCTTACCTTCATATTTTATTAGGCATTGTTTTGAAACACCACAGATTTCTAGAACAGGTAGCCGATACAATAGACGCAAAGATATTTGAGAATCCGCAAGAGATACATGCAAACATTAGTACTATTAAGAACTTGAAGAGATTTGGTTGGAACTGGAAACAGGCAGAAGAATTAGAAGCTAAAATTGAATTTTTTCAGGCAGGTATTGAACTTTGTGAGGATAAGGAGGAGACAGATAGTTTTAAAGTTAAACTTGAAAATGCATAAAATGCGCTGGCCAAACTTCAGTTTCAAGATCTGTGTGCTAGGTCTGGTCCAGTTTGCTCACACTTGGACAAGGTACTAGCCAAACACAAAATCATACCACAGGCTTATCATAGCAGAGCATTCACTGCCACAGATATCTCACACAAAAAGTTTATAAAGATCTTACAAGAGCAATCATTACACAAACACTGAAAATTACAGACAAACAAGATATAACTAACATAGCTTTTATTGCCCAAGAACAATTCAACTCACTGAAAGAAGCATTTGAGAAAGTACACAACAAAATATCACACAGTAAACCAATTAGTAAAGAATCAATAACAGTGTCGTAGATTTCTGATAGGGGAATTAAGACTTGGGTTGGTCCCTTCTGAATAGATTAGAATGAGTGATAGCCACAGTGAGAGATGATAATAGAAACAGATTTCCACGAGTGAGATGGTAGAAATTTATAGAGGCTGTCCCGGAAAGCGAGAATCTTCTCTCTCTCCGCCTATCTTCTACAACAGATCCAGAGGAGTCAGACAGTCTATAGACTACACATATATATATATATATATATATATATATATATATATATATATATATATATATATATATATATATATATATATATATAACCACTCACGTGCACACACACGCAATTGACGACATGTAGACGCACACACGTGGGAAAAACTATAACAATGATTATATATATATTTTTGGAACGAGCTGACCCGACACACTGATTAAGTTCAAGGAAATTTTTAATTATCAGAAAATTCCATCACAACACATAAAAATTACATCAAAGCATATACAATTAGTCATAAAGTCAAGAAAGATGCTACAAGAATGATAGACCCACAGTATGATCTTATCCCTCAAGGTATGCCCACAGTCCTGTTAGAAGAAAGTGATAGCCCCAAGGAATCAAGGATACATTAGCGGTAATCTAATGATTTTCCCCTTTTAAAGGTATGAACAGACTTAGATATTAGTATTAGTATGCAACAAACAAAAACTTTCATAAAGAAATTACAAAGTGGGTGAAATTTGGTATACCATAAAAGAGTCACTCGTTCCTGCTTTCTCTCGGTTCATTCATCACGGCCCTGTCTCACACAACCTTACCTACAATCGTGCTGCTGTTCGCCGTCTGGCGCACGTTATGACACAATCTGTTTTATCGTTTGATGAAGCGGATACCCAGCTCTGCAGATCTTGGTTTCATCCAATTTGTCCGGGGAGCGTCCTCTTCAGGCGATAAATTTGTTCAGATTTTAAATTAGTGTCACTTTATCAGTTCAGGTAAGAATTAGTTTTCAAGCGGGCTCATAGGATCAGAATCACGAGGTTTCCACTACTTAGGAACAATGTCAGGTTTGTAACTTCGATCAAAAGGTAAAAAATTCTTGGTCACACCACAAGTTGACATAATTTGCGGAACGTTACTGTTTGTAATAGTTTACTTGCCACAAGGGCTGAACTGTACTTAAGTTTTCTCAGGAAGAATAAAATCTGGCGCTATAGGCCAGTAATGTCATTTCACCTTTAAAGTTCTTGTAAAGATTTTACACCAAGTCTTTTAAGGAAAATGTTTTAGTTCTTCTCAGATATTACTCATCAGTACTTAACGCTGACAAAGTTTGGGTTAACCCCAGTTTTCTTCACTAAATAGAGGAAAAAACACATAAAATAATTATACATACTATGTACTCGTTATAACTTACATTTTAAACTGCAAGCGTAGCGCTTGACTTATCGAACTTCCCGTGAAATAAGTTATATTCATAAAATCAATCATCATGAATTAGGAATACATACGTATCCCGTCAATACTCACTGATGTAGCATTTCAGTTATAAGTTAATTTTAAAATATATTCTCGTCTGATTATTAGCAGTAAAATCAAATTCATTTATAGCTGTGTGACGAAAGTACTGAGATTCTGTCTTTCGAATGGCCCATGTCTTTTTCTCCTTGCATTTTGTTCACTATTTTTGGAGGGATTACAGAAAAATCCTTCCCCATGTTTCTTCTCCTTCTATTTATTTACGTTTTCAGAGAGATTACGGTGGAGTTTCATCTCATCTACATCTATGTTCCTTCTCTATGACTAGTAGTCTTGTTTAGTGTTGGGGTGTAGGGAACTGTTGCATTATTATTCTAGACGAAGGACTTTAGAGCCTAGATCAGATTGGCACCAGTTTTAGTCTTTTTAAAGACAGGGCAGGTGGCCCTAGACGCATTTTTCGGGAGTTAAATTATTTGCGGCCATTTTTGCTTCATTGCCAGTATAGGGCTAGGACTAATTCCCGTTTCTTTGTCTAAAACCCATGCACGTTGCATCAGAATGATCTAAGGTTCTGATTGGCTGAGAGCTAACTGCAGTTGAAATGCAGAGCTCCCATTGGCTTTAGAACTACGCCGCGCATATGACGTCATGAAGTCGGCGCGTGGGGGTCCTGATAATAAATACGCCCGAATTTCATAAGTTCGGTCTCTAAAAATTAATTGCCAAGCCGCGTTCCTGATTCAAATTATCGATTGCCTTCAGTGGGGAAATTCGAAATTTGGTAAGCAGAATTTTCGTGGTAACTTTATTTAATTTTGTCTAAGCCTAGGCCGATCAGTAAAGTTTCTTGGGAAGTTTTAGTTTAATTTAATTCTTAACTCCAGAGCCATCAATACTATCCTGGTGATAAGACTTGAGAGACCTAATAGGTCCAGTTAATTTCCTTATTGAAGGAATAGCGTTGTCTAGATGGTTTAGATGTTGCGAGGTTACGGCCATGCTTGGATTTATTTCAAAAACAGGTCTGCAGAGAAACCCGCATCTGCGAATTTTATTTATTTATAGAATAGTCGGGAGCGTGTGTAATGTGTATTTTCATTTGTGATTTTATTGAGAATGTAATGCTGCAAGTTATTTATATTATAGTACACTTCTATAGGTGGACGAGGGGAAGAGGCGTAATTTGGAAGCACGTGCGTGGGTTACGGAATTGTTATTCGAGACGATGTTCAGAGGGACGAGGGGGAGAGACGCACGTGGTCATAAAATTGTAAACACGTGGTTGAATACGGGGGTTTTCAATTTGATAACAGGGGTTATGTATAACTTCTTTGCAGTATGTATACGCTAGCATCTAATATGTTATTGATGGTGCATTGGTGTTCTGTGAATTCAGAAGATGGGAGAAGAAATTTTAAAGAGAATTATTTTGTATTACATTTTGAATGTGATTACTATTATTGACGGGAAGTTTAGGAATTCCTAGAGATAGAGTATTTTGGTGTTAAACATTACGGCATTAGTGTCAGCGTAAGAAGTAGGCCACAGTACGTCTGCCCAGACGGGCCAGTGAAAATATTGTTGTTGCTCGTAGTTAGTCAGGCAGAACCTGGGTCAGACGGTCTGCGGTGTTGTATTACCGGGTGATGTTTATTTTGACGGGGGGGGGGGGGGAAGGGAAGAGAGGGGAGTTACGTGTTGAAGAGTAAGGAAGTTAATTGTTATTTGTACTAGAGTATTAACGTTTTGTTTAGCTGTTGTTTTTGCTTTTGTCTAAACAGCAGGTACTGGCTTTTGTGGGGAATAGCAGAATTTTGATACTACAAAATTTCTCCCACGGCACAGTGGTGGCATTCGCAGACACCCAAAGTCTCGCGTTAATTGCCAGTGGTGGAAGGAGAGAAAGAAAAGACGTTTTTCCCAGGCAGGGGAAGACATTTTCCAGCGACTAGGATTTTTATGGATAAATCCTGAGCTCTGACGCTCGTTACACACGCAGATTTGGCATGCTGCCAGCGTTGTGGTAATTTTATGTTCGCTTCGTCACGGCCATAATAACGCCGAAAGCCCATCGCCCAGTCATAGGTAATCGGGCCGGTAAATTCAGAGTGGTAGGAGAAGCCAGCTACAGTTCCAGTCTAGAATCCAGTGGGGTTCTGTTAAACCTTAGTCATCAATTCCAGAGTTCGTGGAGAGAGAGATGGTAAACATTCTCTCTACTGAAGTCAGCACAGATAGGCAGAACTGATAGTTTTGGTGAATCATAGCAGAGGACCGCTGCTGAAGTTTAGAGGTGCAGTTAGTTGTGTTCAGGAGATTCCAGGATAGGCTGTGTAGAACCGAAGTCTGTGCAGAGATTGTGTAGACACTTCGTAGTCGTTCCAGCTATCAGTGGACTTAGAATTAGAGTTAGAATTTAGAACAGCTAGTTTGGAGTGTAGGCGACATCAAGTGCAGTGTAGTTCATTCAGTTAACCTTACCTTCTTTCTCCATACAGGTTGCAATTGTGGGAGAAGGGTTGGGGTTGATG
Organism: Oreohelix idahoensis; assembly: GCA_024509875.1. Lineage (NCBI taxonomy): Eukaryota > Metazoa > Mollusca > Gastropoda > Stylommatophora > Oreohelicidae > Oreohelix > Oreohelix idahoensis. Next base: position 307,772 of record JAMPIV010019874.1, on the reverse strand, counting down.
CATTTTTAAATGTGCTTGATTTTGTTTCAGGTGTGCATCCTCGCACTTTATGTATGGGACATGCATATGTTTGTTTGTTTATAGGTGTATAATAAACTTGTATAAATTGTAGCTGGCATCAGTCATTTCATTTAAGTACAGTAGCTATATGTTGTCTGTATCTTGGTGTTTGTGAAGCTTGATGTAACCTTATCCCCTTAGGGTAGCTAGAGGTCGTTGACAACTATAGCACATAAGACGTCCGAAGTGGCGAGGAAAGATTCAACCTCGGTTCTTAACCTCGGAGCCAATAGTGTCAACTGTTCACATTTCACTATCATTTTCTTCTAAATCTATCTTTTCAGTCTTTCTTCTCACTAGTGTCGTGTCACTGTATGTAGACAGTCTCTAGTCCTAAATCCATTTCGTGACAAAGTGGGTGGCGTCGTCCTTGGGATCATCTTCGTTGGGATCAATTCTAGATTCATAAATTGTCTCTGAAGAAAGTTCTGGAAATAGATTTCTTAAAAATCCCCTAGACTTGAGCTATATTAAGACTGATCCAGCTATAAGTTTTTTTCCACAGGTTGTAGTCAGTTTAAATGTTAGTTGTAGTAAGGTTGTTTATGACTTAGAAGTAATTGATGGCTAATCGAATTTTTTTCTTAACAGGAAAGTAATTCGGGTTTTGGGTAGCTGGATAACTTGAATTTTTTTCAGGTAGTTATTAGTCAGACTTGGTGCTAGTCTGAGTGCTGGTTTTTGCGACAGCATATTCCTAGTAGGTAACAGTAAATTTTTCTTGTTCCTTTTTTGTCATTTCCCCTCGTGGTGAGTTACTGCTGATTTGTCAGGTAAGATGGCTGAATTGGTCAAGCTACTTACTGCATGGAAGGACGCAGCTAAAAGCATGGGAATGGATGAGGCTGAGACTAGGGCTTACATTATGAGGGAACAGGACCGGCAGACGGAGAGAGAGAAAAGGGAAGCGGAGAAAGAGGAGAGGCAGGCTGAGATGGAACTTCGAAAATTGAAAGCACAGGAGAGGGAGAAGGCAGCAGAGAGACAGCATGAACTTGCCCTGCGTTCACTGGAACTGCAGTACCGATCTTCGGAAGGCAGTTCGGCTAACGGAGATTCTCCCGGAGCAGGGGCGACAGACACCTCAGGAAACGGAGGACCCCGGATGGCAGCCATGAATTTTCCGATGGACTCTTTTCCTAACGGGAATGAGAAAGTTGAGGTATTTTTGGAAAAATTCGAAAGAATGGCAAAGGCATACGGGCTGGATGATAGTCTTTGGTGCCTCAAATTATCTCAATCACTGAAGAACCATGCGTATGAAGTCTATAGCAAGATGCTAGTGGATGACCAGAATAACTTTGAGGCACTGCGGAACGCCCTGTTACAGCGATTCCAATGGACTCCCCGGAAGTGCCAAACAATGTTTCGGGAAAGTCGTCTGGAGAAAGGAGAAAGTTTTCCCCAGTTCGCAGAGAGGCTGAGGAATTACCTCACTCGCTGGAGAGAGTTGTCGGGTTTGGCTAAATCTTTTGAAGGATTGGAAGAATTAGTTCTGTGCGAACAGATAAAGGCCAACATGTCTCCAGACTTATGGAAGTACCTGGCGGAACAGGGCGCCCAGCAATTGGACCAGATAATTCTATTTGCAGAAAGGTTCCAGACGGAACAGGCCGAAGTACTGGGCCAGAAAAGAAAACACCCTGACCTGCCAGCCCCGGACAAAGGAGCATCTTCATCGCATTCGCCTTCCTCTTCAGCTCACCAACAGCAAGGGCCGTCTCGAAAGGAGCCCCCTCCCAGTCATAACATGCGCTCCCAGCCGCCTAACAGAACACAGGGGCCAACGTCTCATGAACCCGTCAGGAACCGGGGAGATAATGAGAGATATTGTAGGTTCTGTCGGACTACTTCTTATTGGACAACGCGTTGCCCAAACAAACAACCCGCTCATCAGGTGGCTTGTTTAAGGCATGTGAGGGTGAAACAAGGGAAGAAGTGGAAACCCTTCCCGTCAGAGAAGTTGTTCTCCAACAGTGGACCAGCCAAAGTGAACGGGACTGAGACAACATGTTTATTTGACAGCGGGCTTACATACCCCAGCATAGTCGCCCGACATCTGGTGAAGCCCTGGCAGATGACCAGAGAAAAAGTGAATATTGGTGGAGTTTTAAGGAAAGGGACCTCACAGTGCTTTCCGGTCGCCAACATTGAAGTGAAATGTAAGTTTGTATCTGGCACGATCAAGGCAGCTGTAACGGCTGAGCCAGCCTATGACTTCATTCTCGGTAACCCATATTTAGTTTTGGGGAACCCGCCCACACCGATCCTTGCTGATGCAAGGGGGCCTACTGCAGGCCAGATAAGTGAAAAAGGAGAACCCCTAATTCACGGAGCCCCGAGCGAGCTCAAACATAGCTGTCGTGCCAAGGATAGGTGCAACGCCTCTGACGACAGTGATATGTTATTTGCAGAGGCAAATTCGCCCACCAGCCCTGTTCAGCCAACCGGCCAAACAGTGGTGACGACGCCTCTGATTCCGGAAGTACACTCTTTGTTGTCGGGAATTAGGCCCCCGATGGTATTAGCTCCTTCAAGTGAGGGACATACTGACAAGAGCGGTATTACATATGTCAACGACCAGCGCCATCTTCATAGGGCACAAGATAGCGGTCTGAGCGAGCATATAGTTCCAACCAGCCCTGGAGCCCCATCCGACCAGCACTTTACTCAAACGGAGGAGGACAGTGATCTGAGTATCCGTTTGCCTATAGACGGAGGTGGGCCCCACAACTCTAGTATCTCGTTTACAGGAAACGACTCTTGTAACGAGGAGCCTGAAAAATTGGCTATCTTTTCCAATTCGTTTCACGGAACATTGGAACCAGTCACTGAGAGCTTTAACTCAGATTCTCCGCGATCTAACGGGATCTTAAACCGTCAAGTGTCACTGCAGGACACATTCCAACTGACGCCAGTAACTCTCACAGGGGAGGGCAAGGTTGAAGGTAGAACCAGGGTGTTAGACGGAGAGCTCCCGTGGTCTACAGTTTCATCTCACCAACTTTTCAGGCCAGAAAAGAGTGAGAAAAGCGACCTTACGCATTTGCAAGGAGCTACTTTGGAGAGCTCTGTCCCGCTTCATGTTGGTAGGGGAAGAGTGAGTCCAGAACCACTGCCAGGGGCAGATCTTACCTACTTTTCTTCAAAGGTAGAAGCTATTGAGATCAGTGAGGACTCAATAGAAACCCAGCAAGAAATCGGAGGCTCTACACCAGAGGAACCCGAGACGTTGCATCGTTCTCGCACTGTACCAGCGGTCACAAACCCGCTGACGCGCAGCGAGGAAGTCGCCATCGCCAGATCGCCACAGCGCCCGCCGGTCACGTCAGCTGACCAGGACAGCCTTTTGACGGTCATAGCAAGGGAAAGTTCAGACCCGCCATTAGACGGCACAGGTCCGAAGAGAGATCAACTCTCCCAACGGAGCATAGGAGCTCATTCTAGGAGAGGAAGAAGGAGGAAACGCAAAAGAGGAAGGTCGAAGAACACTGAATAGGAGGGGTAAGGAGAGACAGCCTTGTAGACAAAGTTAAGGGCTAGTGTGAAACACAGAGATTTCAGTAATGAGATCGTTGCTCAATCTTCGAAGGGGGGAGTGATGTGACGAAAGTACTGAGATTCTGTCTTTCAAATGGCCCATGTCTTTTTCTCCTTGCATTTTGTTCACTATTTTTGGAGGGATTACAGAAAAATCCTTCCCCATGTTTCTTCTCCTTCTATTTATTTACGTTTTCAGAGAGATTACGGTGGAGTTTCATCTCATCTACATCTATGTTCCTTCTCTATGACTAGTAGTCTTGTTTAGTTTTGGGGTGTAGGGAACTGTTGCATTATTATTCTAGACGAAGGACTTTAGAGCCTAGATCAGATTGGCACCAGTTTTAGTCTTTTTAAAGACAGGGCAGGTGGCCCTAGACGCATTTTTCGGGAGTTAAATTATTTGCGGCCATTTTTGCTTCATTGCCAGTATAGGGCTAGGACTAATTCCCGTTTCTTTGTCTAAAACCCATGCACGTTGCATCAGAATGATCTAAGGTTCTGATTGGCTGAGAGCTAACTGCAGTTGAAATGCAGAGCTCCCATCGGCTTTAGAACCACGCAGCGCATATGACGTCATGAAATCGGCGCGTGGGGGTCCTGATAATAAATACGCCCGAATTTCATAAGTTCGGTCTCTAAAAATTAATCGCCAAGCCGAGTTCCTGATTCAAATTATCGATTGCCTTCAGTGGGGAAATTCGAAATTTGGTAAGCAGAATTTTCGTGGTAACTTTATTTAATTTTGTCTAAGCCTAGGCCGATCAGTAAAGTTTCTTGGGAAGTTTTAGTTTAATTTAATTCTTAACTCCAGAGCCATCAATACTATCCTGGTGATAAGACTTGAGAGACCTAATAGGTCCAGTTAATTTCCTTATTGAAGGAATAGCGTTGTCTAGATGGTTTAGATGTTGCGAGGTTACGGCCATGCTTGGATTTATTTCAAAAACAGGTCTGCAGAGAAACCCGCATCTGCGAATTTTATTTATTTATAGAATAGTCGGGAGCGTGTGTAATGTGTATTTTCATTTGTGATTTTATTGAGAATGTAATGCTGCAAGTTATTTATATTATAGTACACTTCTATAGGTGGACGAGGGAAAGAGGCGTAATTTGGAAGCACGTGCGTGGGTTACGGAATTGTTATTCGAGACGATGTTCAGAGGGACGAGGGGGAGAGACGCACGTGGTCATAAAATTGTAAACACGTGGTTGAACTACGGGGGTTTTCAATTTGATAACAGGGGTTATGTATAACTTCTTTGCAGTATGTATACGCTAGCATCTAATATGTTATTGATGGTGCATTGGTGTTCTGTGAATTCAGAAGATGGGAGAAGAAATTTTAAAGAGAATTATTTTGTATTACATTTTGAATGTGATTACTATTATTGACGGGAAGTTTAGGAATTCCTAGAGATAGAGTATTTTGGTGTTAAACATTACGGCATTAGTGTCAGCGTAAGAAGTAGGCCACAGTACGTCTGCCCAGACGGGCCAGTGAAAATATTGTTGTTGCTCGTAGTTAGTCAGGCAGAACCTGGGTCAGACGGTCTGCGGTGTTGTATTACCGGGTGATGTTTATTTTGACGGGGGTAGGGGGGGGGGGAAGAGAAGAGAGGGGAGTTACGTGTTGAAGAGTAAGGAAGTTAATTGTTATTTGTACTAGAGTATTAACGTTTTGTTTAGCTGTTGTTTTTGCTTTTGTCTAAACAGCAGGTACTGGCTTTTGTGGGGAATAGCAGAATTTTGATACTACAAAATTTCTCCCACGGCACAGTGGTGGCATTCGCAGACACCCAAAGTCTCGCGTTAATTGCCAGTGGTAGAAGGAGAGAAAGAAAAGACGTTTTCCCAGGCAGGGGAAGACATTTTCCAGCGACTAGGATTTTTATGGATAAATCCTGAGCTCTGACGCTCGTTACACACGCAGATTTGGCATGCTGCCAGCGTTGTGGTAATTTTATGTTCGCTTCGTCACGGCCATAATAACGCCGAAAGCCCATCGCCCAGTCATAGGTAATCGGGCCGGTAAATTCAGAGTGGTAGGAGAAGCCAGCTACAGTTCCAGTCTAGAATCCATTGGGGTTCTGTTAAACCTTAGTCATCAATTCCAGAGTTCGTGGAGAGAGAGATGGTAAACATTCTCTCTACTGAAGTCAGCACAGATAGGCAGAACTGATAGTTTTGGTGAATCATAGCAGAGGACCGCTGCTGAAGTTTAGAGGTGCAGTTAGTTGTGTTCAGGAGATTCCAGGATAGGCTGTGTAGAACCGAAGTCTGTGCAGAGATTGTGTAGACACTTCGTAGTCGTTCCAGCTATCAGTGGACTTAGAATTAGAGTTAGAATTTAGAACAGCTAGTTTGGAGTGTAGGCGACATCAAGTGCAGTGTAGTTCATTCAGTTAACCTTACCTTCTTTCTCCATACAGGTTGCAATTGTGGGAGAAGGGTTGGGGTTGATGCATTTTTAAATGTGCTTGATTTTGTTTCAGGTGTGCATCCTCGCACTTTATGTATGGGACATGCATATGTTTGTTTGTTTATAGGTGTATAATAAACTTGTATAAATTGTAGCTGGCATCAGTCATTTCATTTAAGTACAGTAGCTATATGTTGTCTGTATCTTGGTATTTGTGAAGCTTGATGTAACCGTATCCCCTTAGGGTAGCTAGAGGTCGTTGACAACTATAGCACATAAGACGTCCGAAGTGGCGAGGAAAGAATCAACCTCGGTTCTTAACCTCGGAGCCAATAGTGTCAACTGTTCACATTTCACTATCATTTTCTTCTAAATCTATCTTTTCAGTCTTTCTTCTCACTAGTGTCGTGTCACTGTATGTAGACAGTCTCTAGTCCTAAATCCATTTCGTGACAAGCTGCATGATTTTAAGCTAGAAATATAATTTATTCTGCTTTCCACTGAAACACGTCACTAGAAAATAATACAGACTATATTTTAATTCTCTCTGCACAAAGAACTAGTGAAAAATAGGCGATTCAACACTTTAAACACTTCACAAAATACTAGATATCTAATATATAATATTTACCTCCGCACAGAACTACAGATTAATACCACGAACTAGAATCATTCAATATAATGGTAGTCTAGAACTCGGCAAAGATTGCCCAGAAACTAAAGACTTTTCAATACACAAGATATTCTTCTAGCCTGGCGATCTGTCTACTGCAGATTTAGGAGTACGAATGAAAATCTAGTTTCAAACTCTGATTAATATCTTAAACCAGACAAAAGATCCCACTATTTCCAAAAACCCGATCTCTCCCCTTTCCTAACACCTACGTACCTTAGACGCTGGACATAACATGCCAAACGCGTCTTAGACACCTCACGCCCCGAAACTGTCTGAGAGTGCCGTGACAGAGGAGAATACCAGACAAATGTCTCATTCTGCGCCGTGCAGATGTCGGTTATCACACCTCACGCCGGAGAAACGTTCGTGTCAGGTGAAAATGCTAGACCAAAAGTCTGCTCCTATGTCTGAGTATTAAACATAATCACACATCTCGTCTGACTGCAGCGACTGACACGTTATATAATAACATGCGTGCGCGTTTCTAAATGAGAAAAGAAACAGGCGAAAGTTTGAATGGGAAAATAGTAATGTTTATAGTCGCAAACGTACGAATGCGAAAAACACAGGAAAAGGATACAAGAGCGATAATAAAGTGGAGGACACGGGTAGAAAAAGAAAGGAAATATAGACAATTTATTGATCATAATCTCTATGCGACAAACAGCATCAATAGAGACTTATATGTCTTTGTTCAGAAAGCTATTTCCCAGTAAGACAATTCCTAAACAGCACATATTAGAAAAACATTGCGCAGACTGAATCAGAACTCATGGCTTTGGAATGGGCATGCACGGAGAGCAAGGAGGAGAATTTGTACATTCCACTATTTCCAAAATTGAAAGACGCGCCAGCGGTATTAAAAATATAACTTCACAATTAAAATTTATAATGGAAACTCATTTGTTACAAATTTCTCCATCTATGAATGTACAGATTCATCCTATAAAAAAGGGAAGTGTGAATGATAATTGAGCAAAATTTTGGGGCTAGAGCAAATTATGGCAGTTGTTGCGTGAGAGTGACAGAATTAACAGAGTGTAGAAATCATTTAATAGATGTATTTATTAAATACACCTATTTATCTATTAAATTGAACATTTCGTTTTACTCATGACCATACTCATTTTTACATGACCATCGTGATGTATGATTGAGATAATTGTTAGCTCTCATGTTTTGGGGACAATTGGGTGTGTTATTTTAAGGTAATAAATGTGGACTTGCAATTTAATGTTTCAATAATTAATGTTTGACGCATGAAACCAAAACAAAACTTTGATATCCATTTTCTGCAGGTTTTCTACTTTTGATTTCTGTAATTTGTTATGCATGTTGATTGTGACCGTTTTAGTGTAAATTGCATTAGAAACAAACCATAACAAAATATAAAAAAAACGTAAATTTTACACTATTTCAGACTATTATATCTTCTGTTCTAATTGTGATAAAATGTTTGTTCTTGTTCTAAAATTTACTCTAACATTTCTAGTCTAGGTTTACGCAAAATTAAAGCCGGTATTTATAATAATAAAGTAGCGTAAAAGCATTAATTAAGCCCTATCAAAAGTAAACACCGCCACATTTTTTTCCAATTAGGAAGTTGACCACGTGACCTCTGTCACGATAGCTATAAATAGCGCGGTCAGGGAAAACTAAAATCATCTTTTGACCCATCTGTATATATAGTTATTTATATACCGTTCTATGTACTCTAGTGTTTTACTTTTTGCTGAGATTATGTCGTTAGATTTATTTAACAAAGATCATAAATAAATCTAACGACATAATCTCAGCAAAAAGTAAAACACTAGAGTACATAGAACGGTATATAAATAATAGCCTAACTATATATACAGATGGGTCAAAAGATGAAGAAGGACAATTAGGAGCAGGAATAGCAATACCAAAATTAAAAATTTATAAAAGATACAAAGTAACAGGTAATACATCCATCTTTACAGCAGAATTAGTGGCAATCCTAAAAGCTTAAGAAATAGCTGCAGAAAATCCACCAAAAAAAGTAACCATTCTCACAGATTCCCTATCATCAGTATTAGCTATCAGAAACAGAAATGAATGTAGCAGGCCAGATATTATAGAGGAAATACTACAGGTTAATACATATCTACAAACTATAGGATGCAGTGCAACAATAACATGGATACCATCACATGTGGGGATAGCAGGAAATGAGCTTGCAGACAAAGAAGCCAAAGGGGGGAGAGCTAGCCATAACAAAATTGAAGTAGGCTTAGGGAAGTTTGAAATTAAGAGCTTAATTGCTCAAGCAATAACTAAAGAGTGGATAACAGCATGGGACCAAAGTAAAAAAGCAAGACACTCATATAAAATCCTTAAAAAACCAAGCAAAAAATGTCAAATAAAAGATGAACTAAAAATACCAATTAATAAAAAATTGCTGAGGCTCAAGCTTGGAACTGGATATTTCATGATTGAGGAACCCACATGTGAAGAGTGTCAAGAACCAAACACAATTAGACACTTTCTGGTGGACTGCAAGAAATATGACCAACAGAGGCAAAACATTAAGACATACTGTAGTAACCACAATGTAGAAATGAGGGTAGAAAATCTCATAGGCACAAAGACCCCTTCAGAAATGCAAAAGTTAATAAAACACTATATTACAAAAACTAAAGCTAACATATAAAAAACAAATAAGGATTTGAGTCAGTAGTCCAAACTCGTGAAAGACTCGCCCCAGATACATACAAATTAACCAAAGAAACCATCCAGTGAAAATTAAAAACATACTAACTTAGAAAATAGCATATTTTGGAATTTCTTTTAAAAACCATGTTGAACTATAACTACAAAAGGAAAAATACCGACTAGAGATAATATAGTATAAAATAAATACAAACAAAAACATATTACAATAAAGGAAACACGTCCTGATATAACCAACAACTCCATGTACATGGTAGATGGTTGAAAGGGGCGTGCTACAAAGAAAAGTAGCAAACACATTAATTAAAAAAAAAAAAAAAACAAACTAAAAGATCGCTGGCAAACAGCCGTGCATGTCTCTTCTTGTTACTTCAACCCCCTTCCTCAGATACCTCATTTCTGAGGTTTGGGTCTGGCTTTTGTCGGTTGTAGTCATTGCCCATGACTCGCATCCATATGTCAAGACTGGGACATAGGTGGAGCGATATACAGCCATCTTCGTTTTCTTACCAACCTCTCTCTTGCTGAGGAATCCTCGATTTATGGCCTGAAAAAGTCTCCCAGCTGCTGCTTTTCGAGTGGCCAACTCTTCTTTGATGCCTCCCTTTCGGTCTGTAATAGCTCCGAGGTATTTAAAGTGGTCGACCTGCTCCAGGACCTGTTCTCCCAGCTTAATCTGATGTCTTCTTTCTTCTCGTGATATCACCATGGATTTTATTTTAGAGCTGCTTATGAATAATAAATTCTTTAAGCACCAAACACGGCGCATAAGGCAGAAACCAGTGCTCTCCAGGTTGTTCGTTGTGACGCCACTCCTCTTAGCTCTTGCACATTATTTAGGCCCAACGTTCTTCCTTCTCTTATTATTGTTCTTCTGAGTGTTTCTTTTGGTCTTCCTTTTTTCCTCTTACCCTCAGGAACCCAAGTGAGCGCTTGTAGTGGTATTCTGTTGTTTTGCATTCGTAGGACATGACCGATATATGACCATCGTCTTTTCCTTATATAGTCGGAGACATATTTCTGCCTAGAGTCTTCTCTTATTTGTCGATTAGTCTTGAATTCTTTCCAACTGATGTTCATGAGTTTTCTAAGACATTTGTTCTCGAATGTATTCAGCTTGTTCTCCAATGATTTTGTTATTTTCCAACTCTCACAGCCGTATGTTAACACTGAGATAACATTTGAATTAAACAGACTGTCGTGGAATATTCTAATCCACATATATAAATTATTAGGTAAATATAAAGCCTAATAAATACATATAATAAATAAAGGAAGAAGAATGGTAAAGAACAGTGCTGTCACAATGACAGTACTCGAAATCCCCTTGTTTTCTGCTTCATCTGCAAATTGTAACGCTTTCACGTTGATAGTAAAAGCCTACTATATTATTACCCGCGTTCTTCAATGAAACGTGTGCTGTATTTCTTGGAAAAACATTGAGATACCCAGCGGATCAATGACCTAATTTAAATATTTCATTCATTCCATTTTATACACGGCGGAACGAACGAACAGATGGACTAAAGGATAAAGAGAGAGGGAGGGCTGAAAATCAGGAACGCATGCAACACGCGTCGCGCGATACACAAATGCTGCCATCACGCGTGTAAGACTACAAGCACTAACTTTTTTTCAGACGGACAGTGATAAAATACATTACCCATCCCAGAGTTAGGTTTATAAATCCTGAAAAACTCTTATTAGAAAAGATAACATTAGATGGGTTTACGGTTGAAAACATAACAGTACCCAGACAGCACATCTTCGAAACAGGAGGTAGAAGAAATTGCATATTTTGAACGCAGCCACGTAGCTCTTTTAAATTTGGATATTTGGGTTCCTTAGGGCTTGCTAACAAGGAATATGTAAAACGTTACGCAAATAGTCCAGGAATTAATAAATTATACCCAAAATAAAATAGTGGGGATGCCTGACAGCATGGAATCATTTCTGCTCATAAAATTTTTTTTATAACGTGTTTGAAAAAAATCTTACGTTACAGAATTAGCCTACCATGTAAACTCCAAATTGATTGGAGCGCAACAAATGAACGACTAACCACGATTGGTCGGGCTATAAATACTATCTTGGTTGTTAGGGGAGACGTGGAAAGGTAACATTTTTTCAAACACTTGTCGAAACGTGGCCTCATTGGCTAGACTCGCTGATATACTCACTTAGGAGCGTTAGTTCGAGACCACTAGTGCAAATGATCTTGATAAAGCAACAGTGCGTTGAAGCCAGCTCATATTTGTGTTAAATAAAAGCCTGGAACATAAGCAGATGGGAATTTGTGCCAGTAATTGTGCCAGAATTCATTGCTAATCAACGTATCTGTGTTTATTTCCATGAAATTGTGGTAAGCTTGAACCATTCAGTATCTTTTAATGAAAATTGAATGTAAATTGTTAATTTATGCCTGTATATATATATGTGTAGTTCAGTGGCAAACAGGAGATAAAGCCTATAATGCTCCAGCCTGAACAGAGGGTGTCGGAGGGAAGTAAAACGGCATGGAATGGCCAAATAGTACACTGACACCTGGATGATTGATTAGACAGAAATAATGCTGGAAGTGCAGAGGCGTAGTGACCATTAAGGAGGGTAATGCTGGTATAAAGTATTTCAGATGAAGCTGACAGTTGGCCTAACGCTCTGAACTCAATGTTTGTGTTGTATTGTGCTCAGTGTAGAACTAGAGTATCAATTAGTTATGAAGTAGAAGGTACATCCTTCTTGTTTTCAGGGACCGTGGTCTTGATGGTACTGAGCAGCACCTGGTCAGAGCTTTGCTGAATCCAGAGTCGGACAGCATACTCCTTGGTCCATTTAGCTATCAGTGAGGTGTCTCCAGAGCCCAGAGGAGAATTCGAGCAGAGGAGTCCTTTCCTGCCGCCATCACTCAAGATAAGCTGATTTGGCCAGCTGAGCTCAACATTATGCCCCCTCATCTTGAAATGACTTTATAAAAATAACATTCAGAGGGGAATTTAATTGTCTTAATATCAGGAACTGAAAACATCTCCAATACTAGTCCCAAAAGACAAACTATTGAAGTCATGATGACAAATACCAACAGAGCTTGAACAAAACAAAACCAGTATTACCTCATATTACCACTACACAACTGACACACATAGGATAGTTTAATAATATATGTCACTACAATATTCATATTGATAAAGTCTGTACATATACTTGTAATTAAAATTGATTGTGATTCCTGGTTCCTTTGTATTTGAATCAGGACACATATACCTTTATGATAACCATGAATACATATTGTTATTTGAAAAGTTATCAGTGACTCCTTAAGATATTCTCATAGAGTGTTATATGTATGTGAGTGTCACAGTGTTGTCAAGAGTAGTGGATTAAATTAAATTGTTTATCTGTCTGTTGTTGTGACTTACACTTCATCATACACATACCCTAGACACATAACGTAGTCATCACACTATATTCCAGAATAATTCTGACTGAGATATATAGATATGTGGTAGCAAGTAAGGTTATCTATAATACACTACTCTTAATAGATATAGATACCTTCACAGCTGATCTCAGTCAGTACACTAAGTCCCCTATAAATATTTATAACATCCCACATCACCACACAGACGAAGCTTGGTATGTATATTCAATGATCGTAATTTCCAAATGTTAGATAATCTATTGAAGGCGCTAGCTGCCAAAGCAATTCTAGTATGAGTTTCTCTTGTTGTGTCACCATCCTGAGTCATTTTACTGCCTAAATAATTGAAACTTTCAACTTTCTGTAGTTTTTCCCCGTTCAAGAAGATATCAAAGGTCTCATTAGAAAAGTTCATAGCTTTAGTTTTAGAGGCATTTATTTGGAGACCTATTTTAACCGAGAGATGACACAAATTATTTACTGCTTCTTGGGATTGTTGGTGTTATAGCTGCTTATGACCATCCCTCTATTCTCCAGCTCTTCCTTCCAGACTTGCAGGTTGGATTGGAGATGTGCCTCTGATTTAGTAATCAGGGCAACATCATCAGCAAATGCCAGCTCTGAAATACAGACCTGTCTCATCTTCCAGTACCCCACTGAATACTTTCTTGTTCTCTCCTTACATGCCTTGATGAAATCGTCCATGAGGAGTATGAAAAGATAAGGGGACAGGATATCACCTTGTTTTACACCAGTTGTCATGTGGTCCTTCTTCTTCTTCTTCTTCGTTCGCCCTGAAAAGGACGGTGGTTGCGTTGTGTCTGTTTACAACGTAGCTGTGATATCTGCACCTTTCGGTTGACACATCCGACTTCTGCACGGCATTTTTAAGGACCGGGTTTGCCTTCCCATTTCGATCCACACTCGCTCAGCCAGCCTGCACAGCTGCAGACTGTTTCCAGGACCACCACGTGGAGGTGGAGTGCGGTCTTGACCAGCTCTGGTTCGCTGGTCCTGACGCAGGCAGTCAAGCTATGAGTCGCTGACTGCGGTCTCTATTGCTGCGTCTTGAGGTCCCATGTGGTCCTAAACTCTTCTGACTTATGGTGTGCTGTCCTTACATAATTTCTGCAAGACTTGTAGAAGCTCTGTATAGCATGAATCAGAGGTGCTGGAATGTTCTTCCTTGCCAAACAGTCCCAAAGTTTGCTCCAGGGGACCATGTCAAACGCCTTTTCCAGATCTTTGAAATAAAGAAGGATCTCACTCTTATACTCAAGGGCTTTTTCACTCAGCTGTCTGAGTGTGAAGATTAGACCTTGAGTACTTCGGTTTGCTCGGAATCCGCACTGGACTTCATCCAAATGTGGTTCAGCTAGGCGCCAGAGTCTCTGCTTTAGGATTCTAGAGTAGATTTTACCAGGGATACTGAGAAGGGATATGCCTCTATGGTTTCCACATTGTCGATTGTCACCCTTTTTGAAAATCGGTGTTATGATGGCAATCTCACAATCCTTTGGTATGGCCTTGTTGCACCACATGAAACACTGCCTGTAGGACCCTTAAGAGTAATAGGTTGCTATCATGTACTTAACCATTTCTGGTGTTATACCATCATGCCCTGCTGCTTTGCCCATCTTGATTTTCTCCAGTGCTGCCTTCAGTTCTTCCATCAGCAGGGACATCAATGTGATTTATATAGTATATTTATATATGAGATCACGGCACAGATGTGTCACAACTCAAGTCTGAAGTTGTCGCCATCTTCGCTTGCGATAGTCAACTATATAATATATTATATTTATATATCCTAATTATAACCAATCAGAGGTTGAACGGTAAATTTGTTCTTCACAGAAAATAATAATGTTTAGTTACGAAAATAAAGCCGCAATGCAAATAGCATTTGTGGTTATACACACATATACGATTGACAGCTATTTTAAAGAAGGAAAAAAAAAATGGTGGCAAATTGTGATCGTCGACACCGTCTCAGTCTGCATGCATGACAGAGCAAGATAAGTCACGTGGCTCAGTCCAACGTTCGGTGTGGAACGGTCTTGTATTGGATAGAATAGGTGACGGGATATTTCTTTGGTTGCCACGCCCACGGCTTGTTTCATTTATTCGGAAACTTGTTGCATTTTGCTGATATATACAGTTTCTGGACATTTTATTTGTAATAAATTAATAAAACATCAGTGTTGTAGTGTTGGTACTTTACTGTCCGTAGCAGAGAACCCTTAAGTGTTTTGACCTTTTATTTGTGCAAGACAGAAGCAAATTGAAACTCAGGTCGACTGAAAATGCTCAGTGTTGAAGAAATTCGCGACATCGCTTATAAAACTGCGGAAACTCTAAAATCATATCTGAATGATGCTGAGGGCTGGCATACATCAAAGAAAACGGTAAGATCAATTGTTTATTTCTTCACGCATGCACGAACTGTCTATGACCCACTAGAACACACTATTCAAATTTATTCACCCATAGGCTAACTGTAGAACAGGTGTTGAAAATCGATAGACCTAGGGAATTAGCCTTCACAATATTATAGAACAGTTATAACAAGAAACTATATTTAGGCTATATATAAGGGTTCGTGATAGTGTGATGGAGAAAACGAGGGTCGGGTGAAGTTATCTTATTGTATATTGATGATGACAGATTAGTGACTTGGGTGTCATCTCAGACATACCGGGCTTACCTTCCCACCACCCCTCCTCCCTTAACAACATGCCAGATGTGAGAGACTGCTTTTTTGGGACAGAGGAGGACACGCGCAGATGGATCCAAGGGAGAGGATGGCAAATTGGGGATAGGAATATATATTCCAATATGTAAAATGGCAAAAAAAAGTATAGTTTCAGGGAATATACATCCGTTTTCACTGCAGAGATGGTGGAAGTAGGCCTACTAAAAGCACTAGAAATATTCTTTAATAACCCTCCTAAGAAACTAACAATTTTAACAGACTCCCTTTCAACAATTTAAGCACTAAAAAACCTACGAGAATGCAGCAGACCTGATATAGCAGAAGAGATTTTTCTGGCTACTACTTAGGCCTCTGCCATCAATGGTACCTATACCTTGTAGCGGTATGGCAGCTTGTGTACCCTGACAATCCCCAGAGCTATGCCAGTGGGAGATTTACTCCTGGTATGTTCAACCAAGCTGGACTGGTCTGCGTGGGTAGGGGGTCAAACAAAAGCTGGTACTCTGGTCCTCCAGGTTGGGGGTTTTAGCACAGGGCCGACACCCCTGTCTATGTAAAAAAAATCGCACGTTACGGAAACAACAATAAATAGAAAAACTTTGCTGCGGGACGGACATCCGGAGTCTCAGGCTCGTATGACTGACAGTGGTGAAAGCCGAAAGGAAGCCACTGGCATGAAAACGGATGCCCCGACCGCAAAACACGAAACCAACATTGGTTTTTGGAACGTCAGAACTATGAATGAGGCAGGAAAGCTGAGACAAATCACAGCAGAGATGAGGAACTACAAGATACATATCCTGGGAATAAGCGAGAGCAGATGGACAGGTAGGGGGAGAATAAAAACAGCTACAGGGGAAACAGTACTTTATTCTGGCAGAGAGGATGGTCAGCACAACGAAGGTGTAGCCATTATCCAGAAGAAAGAAATGGAAAGGTCTTTATTGGAATGGAAACCCATCAACAACAGACTGATAAGAGCAAGACTAAGAGGGAGGTTCACCAACACCACAATTATACAATGCTATGCACCAACAAACGACAGCGATGAAGAGATCAAGGACGAGTTCTATCAACAGGTACAAAAAGAAATGGAAACTACACCCAGGTACGATCTCATTATAGTAATGGGAGACCTAAATGTGAAAGTGGGAGCACACAACAATTATAACGAAAGAGTAATGGGGAAATGCGGCAGTGGAACAGCACATGAGAATGGGGACAAATTAATAAGCTTCTGCAGTATTAACAACCTGGTCATTGGAGGAACACTTTTTCCACACAAGGAAGTGCACAAGTTAACATGGGAATCACCAAACGGACGAGACAGAAACCAGATAGATCACATAATGATCAATGGCAGATGGAGACATGCATTACAAGACGTGAAAGTAAGAAGAGGCGCAGATGTGGGAAGTGATCATCACCTAGTAGTAGCAAGACTGAAAGTGAAACTCAGAGCTGCTGGACCAGTTGCAGTCAAACAGAAAAGATACAACATCACGAAACTGAAGGATCTCCTCACCAGAAAAGCTTTCGTGGTCGACGTAAAGAGAAGATATGAGATTATCAAAAGCCAGGAAAGAACAGAGACCGATGATGTTGACCAGAGATTCAACACCATCTCAACAATATACAAGGAAAGCAGCAAGTCATGCTTGGGATTCCAGGAAAGAAAGAGCCAAGACTGGATAACACCAGATACGCTAAACACCATAGCGAAGAGAAAGGAAATGAAAAGAAAGAAAACAGAAGCTAAGTCTCCCAGATTAAAGGCAATATATAGTGAACAGTACAGTCAGCTGGACAAGGAAGTTAAACGTCAAACCCGTGCTAACAAAAGGACATTTCTGGATGACCTTGCAAGACAGGCAGAAGAGGCAGCACTGAGAAATGAACAAAGCACAGTATACAAAATAACTAAAATCATCAGTGGAAAACGAGGTGCAAACAATATTACATTAGTAAGAGATAAGCAAGGAAATCTCATCACAACAGTAGAGGGACAGGAAACAAGATGGGCAGAGCATTTCAGAGAAACTCTGAATAAGGAACCACCAGAGACACAATTGAATGTTCCTGAGGCTGAAAATAATCTAGATGTTAATACAGACATCCCACGAAAAGAAGAAATCATCACAGCAATCAAAGGGTTAAAGAATGGAAAAGCTCCTGGTCATGATAACTTAAATGCAGAGCTATTTAAGACAGACCCAGAGCTAGCAGCAGAACTATTAGAACCACTATTTGCACAAGTCTGGAAAACAGAAACAACAGCATTAGAGTGGAGAAAAGGAATAATTGTCAAATTGCCCAAGAAGTGACATCTTGCAGACTGCAATAATTGGAGAGGAATAACTCTTCTCTCAGTTCCCAGCAAAATACTAGGCAGGATAATTATACAGAGAATCTCAAAAGCAGTAGACCACAAACTGAGGAAAGAACAAGCAGGATTTAGAAAGAACAGAAGATGTGTAGATCATATATTTACCCTCAGGAACATTATAGAGCAGTGCTCAGAATGGCAAAGACAGTTGTACATTAATTTCGTTGATTTTGAAAAGGCTTTTGACAGTATACATAGGGACAGTTTATGGAAAATACTGAGGGCTTATGGAATTCCAAGCTACATAGTGTCAATCATAAAAAGCCTTTATGCCAACTTTACGTGCAGCATTGGGCAGAGCAACCTAACCTTTGAAGTGAAGACAGGAGTACGACAGGGATGCCCCTTGTCAACCACTCTTTTTTTGACAGTCATAGACTGGGTGATGCGCCAGACAACAGAGAGCAATCCAAGAGGAATAAGATGGACTACATTTTCTACATTGGAAGATCTGGAATATGCAGATGACATTGCATTGCTAGCACATTCACATCAACACATCCAGGAAAAAACGGATAGACTTAATAAGTATAGCCAGCAGGTGGGCTTGAACATCAACCTAAAGAAGACAGAGGTCATGACGCTCAATGTGAGCAACTGAGCCCATATCAGTAAGGAACCAGCAACTGGAACAGACAGATGCCTTCACATACCTAGGATGCATAGTAACACCAGACGGCGGAGCAAGCAAAGACATCAACAACAGAATGAACAAAGCAAGAACAGCCTTTTTTAGTTTAAGCAACATCTGGAAGTCCTCTCAGTACAGCACAAGCACAAAATTAGAATTATATCAGAGCTGTGTGCTTTCTGTGCTTCTCTATGGCGCGGAGAGCTGGAGAGTTACAGAGAAGGAAATGTCGAAATTGTCCTCTTTTCACACAACATGCCTAAGAAAAATCCTCCGAATCTTTTGGCCGAATATCATCACCAACCAAGATCTGCTTACTCGGAGCAAGCAAGAGGACATGCACACCATCATAGCTGGCAGATGCTGGAGCTGGGTTGGCCATGTCCTCAGAAGAGACCCCGATGCCATCACAAGAACAGCTATGCTATGGACCCCTGAAGGAAAACGAAAGAGAGGCCGACCAAAAACAACTTGGCGGAGGACTGTGGAGGCTGAGATGCAAAGAATGAACCAGAGTTGGGGCACTGTACGAAGGATGGCCGCCGACCGAGCAAAGTGGAATCAATTTGTTGTTGCCCTACAAGATGCCACCAGGCGTAATGGCCACTGACTGCTTTGACGGTCGGCGGCTAGGGATCAAAGAAGAAGACTTAGGCCTACTTATATTCCAGAGGATGTTCAGTTTTTTATTTATAAAGTTCAACCTTTGCTGGGTTATAATTAGGACATATGGTGTACTAATTCAAGAAAATAAAGTCAGATTTCCAATACCCAAATATAGTACCTTCTTCCCCCCTCCAATCAGTTCAAATAGAGTAAATCAAAACAAAATTTGTGTGAATATTTATGTGTGTGACTTCCCCTTTCCAAGAAACAAACAAACAATAGAAAAAAAATATTTAAAAAAAATTAAAGAAAAAAAAACAAACGAACAAAAACAAACTAAAATGAAGTCTCTCATAACTGCCAAGGTGAAAAGGGGTGAGAAAGCTCGGGGGTGTCAGAGATAACATCAAATCCACCAATTATCTGCCATCATCCATACAAGCACCCCATCAGACTACCCCTTTTCCTCACACCATCATTGATCCTTATATATTAATTTTAGTTCTTGTTATAAACTGGCACAATGGGCTAATCACCTGTTTGTCAAACACTTTGATTGCATGTTTTGCCCAGGAGCCTTGAGCTCTTTGAATCACCTCTACACCCTTTTACGGGGTAAACGAGGTTCCGATTAAGAAAGAAAGAAAGAAAGTTATAAACTGTTTAACTATATTGTTAGTTAGTATTTGTTATTTAGGATGTTCAGTCTTTATAGCTTGGATACCTTCACATGTTGGCATAGAGGAAATGAAAAGGCAGATAAATTAGCCAATAAAAGTAGATCTGATAAAAATTGAATAAACGTAGGGATGAATAAATCAGAGATTAAAAGATTAATTAAAGAAATAATAACAGATGAATGGAAAGCAGAGTGGGATAACAGTCTGAAGGGAACACATGCATATAAGATGTTCAGTTCTCCAACAAGAAAATGTCAGATATCTAGGGAATTGAAAATTCCCAGCAAAAAGAAACTTCTCAGACTACAGCTGGGAAAAGGCTGTTTCAGAATAGAAGAATCTTACTTTGCAGGATGTCCTGTAGACAATAATATAGAACATTTCTTGTTAAAATGTAAGAGGTATGAACAAATGAGAATCCCAATATTAGATTATTTGCAGGCATCAAATTTGCCTATAAATATAGAGGAGGGGATAAGAATAGACAGACTAAGGGAACTGCATAATATAGACAATCAGTATTTAACAAGAACAAAAGTTAATATATAGTAATTGGGAAGGTGAAGGTCTGATGATGTTCTTACAATACATGTGACTTATGGCAAGTGAAAGTCAATTAAATATCCAACTGGAAATGACCAGGCCTTTATACACCTCCCCTTGAATGTTAATTTTTGTTTGATGTTTTTGTTTGGTTTTGTTTTGTTTTATTTCTGTGACCGCGCCATCTTGTCAGCCATATTGTCTCCGTGGTTCACCCATCTTGTCAGTCATATTGTCTCCGTGGTTCACCCATCTTGTCAGCCATATTGTCTCGGTGGTTTAGTGCCTTTTCACCACATTATCTTCAAGAAGAAGATTTATTACAAGGCCATAATAAAGCCTACAAATTAGTTGTGTTTTTGCTCTAGAAATAGTTGTGTATATTTGTGTTTTCATGCCTTCTAGAGCAATAATCGTGTGTGTTATTTGCGTGGCGCAAATTAATACGCGCAGCGCGCAGTAAGTTGAGTGATTAGCCTAGGGCTTATAAAAGAGATAGCAAGCAGCGAAACAGGCCTATTTTTGAGAGAGCCGCCCAGAAGAGAACAGACGAGGTTAGACACCAGAGTCAATCTGTGTCAATCTGTAGATGCCTTGAGCACAAAGTCTATGAACACTGACTGGGTGTTCGGTGTTTGTTTGGTGTTTGGTTTTGTTCGGTAGTATTAAATGTTGATCTGTATAAGGCTTTGTGTTGTTTAAATTGCTAAGTCTGCTGCTGAGAGGGTTGCAAGCAACCAATAATTGCAACCCCTGTCAAACGATCCTTAATAAATTTTCTTAGAGCACGGGTCTTGGGTGTGAGGTAGCCACATCGACATAAGTTCACCGCCACCCACCCCTAGCGCCCTGTCACAATTCGTTTTTTTTGGTTGTTTATTTTTTATTTTACATACAAGCAAAATTAGTCATTTTGATTTGCCCAATTTACAATGACTTGACAGATTTGATGCCACTTTCCCATATCTGCAGTTATTCATATAACCTAATTATAACCCATCAGAGGTTGAATGGGACACATTTCATCATTAAATTTTTTTTTAAAAGGGCACGCACACATGCGCACATTATACAATTTTACACTTTTGATCTACTCTATTTGGACTGAGTGGAGGGGTGAAAGGATACCATATTTAGATTTGGATCAACCACATTATATATCCTAATTATAACCCATTTAAAAAAGGAAAAATAAAATTATATCAGAAATCAAAATTATTATCAGGAATTAGCTACACTATATATCCGAATTATAATCCATCAGAGGTTGAACTGGATATTTTTTCTAAAAAAAAAAAAAGTAAAACCAATTCACATTAAGAAGTGTCTGTAATTTGCTAGTTGAAGTGAAGAACAGTGGTACGTGGGTTCATTGTAATTGATGCGGTCTTAAAAAAGAATTAAGAGAATCCTAAACCAAACCCCAAAACCTAATCCTAACCCTAACGATTTGGGTGACTTAATTTTCCACCAGACTGGGTGACTTAATTTTCCACCAGACCGATTGACATTTGGGAGAAATCGGACATACATCCCAACGAGCTTCACTTCAACCATTTTGCTTTTTTCTTTCTTTTTTTTGTAATTAATGTAAAGGTAAAAGGTAGTCCCATTGCAGATACTGCCGTAGGAGAGTGAAGTGTTAGAGACTTCACCATACTAGGTCCAGCATTGAGAGGTGGGGTGACCAGTTCCCTTCCTCGCTGCCTTTTCCTTCCCTTACTCAAGAGCAAAGTCAGGTACCCATTTACAGCTGGGTAGACTGGAGCATGATGATACCATGAATCAAACCCAGCACCTTAGTCGCGAGAGACCAGGGCTCTAACCACTCTGTCAATTGGAGGCTAAAAATCCACTGTATAGCATCTGCTTCTCAATGTTTGCTTGTTAAGGATTGTTGTACTGGGCCACCATTACAGCTGGCCTTGCGGGAAGATTGCGTCAAAGCACAGCATGTAGCCTTATCTTACCTAGATGGTTTCTGTAGCAGTTTGTTTTATATGGTGCTGTTGCTAACCCCCGGGCACAGCTGTGCTTTTTTCCTGTTGGATAAGGTGATGCTATTCTTAGAATGGAATTTAAAATAAAAAATAATATTCATTAAAGAGAAAAAAATACTGCTTGATGGCATACAGCATAATAATGTTTTGTTTTATTTTTACTGTTATTTTAACTGTATTTACTGCAGTTAGATTCTTTGCTCTGACATTTCCTTCATGTTTAGTATTTTCATTTGATAATTACTTATTTTTTCCATATTTCTTGCTGTGTCCAATGTTGGTTCATCATAGTTTTTCTGTATTTCTGATTTTTATTTATTGTTTGTGACGTGGATGTTTATGAGTAGTCATGAAATGTCCCATGTTTCTATTGTATGTACTAATTTGTAGATTACACTAGTCAACAACCAAAATGTACCAGAAATGAAAATAGCTGATCTTAACTAATTTTGGTGTGCTGAAAACGAAAATGACATTAAAAAATGTTGATTGGCTCTAGTTTTCAAGATATATGCTACTAGTTTATTTAATTACGGTCAATTTATATATATGACGCAACTGTTGTGGGAAATTGCATAATTTTTTCTACTAACCAATAAAAATGTAACTAGGAGTTGATGATGCAATCCTACCTATGATTACATCACCTTTGTGTATAAATATCTTATCTCTGATAAAATTTTGCCATTAGTTAGTGCATTTGTCCTTATCAAAAGTATCATAGTTAGAAATGCCTAGGACATGTGGGAACAGTGCTAATAATTTCTGTTATATATGTGGTGAGGTGACATTTGTATCACAAAAACGAAATATAACTAAAGTGATTAAGAAGGCGTACAGTTTATATTTTGGCTGCAGAATAGGAGATCAAGATAAGAGCTGGGCGCCACACATATGCTGCAATACATGTGCAGCACATCTTAAACTGTGGTTGACTGGCAAAAGGCAAGCTATGCCTTTTGCAGTCCCAATGATTTGGAGAGAGCCCACTGATCATCTCAACAACTGTTACTTTTGCATGGTCCCTCCAATTGGGAAAGGCATATCAAAGAAGAAAAGATGGACTCTGCAATATCCAAACATCCCCTCTGCAATACTGTCACGAGAGGTTTCTTAATTTATGAAGAATAAGACAACCAGGTGTATCAGGTGATACTAGGATAGTTGCCAGAGAAGAGTCTGGTCTTAAAAGAAATACCCCATTCTCAGAAAAGAGCAATGGTGTATAGAGTTCATAGGTATAAAGTCAGGCTGTAAAGAATTTCTGGCCGAGATAGTAATATTCAGTACCAGAATTCTATGGTGCCCCTCTCAGAATTATACCTATGGGCTGTTATAGTATCTAGGGGATTTAATTAAATTCAAAGTAATTCAAGGCTGACATAAAGTAATAAAAATAGTGCACTACAATTTCTTAATTTTATTTATGTACAGTCATCTGTTTAGATGTATCTACACCAAATAAAAGTCAATCACTACAAATAAAGTCTTTTCCTAGTTGTTAAGGCTCCCTTGTTATGAAAAGTCTTAGTGCAACTAATCCTCTGGAACCAATGTTAATGATGGTACTTGAATTTATCTTCAGTATTAGGGGAATGGATATTGACAACTGTCATAATGACTTCACTGTTACTGATATCACTTGACTTCACAATATTTCTAGGTTATGTATCTTTTGAAAATGTCACACTGACTAAAGTCTATGTTGCTTCCAGACTAATTTAATCATCACTGTTTTCATCACTACTACTATAACCGGGTGTGGTACGCCAATGCTCTGCGAGTCAGTCTTGTCTAATAGGACTTAACTTCTTCGCTTCCGCCTTTTCCTTGAAGCCAGAATATAAGATGGAGAAGCCCAACACTGAGGGTCCCCACTCTTCCAACTGATGTAGGTACAGGGTGCTTGTTCAAATCTTACACCGCTAGGTACAACACCAATGTTCTTCTCTGCTAACAAGATGAGTGACAGGATACCTCTGACCTGAAATGTAATAGGTCTTACATAGCATCTGGCTCTAAAATCCTCCTACCCAGATTGTAGATTAGTGAGGCAGTTCAGAATAAGTGATGATAACACAGGAAAGGTAGACTCAGTCAGTGACAAATAGGTTTATGCAATAATATAACAACATTACAACACATACTTTCCTAATATGTCCAGGATTGACATCATTAACTGCATAGGCCTTATGGTGAGTGTTGAGTGTCTAAATAAGTTTTATGCAATAATATAACACAGCATTACAACACACACACTTTCCCAATATGTCCAGGATTGACATCATTAACTGCATAGGCCTTATGGTGAGTGTTGAATACATTAATTTACAATCTTTTCTGTTTTACTAGTTCCTGATAGTATTGTCCGGTCCAGCAATCAGAAAAGGCTTTAAAAGCTTCTGAAACTAACAACCCTCATTCCGTCCGGCCTTAGTTTTAATGTCGAACATAATTTATACAGCACAAAGCAGCTTTCTTTCTACGAATCACACAATGAGATTTACACACAAAATCACTTCCATTACCTACTAGTAATTAATATTATACATATTATGACTTAATTCTCTTACCCACAATCTCAGATTCAACAGGCTTTTAATAAACCCATGCAGTCTGCTTCACTGGCAAATGGCGAAGGAGCTGGGGTAGAATCTGATTCTGTCCTCTGACGAATTTGGTTCTGACGGTTCAAGAGAAATATTCCAGATTTGTTTCCCTTTTTATTACAGGTAGCGGGTGAACGGAAGACAAGCGATTCCATTGGCTGGCTGGGTCAGTTTATGTTTACAAAAATTTCTGTAAAACCACCACTTTCTGCCCGATCTGTCGATCTGACAAAACTCCGATAATTTATTCTTCCGGTGTTTCCCAACCGATTCTTTCCATCCAGGTCTTGTTTAAACCAGCCAATTGGGCGCTACCATTTAAACATGCTAACCTTTTTCTGCCTCCCTTGTAGCGTTTGCAATCACTGTTGAAACCGGGGAAACCAACCTTCGCTCTAAGTTATTACTGCCTGTAATCACTCAAAACTCCTGTGTCCATGCTTCTACAACTTAAATCCATGTATCAAATGAAATTTTATGATCCCTGTTATTTTATTGTGCTCACTGTTCCGAGGGACATACCCTATCCTTTGGCCTGAAGTCACAAGTACACATTACCGTTTGCACAGATTCCATCTAGCAATCCTGCAGCCTACGGTTCCTGAGACCGGTTTTCAGCTCGTGCAGCGATTGGTCAAAACATTTGTTGACATATTTCGATATAGGTAGGCAAGGTAGGCTCTCGTTAATTGCCCTTAGATATTGGTTCAGGACTATGCTACAAATACGTCCGGTACCACATGTCGATGACCTACCAGTTCCCAAAGTGCCAGAATCATTTTCAGCTGCTTCAACTGATGAAGAAGAGGACATTGGTGGTCCTGAACCATCAACCTCAAGCGACCCAGATTTTGAGCAAACTACATCCACTAAACCACACTTAATAACCAAAGATGAACTGAATGATCTTGTAAGAGATCTGAATTTACTGAAGAAAAAGGCGGAGCTTTTGGGTTCCAGATTGCAACAGTGGAATCTCCTGGCAGAAGATGTTACAATTTCTGTGTATAGGAACCGCCAGAAGCCGCTTATTACATTCTTTTTCAAAGAGGGTGACCTTTCTGCGTGCCACAACATTTCTGGTTTAATGGCAGCCCTCAAAATCAATTACATACCGGAAGAGTGGAGGCTTTTCATTGATTCATCCAAGACGAGTCTTAAAGCTGTTTTGTTGAATAATGGTAATGTGTTACCGTCAATTGCAGTTGGTCACGCAGTTCATATGAAAGAAACTTATGAAAACATTAAGCAGCTTTTGAAGTGTATAAACTACGATCATCATCATTGGTCACTTTGTGGTGACTTAAAAGTTGTCGCTCTTTTGCTTGGACTACAGGGTGGATACACCAAGTACTGTTGCTTTCTCTGTGAGTGGGATAGCCGTGCACGAAGTGACCATTACATCAGAAGACATTGGCCAATCAGGCAGTCATTGCAGCCTGGCAGTAAGAACGTTGAGAACCCAGCACTTGTCGACACCAGCAAGATTTTGTTGCCACTCTTGCACATTAAGCTGGGTCTCATGAAAAACTTTGTCAAGGCAATGGAGAAAACAGATGAGGCTTTCAAATACCTCATCAGAAAATTTCCAAGACTGAGTGAAGCTAAAATAAGAGAGGGAGTATTTGTTGGTCCGCAAATTCGAAAACGTCTTCATGATGACAAGTTTCTTTGCGTGTTGCATGGCAAGGAAAAAGCAGCATGGCTAGCATTTAAGTCAGTGGTGGACAATTTTCTTGGAAACAACAGATCTGATAATTACAATGAAATTGTAGAAAACCTCCTTCTGAAGTATAAGAGTCTTGGCTGCAACTTGTCTTTGAAAATTCATTTTCTGGATTCTCCTTCTTTACATCAAACTGTGGAGCGGTCAGTGATGAGCATGGTGAACGATTTCACCAGGACATTGCTGCTATGGAGACAAGGTATCAAGGCAATTGGAGCCCTTCAATGCTTGCTGATTCACAACGGGCTGATCACCCGTTTGCCAGTCACTTCGATTACGGAAACAACAGCAAATGGGTTGATTTGCCGTTGCCCTAAAGACGCCACTAGGCGTGATGGGAAACAATGGCAAAGAAGACCTATCTGCTGTTGCCCTAAGACGCCACTAGGCGTAATGGCCACTGACTGCTTTGACGGTCGGTGGCTAAGGACGGAAGAAGAAGAAGAAGAATGCTTGCTGATTACTGTTGGACTGTGACAAGAGACACCTCATCGATTGACTACAAGAAGCAAGCAAAGAGAGTTCGAACAGCGACTGAATAATGACGGAATGGGTTCAAATGTGCCTTTTTAAAACATGATATGTGAACTTTAAATAATGTTTTTATTTTTTCTATCATTTTATGTGAAATTATCAATTAATTGAGTATGTAACCACAATTTTTATAATGCTAAAGTAGAAAGACTAGCTGTTCACCCCAGAGAATTAAACAAGCATACATTATTTGTATTACTGTAATGTAAATTCATCATTTTTTAAAAAAAACCCAGAGCCAATTGGTGAATTTCATTATGATATTTGAAATCAGCATGTCAAAATCAATAAGAAATGGTATATTTAATTTCTGGTACAAATAACTTTTGAAAATTTGTTGACTAGTGTTATCAGCTGCCACGTCCATATTGAAGGTCAACTACAACAGATCCCCAACGTCTTCTGTCTCTTGTCTTGATGGTGCACTGTACTAGACTCTTTCCTGTCCATCTCTTGATTTATCTTCCTACTTATAGTGCAGTCTTCCTCTTGCACGTTTGCCTGCTTAAAACATAAGAAACAGAAAGTAGGTGAGAGATGAGACAGAATAGAGTGAAATGATGGGATGCTGTATTTAAAGTAAGGCACTTCAATGGCTTAGAGTTCTGAACTTGATGAACATTGAATACAGCTTATTATTCTCAGATTTTGGAAGGAATATATATTGTATTTAGAAGAAACAGTGATATAAAAGTATGTGTATCAAAACCCCAGTCACTATGGTGCACATTTGTAAATGCCCACATGCATTTCTTGATGAATATGATGTTCACTTGGGAGACATCTCACACTGTGTTACACACACAGGTGAGTAAACATTGCTGATCTTAAAACAAATGACAGGTGTACTTAAATGCTTACACAGGATTGAACTGGGGACATCAAAGTGAGAGGAGAAGCGGACATCAAAACAACAGGGGCCAAGGCAAGAACATTTCCAGTGAATCTTCTGTCTCCTTTTCTCACTGTGTCACAGTTAAACAGAATGAGAAACACTTAATAAAATCAATAATGGCGTTAACCTGAGTCCTGTGAGTAATAAATAAATAAGTAAATAAATAAAGGTAATTGACAGGCACTAATAGGACATAAAGGAGGCCACCAGAGAACAGAAAAAGAATATAAGTGATAGGCTTACTGGGAATGAAACCGCCGAGGTCCATCCAAACAGTGGCATCGCCTTGCTGTGAAAGTTTTTTTTTTTTTTTTTTTTTTTGCGTTCGCCCGCTAATACTCGAGGCGAAATCTCAGGTTATTATTTTTTTTTTATGTCTAACCTGACATTGATTTTACGTGAGTATCCCTTTATTTCTTGTACAGAGACAGGTGTCCCTCGCCATTCAGGCAAATACTCGCCGATTTCGGAGGTACCCATTGCAGCTGGGTCGGCTCAGGAGCCGCCAGTCCCTGGTCGACGACACTCCTTCAAATGTTCTCGCCAGGTCTCGAGTTAATCCAGTCCAAATCCCAGTCGACGAAAAATCCTCAAATGCCGTCGCCCGGGTTTGATCCTGTATCACCCGGTCGCCAGAGCGGTGTTGTAACCACTACCCTAGCGCGGCTCCTGCTGTGAAAGTAAATCGTGAAAGGACATACAGCCAATTTTGCACCAATTTAACAAAAATCAAGGTAGCATTAATTGCAAAAACAGTGGAGCATATAGAAATCCAATTGTCCATGGAGAAGAGTGACACTAAAGGCACATTATTTCCCTGTATAATCTTAAACGAGATTATGCATACATTTTTGTCCTTTACTGTTTAGAGCTTGGTATATTGTAAGAGGCATCTGATATGAGATAATGAATGAGGCTGGCAACTTTATCATGTGACAAAAATTGCTTCAGAAACCACCACTGCAAGTTCATGTTCTTCGAAGGCTTCCTGCAAGGGAGCTAGTTGTAGCTGTGGCTCTATGCTCTGTAAGGAGCAATAAATGAAATTAATGAATTAAATTAATGTTGAGAACTTCACTTTGACATGGCATACAATAAAATTCAGACTTAATAGGTGCCAGATAAGAATCTTAAAATGAGCCAGCAATAAAGAATGATGAAAAGGACAAACCTGGAGCTAGTCAAGAGAGATAAGATAGACATTTAGAACAAAATAAAAGAAATGAATTGGACACTTTCCTTAAACATCTTCATAAAGTCTTGAACATGGTGTATACAGACAGAATAGGACTGCTGTATCCTCAGGCATGTCATATAAGGTGACTAATTTGAAGTTGTTCATGGGGCTGGCAACTTCACCATGTAAACAAGTTGCCACAGAAACCACTAACTACAATAGCATGTGATTAATTGGGTGCAAGCTTCCTGCAAGGGGACAAGCTACAGTGGTGGCTCCATGCTCAATAAGCAGTGCCAAAGAAAATGATGGTATATACAGGAAGAGAGGGAAAAGGTAGAGTTACATGGCTAGCAAAAGAAAAGAGAAGCAGGTGGAGATAATTAAAGATGTGTCCCCTTGTATGTGTCCGCCTATACAAGTGGTAGCAGCATAGCTACAAACAGTGTATTGAGCCGGACAGGACTAATGGCAGGGACCAGACCAAGGGAGACACAACCTGCTGCCCTTCAGGCAGGATGGACAAACAAAGGCTGAAGAAGGCTAACCTGACAACAAATGCCTTTAAAATATGGATACACCGTGCCACAGGTCTAATAAAACAGTGCAGCACTTTGCAAAGGTATGCCCAAGTGAGGGCTAGCTGGAGAACTGATCTGTGATCCAGAATGAAATGAACAGAAATAGATAGTACAGTTTGTATTCTCATTTGGGCAATCTTTGTGTTGGTTACAAATGAAATTTTCTTTAATAAAAAATATCATCTGACATTTTAATGTAATGGAAATATTAAAAATATATCGTGGTGACCATTCATTCTCAAGAAGCAAGCATGCTGTTCTAAGTGGCTCCATTATCAGTTTAATATTGACACCAAATCTGTTTTCACAACTTTTTTTCTGAATGGTCATACACTATACCAAACCTGGGCGATTTTGCAAGGATTACATTTTTGGTACTATATTGTGTAACAAAGAGACATTTACATCACACCTCAGTATTCTTCAGGGGACATGCTGGTGTTACGTTTATTGGGAATCCCCTGATCTAACTGGTCTTGTCATGTGAAAAGCATCATGTACAGAATACATTTTTATTGTCCCTTGTCTGTCTGTCTGCATTGCCTTTTCTTTTACAGTAAAAGCTACAATCAAAAATCTCCCACAGCTACACAGGCATAGCCTGAACCATCAAGGGGAAAAAAAACAAACACAAAAACTCAAGTCAGCTCCTGAATTTAAAAAACAGCTAATTTGATGCATTCATTGCTGATAAATCCGCCCTGTGTTCTCAGCTTATTATCAGAAATGCTTAAAGTATGCCAACTTGTAGAAGGTCCTTTCATTTCTGAAAAACTGTTGACCTCATTTCAAAGATAACCTTTTTTTTTAGGTAACATTTATGGGTGGATAATTACATGCATCAGTGTGTTTTACGGTGTGCCTAAGCACACTTTAGCATGTCCAGATCTACTTCTACTTTTTTCAGTGAGGCTACAGTCTACCAAATACAATTTTTCATTGTAGCTGCTGTTATGGTTATTTTAACTATAAATAGTAAAAAAGCCCTACATGCATGTGAAATGTAGAAAGAATTTAAGGCAAAAATTTTTTTTTTTTTTTTACAAATATGTGTATATGCAAGGACAAAGAAATTACATTAATAAGAACCAATTCAAACACATTTATTATATTTAAATGCTAGTATCAAAGAAGTAATCACATAGATTTAATATGAAGGTGCTTTGCACTGCATAACCTCAACTAATTCCTGAAATTTCAATAAGAAAATATTATACTTTTACAACAATAGATTTAATTAAAGAAATAGAAACAGATTAAAAACGTTTATACACCTTAGGGGTCATCTACATATGACGTCACGCAGGTTTTGCCATTTTTAAACTCCCCTCCCCCCTTGTCACACTTTGTCACAAAAACTCAGACCCCACTTTGTGTGATATCACAATTATCTTTAAAACACCTCCCCTCCTTTTTATTTTAAGAGGAATAGTATGTGTGTGTGTGTATGCATATTATATATTAATCAGGCTTTCACAAATATCTGTCCTTTAATGTGCTGCCTCCTAATGTGAAACAGTGCCTAACCCTTGATCTACCCAACTATATGTTTTCCCCACTACTAAATAAATAAAAAATGTTAACCTTCAGTCCAGTCCTAATACTTTCAACCTGTTAAACTTCTGTGTCATTGATATCGTGGGACTGTTGTTGGATGATGTTAACCTGCTGTTTTTTTTTTTAAAATCTAATTTTAATCAACAGTGCAGCTTATTTAGTCTGCATTTTTAAGGCGTGCATTACATTATATACGAGATATATTTAAAACGATGTAGTTGTTTACTATTGTTTATAAATGTAGACTACGAGAAATGAGGTTAGAAAATCTATTTTGTTCAGGCAATCAATTTATGAAAGAAGCGATCCACACTCATATTTTTTGTGATGTCCCATTTCTTTAACTCCTTCCCCCCTCCCTTCCTCCTCCCCCAACATCATCACACTGTGTCACAACATTCTCCGCCCTCCCGACTGCATGATGTCATATGTGGACGCCCACTTATATGGAACAAAAGAAAAATGTACAAGCGCAAGCAGTTACCACTGCATGGCATTGGGTCGAAGGACGAGATCCCAAACGCCGATGGATCCATAGCAACAATAAAAACTGTTTATATATAACCTTAAACCTCAAGATGATCAACGTCTGGCCCACTTCTGTTTTATATCATTGGTAGAAGTAGTAGCAAACTATTTGTATCAATCAAACTAGATATAAAATACAGAGAGACGGTTTTTAATTTTAAAAGCTTTCATTTTGTGTTTTTCCTCACTATCTTCAATTGCTTTTCTCCTTCTTCTTTATGTTAATATTCCCCATCTTTCTTTTTGCCACTCTTTCTCCGCCTTCTCTCACATTCTGATACATTTTGTAATTGACTGTATGGTATTCTTTACTGTACATTGCTGTTTAGTTTCTTCCCCTCCCAATTTTTTTTGCTTCCTAAGCAGAATTGGATAACCGCTGTAGTTGCCTGCTTTGCAGGTAGACCACGCTAAAACACTTCATGTGCCCTTGCAGTGGTTAGCTCTACAGCAGTTCTTTTACACAACAAAGTTGTCAGCCCCATGCAAAACTGAGGGAGTAGTTCCAATTAATTATTTACATCATCAGACTCCTATGACCATAAGGGGTGACCATACACACTCACATACATACTTGTATATAGGCACCTGTGTGTGTGTATATGGAGAAGCATTGTTGACAGCTGCACTTGACATGGGATATATACTGTGTAGACACAAGTTTGTTTTTCTATTTTTGTTCATTCACAAATAAGCAATCAGCTAATTATTATTTAAACCGCCAAATCCATTTTAAATTATTTTAACAATAACTTTTTTATTTCATTTTCAGAAAGATTTGCTCGTTGAGTACAAGCATTCTGTTTGTCCTGGCTTTGAACATGGTTATCTGTAAGTAAATATTACATTTAGGAATATATCATAGCAGTTTGTGCACATATTTGGGAGTCAACTTTTGTTGTAACTATCAACTTCTTATGTGCTTTTTTGCGGTTATAGTTAGATGACTCTTACATATGTACATGGTGCTAGGATTAACATAATATGTGTAATGATGTATAAAAACGTTCTTCAGTAAACAAGTAGGTTATCAAATAAGTGTACAGTACAAGTTATCGCTTGATTAGATATTTTATAAAGTGGGTCAGTGAATTAGATATTTCAGTGAACTGTCTGTTCCACTCACCCATGTGTTATCAGGGCCTGAAAGTGGAGCATAGAACAGTTAAAACTGCTACACTACCTGGCCTGTCATTGAAAGTGACAAAGGAGGTTCACCATGGGGCTGGCTAACCCATCTTTTGAAATATAAAGCCAAAAACTTCAGCAACATGAAGAAATCATCAAAAGCATGTAATTCAATTTGTCCATGACTCACTTCCATTTATCAGAATTGGCTCTAGAAGAACTCTGTTTTACTTCCATTGACAAAGAGTTTTCGCATAAAATACTTTAATACATAAAAACACACCCATGCTTTCAGGTATGGTACTTGAAAAGATCGCATTTTACTTTTGAGTCTTCCCTTGAGATTACCGTACTTCTTCAGTACTTGATCATAGTTTACCATAAACATTTTATTAACTTTAGCCTTGCAGTATCTTCACTGGTATTCCTTCTCCATATTTTTATTTTACTTATTTTTTTGCTTTTAACTTCTGAGTCTTCATTTTTTCTAGCTTTATTTTGCAGCAGCAGTCATCATGATCATCCACCTTTTTTGTTTCCCACAGAATATAGGGCTATAAAGCAGTAGTGGCAAGTTTGCACTTCTTTGTCAAGTGTTCAAAACAAAAAAGTTACTTTTACAACTGATTCAAATTGCCAGAATGGATAAAACCAGACGTTATTAGTCTGTTTGACATTGCATGAAAGGTGGAGAAGGCTAAAATCTGGGTCCAGGTAGAAAATGAACAGGAGTTTGACGCTTTCTAACCCGCTGCCGGTTTATGTATTTTCCAGTACATGCAATTTAATGTTCATACTCCAATACATTGTCATCTATTCCCATATTTATTTTGTTTTTTCCTTGAATATTCACAGTCAAAGGTCCCAGAGGAGTAAAAAATAGTCTTATCTTATACTCGTAGGAATCCAAAAAACATGTCAGATTTGGTACAGGTTTACTGACAAGAACAGAAAATTACGAAATTCAATACTAGCCACTGCACGAATATGCCAAAAACAAAATGGCGTCCTATAAAACTTATGCCCGGTGTTGAGGCCACTTCATGGTGTTAAATTAGCCACGGCGAATTATTATTAATACCGGGTTTTTGGTCACACCATGTCGTACCTCAACTGAACATTGCAGAGACGAGAGTATAATATTAATAAAGGTTACTAGGATATGAGTATCCAGGGATGACAAATAGGAGAATGGATGTGTGACGCCATAGCTTCTAGATGTGTTTTAGCATATGGCTTGTAAGCCTTTATTGAAAGTGTAATAATAAGGTGTATATAAAGAAGCTAACTCCGCCAATGCCGGTCCCAAGCCCGGATGAAAAAGGAGGAGGGCGGCCTGCATGGAGGCCGTAAGGAGGCAGCCCCTCCACCATGCAAAGGCACAACAGGCCAATCACCTGTTTGCTTTAAATCATGATTACGCGAACTACAAGAGAGAAAACCGGACTGATTCTAAAGGCGACGAACTGGAACGGACTACGGACTATGACTTATGGAACTTGGAACACAAGAAGTATAAATGGGAAGGAAGAGGAGCTGGTGGAAGAGATGAAGAAAGCAAAACTAGAAATCCTGGCTATAACGGAAACGAAGAAAAAAGGACAAGGAGTCATGGATCTCGATGGCAACATGTTGCTCTACAGTGGTGTACCCATATCTGAAAGGGCTAAAGGGGGCGTGGGTTGCATTGTGGCCCAAAATCAAAAAGATTGTATCAAGGGATGGAACTTTGTCTCGGAGCGCATTATGGTTGTAAAACTAAAAGAAGGAGAAACCATAGTCAACCTGGTCATAGTGTATGGGCCAAATGAGGATGAGAGAGCAGAGGTCAAGGAGGAATTCTTCGAGCTGCTTCAAAGGACAGTGGATGACTGCCTAGATGAAGTTATTATGCTCGGAGATTTTAATGCCAGAGTTGGAAATGACCATGCTAGATGGGGTGGAGTTATCGGAAGATATGGAGAAGATACTCTCAATGACAATGGAAAGCGACTCCTTAGATTCTGCAGTGAGCAGAATCTGATCATTACAAACACAAAGTTCCCCCATAAGCGCATACATGCATACACTAGATGTGAACCAACCAAGAATGAGAAGTCAGTGATCGACTATGCCATTGTTCGGAGAAGCTCATTCAGATATGTCCGAGATGCAAGAGTCTGGAGGGGGCCAGAGATTGGAAGTGATCACTACCTGCTAACAATCAAACGAACAACTGAAAGAGTTGCTCAGCCTAGGAACTGCCCAACATCACGCAAGAAACCAAGTAAACGAGCAGGAGAAATGAGCATTAGGACCTACAAGCTGAGAGAGCCAGAAATTAAGACCAGATATCAGGGGCTTATTGCTACAGCAGTGAGCAACACAGAAGAACGACCTGATGACTTGGAAACCCTCTGGAATAAATTCAAGGATATCATAAAGACAGCTGCTGCAGAAGCTTGCGGTGAAGTCCGACTTGGGAACCAGAGAAAGAGGACACCTTGGTGGACAGAGGAAGTCAAAGAGAAAATAAGAGAGAAGAAAATGGCATGGAAACAATACTTAGGAGCTAAAAAACACAACAGGACAAATGGAAAAATATAGAGAATATGTGACACTCAGAACAGAAGCAAAGAACAAAGTGCTAGCAGCAAAACAGAAGTCCTGGGAAGAATTTGGAGAAAAGCTAGAAAAAGATGCACAAGAAAACCAGAAATTGTTCTATAAGACCCTAAAGAACATGAGGAAAGAAAAACAATGCCCTCTCAAATTTATAAAGGACAAGCAAGGCAAATTGCTTACTGCCCCAAAGGAAGTAATGGAAAGATGGAAAGAATATTTCTCAGAACTCCTGGATGGTGAGCATGATGAAGCATCAGAAATGATAACCACTGACACAGAAGAGGAAACCAATGATGGTGAAGATGACATAAAGATGGAAGAACTGAGGGCAGCACTAGAGAAAATCAAGATGGGCAAAGCAGCAGGGCATGATGGTATAACACCAGAAATGGTTAAGTACATGGGAGCATCAGGCGACCTATTACTCTTAAAGGTCCTACAGGCAGCATGGTGCAACAAGACCATACCAAAGGATTGGGAGATTGCCATCATAACACCAATTTTCAAAAAGGGTGACAATCGACAATGTGGAAACCATAGAGGCATATCCCTTCTCAGTGTCCCTGGTAAAATCTACTCTAGAATCCTGGAGCAGAGACTCCGACGCCTATCTGAGCCACAATTGGATGAGGTCCAGTGCGGATTCCGAGCAAACCGAAGTACTCAAGACCTAATCTTCACACTCAGACAGCTGAGTGAAAAGGCCCTTGAGTATAAGAGTGAGATCCATCTTTGTTTCATAGATCTGGAAAAGGCGTTTGACAGGGTCCCCTGGAGCAAACTTTGGGACTGTTTGGCAAGGAAGAATATTCCAGCACCTCTGATTCATGCTATACAGAGCTTCTACAAGTCTTGCAGAAATTATGTGAGGACAGCAAACCATAAGTCAGAAGAGTTCAGGACCACCACTGGTGTAAGACAAGGTGATATCCTATCACCTTACCTCTTCATACTCCTTATGGACGATGTCATCAAGGCATGTAAGGAGAGAACAAGAAAGTATTCAGTGGGGTACTGGAAGATGAGACAGGTCTATATTTCGGAGCTGGCATTTGCTGATGATGTTGCCCTGATTGCTAAATCAGAGGCACATCTCCAATCCAACCTGCAAGTCTGGAAGGAAGAGCTGGAGAAGAGAGGGATGGTCATAAGCAGCTCTAAAACAAAATCCATGGTGATATCACGAGAAGAAAGAAAACATCAGATTAAGTTGGGAGAACAGGTCCTGGAGCAGGTCGACCACTTTAAATATCTCGGAGCTATTATAGACCGAAAGGGAGGCATCAAAGAAGAGTTGGCCACTCGAAAAGCAGCGGCTGGGAGACTTTTTCAGGCCATAAATCGTGGATTCCTCAGCAAGAAAGAGGTTGGTAAGAAAACGAAGATGGCTGTATACCGCTCCACCTATGTCCCAGTCTTGACATATGGATGCGAGTCGTGGGCAATGACTACAACCCACAAAAGCCAGATCCAAACCTCAGAAATGAGGTATCTGAGGAAAGTGGTTGAAGTAACAAGAAGAGACATGGTCCGCAACCAGACGATCCGTCAAGGCCTAAAATCCCATCCGCTGCAGACCCAAATAGAACAGTCCCAACTAAGATGGTTTGGCCATGTCTGCAGAATGGGAGAAGATCGGCTACCACGACAAGCATGGGAAACAAAGAGCCAGGGATCCAGACCTCCAGGACGACCCAGAGTCCGCTGGGAGGACAACATTAGACAATCTTTGAAGGACCGAGGACTAGAATGGAACCAGGCCAGGAAGAAG
Organism: Oreohelix idahoensis; assembly: GCA_024509875.1. Lineage (NCBI taxonomy): Eukaryota > Metazoa > Mollusca > Gastropoda > Stylommatophora > Oreohelicidae > Oreohelix > Oreohelix idahoensis. The sequence goes on along the minus strand of JAMPIV010019874.1, from coordinate 270,290 downwards.
ACAGCTGATAGAATGGTCTGGCGCTCTCTCTTCCAAACCTCTACACCTCACGGTAGAAGGGGAACGACTAAGTAAGTAAGTATATAAAGAAGCTCCGGTAAGGAAGAGTGTTCTAATTAATTAATGGAGTTAAATATGAAGTAATGGAAAGTGATTGTTATTTCGGGATGCCAAATCCCCCAACAAACGGAGATATTTAATATTGAGGAGATAAAAGATGAGATACCAAATGATTGTTATTTCGGGATGCCAAATAAACAGAGATGTTTAATATTGACTAGAAGATGTTATCTAGTTGTGGAGAATAATATTAGGAGATGCATCGGAGCAAATGAATAAGGTGAAAAATGGAAATGAAGTATTATATATTGAGATAACACTTTAATGAAAATTACAGTGGTGAATTAAAGCAAATAGACTTGAGAGAATGACTTTGTGGAAAATGATAATAAGTAGAATGGTTATCGTGAAATGCTGTTAACGCATGTATTTCGTGTTAATAAATATGCAAATTGTCAAAAGCAACTTTTCGACTCTGTGGCGTCAAAAGTTTATACTATTCAGTTGAGTAATTATGCTCGTTTCTCACTTTGTCCAGGATTAATATATATAATATCCTCGGGTTCAGGACAGCCACAATAATTCAGTAACAGTAACTTCGGTAACTTCAAGATCTCCACATAACGTTTGATATATCAACTTGAAACTTTGGTAATATTCCATCATTTATTACACGTAGACTGTACATCTTCACAAGGCATTGATAGGTGGATTCAGCAACTTTCATAATCCGTGTGTCCATATAAACATTATCTAATTCCTTTTCCTTTGTTGATTTGTAATCTGTACACATTGATAACTTTCAAGACATTTTCCATTGAACATTTCCCATCTACCATCTGGTAGAAAAACACAAGCCAACCCTTCAGGGTAAACACAAGCTCTCCTCGTTTCTATCCCCGAACTGTCTACGTCATGTGCACAATACACATAGTGATAATACACCATCGTGCCGCGCTCACCAGCGCCTCAGACTCAAATATTGAAGTTCAGGTTTACAATTGACTTAGATCGTTACAATATTGCTGTTGGATGTCTAACGATATGAGGTTAAAAAGAGTGGCCAACATAATATATGAAAATACAAGCCAAATTGAAAAATTAACACGAGTTGAATATAAAGTGGAAGGCGTTTAATGACCAGCAATTAACCATATAACAAGTCTAGAATCCGGGCAAATTCTCTAATCCCTTAACACCTGGGTTGTCAGATGTCTACCCAAGATTGTACCTTTCCTTTAGGCATGCTCAAACAGGATCTGAAAAGAAAACTCATCCACCTCAAAATTCCTATGGCTCTTATGGTCAGGGTCTGTATTATAAGAAGCATGTGGCATACTGTGCATTCCCTGCCATCCAAGGGGGCTCTCCAACTATGCAGAGCTAAAATACTGTGCTCTGGTTCTGGGCTGTCCCAAGGAATTGTCACGTCCTGTACAGAGCCACTTCTCAGCTTCCCCTGCCTATCACTGGGGCCATAGTGAGATCCTCCTGCATGCAGTCAACCAGGTCAAAGCCAAAGAATTATGTCTGGAGCTCAAGCTTAGTGTGCAATTCTGGGTTCTCAGTAAGTTTTACCAAAGGGGGAATCCCTGGAAGTGTGTGGATGATTTCAAGAGTAAGTGAGGGAATAATTAGCCTCACAGACAGAGGTTCACTTCCACATATGTATATTGTGCATAGCTGGTGGTCATAAAAGGATGACTCCAGATATGCCTCCATGCATAACCTACTATGTAAAACTGCTTCAGAAACTAGGAAGAGAGGAAGACTGAAAATCAGAGGGATAAGAGAATGGAGTTAGACATGACAGGGATGAAGACATGGAACAATCTTGAGCAGACGGCACAGGACAGGAGAACCTGGGATAAATTTGTTGAAGGCCTATGCTCCTTGGGGAGCTGATGAGTAATGATGAATGATAATGCTACAGAAACCTCTACTTCATCATTGTATGAAGTACTCTGTGACTTCCTATAGGGCGTCAACTGTAATGTAGACCCATACTCCCAAGGGAGCACAAGAGGAATACTCTTTCATTCATTATATGGTCGACATCAGATACTGTAGGCTTTTTTCTGTATAAAATTGCAGACATACAATTTCTGTAATAAAAAAAGAACTCTTAGTGTACATTTGTTTAGTTCAGAGTAAAACCCACTTTTGTGAAGCAGTATAATACGGAACTTAAATCATTCAGCTTTGAAAAAGTTACTGGTCTGAGCGAGTTTAGATATGTGAAGCTACACCAAAACCGGATACCTTTGTAAAGCAGAGTGCAGGTGTACCTTGGGACATTAGTAGGGTTATCCACTTGTGCAAATTTTGCATTTTTGAATAGGCAATCATTTGAGATATGAAATTTTTCAGCACTTGATACAAAAGCAGGCCATTGTATGCCCTGTGTGCTCTTGTGTCAGCTTGCTACAGGCCTCATGTATTGAGTTTGAATGATATGAAAAAATTGTAGATGATTGTTCTAGAAGACAAATGTATAAAATACAGAACTAAAGTATCAGGGATATAATGTGATAGGAAATTGTATGAAGTAATACAGTAGGTGGTAACCTGGTCATCAGAAATCACCACGTATCTCATCGTTGGTTTTTAGCCCTTTAACCACTTGAAACTAATCGGTTGGGGGGGAGGAGGAGGAAATGGGCTTCTGGGACATGATTCTTAAGTGACAATTCCCTGGTTCTTCTTCTTCTTCTTCCATCCTTAGCCACCAACCGGCAAAGCAGTATGTGGCCAGTACGCCTAGTGGCGTCTTAGGGCAACAACAAATTGATCAATCTATCGCTGTTTCCACCACGCCTAGTGGCGTGGAGAAACAAAAAGACTCATTGGTTGGCACAATTTTTTTCTTCAAATAGTTGACAGATATCAGTGATTTTTTACTGCCAACCTAATATGATAATGATAGTTTGTATAAATATGTCCTAAATTGCATGGCCCAGTACAGTTGTTCACAGCCAGCAATGGGGCCTTTCTGACATTATCACAAAGGCATTTCAGTACTTTTTTGTACAGGGTGACTAATGTGAGGTTGCGCATGAGGCTGGCAACCTCAACATGTAAAACACATTGATACAGAAACCATTACTGCAAGAACATGTGCATGCTTGGTGCAGGCTTCCAACAAAGGGACCAGCTACAATGGTGGTTCCATGTTCCATAAAGAGTGAAAAGGAAAATGAGGATTTTAGTGCTTATATTCCTCATGGTTCTTTCAGGCCTAGTTGTTTCCAGCCATTTGTAAACAGATGAAGCCACTAGATTTATTGTTCCTACTTCATTAGTGACTTTTGTTGTAAACCCCTTTGTCTCAAATCTATAACAAGATTGCTGTACTTGGCTAGACTGAGGGTGTGCTGTTCTTCAAACATGTATGTGCTTCTTCTTTCTTATCTGCCTTCATTTAGCCATATTTATCAGTCTCATGAAATTAGCATTCTGACTCAAGGGGTTGGCGAAGAACATACTGTCAGTCTGCTTCTAGCATGGTGGTGATATTCCTGAAGGACATCTGCTGTTTACTTTTGTTCCCCAAGTGGACACGTATTCATCTCTCCAATTGTTAATTTGTTCAACAGATGGAATTTCAGTCTGAAGCGCCCATTTCTCAGTTTTAAAATTATCACCTGATCTTTTCCTAGTAAGGAGTAGTACCATCATCATTACCAGCATACCACCACTACCATCATCAAAACCGCCACCACTATTATCATCATTGCCACCATACCATCATCATTACCACCACCATCATCATTACCACCGCCACCATCATCATCATTACCACCATACCATCACCACCATCATCATTACCACCATACCATCACCATCATTACCACCACCATCATCATTACCACCATACCATCACCATCATTACCACCACCACCATCATTACCACCATACCATCACCACCATCATCATTATCACCACCACCCTCATCATGATCAACATCATCTTCCTTTGCATGCTTTATGAAGCATGGAACCACCACTAAAGTTGGTCCCTTCACAGAAAACCTGCACCAAGCATTCACATGTTCTTGCAGTGGTGTTTTTATGACAATTTGTTTTACATGATGATGTTGCCAGCCCCATAGGAGGAGTATGCTTCTGTTTTATCTGACGATGTTTTCTTTGATCTCTGAAATTATATTAGACCATTGCTTTAATCTCTCTGAATACTGTTCTGTCTATGGGGTTGCTGTTAGTTTAGCAAGTTTATGCACCCTCTCATTTTCATTTTGCAATGAGCAGGGATGTGTTGCACTGTTACTTTGTTGAAAATTTTAGCATGTTTCAATTTAATGCTTCTGACAGACTGATCCATTAATTGCTTTTGTGACTCTTAAGGACAACTATACTTGGTTGGGTACTAATAGGTACCATTTCTAATATGGATTAAATTAGAAGCGAGTATTTTATTTCTTCGTTGGCATTTTGAACCAGTAAGCTTTTTTTCTTTTAGACAAGCACCTTTTTTTTCTGCTATTGAAAACCTCTTCAGTTCTCCATTTCAAATTCTTAAAGGTCTAGGTTTATTTATACTGCAAAGACTGAGTTATTCCATATGATGAAACATTCCATTTCTTTTGTATATACTTTTTTTGTTTTTTTTCCCCCTCCTTTTTTTAACAGTGTTCTCAGTTTGAAAATTGTCTCCTGATCTCTTCCTAGTTAAGAGTAGGATTATTATTGTCATCATTTTCTTTTGTGCTCCTTATGGAACATTGAACTGTTTTGTGGAATATTTAGATTATTCAGGGAAGTTCTTCTTCTGTGTACACTCTCAGACGTCTACTTCAATGTTTTAAAGAAAGCTGTAGTCAGTTTGAAGCTATTTAAATCTCCATAGAGCTTTTCCACGAATGGTACTGGTGTCAACCACATGCGCTGTCTCTGTTCCACATATGTTGGGCAAATTTGAAGCAGATGTTCTGCAGTCATTTTATCAGTGCCACAGTTACACTGTGATCGGTAGTTCCTATCTTTAGCTTGTTGAATAGATGGTATCTCAATCTGTTGAAGTTCAGGAGGATTTAAATAACTTACAGTTCCATATTTGTTTGTGCTACTGTTGTGATGGTTCATTTATTTTTATAGTATACTGACAGTATAGGAAACCATAGTTAAGCTTTGTTTTATAGTTGTGCCAGTGTCAATCACATATAGGAGAGTTGTTGTTTTAGTGTTGTGAGGTATGGTCATATCATTTTGTTATCATTATTTGTCATAAAATTTACACTCAGGATTAGGTATGTGTATGTGTATATACATCTAACATTATGGCATGTGTTTATGTAAGAAGGTGAAAGCAGTACAGAATGTGACTGCTGTCATTTATTTTTTACTCCAAGTGTTTGAAAGGTTTTATATAAACTACGTAACAAGAATACGTAGGAGCAAGACTTTTACGTTACATAATTACTATTAATAGAGTTGTAGATGAAAAGCACTTTACTCTTTCTTACAAATGATATGGTACACTGCTTTCCCATGGGCAGGTGGGCAATCCTGTTTGGTTATAACCAGGTGACCTCATTTATGTGCTTTACACATTATAAAACAAACTTTTTGTTGCATACAGGACTTAACAGCACTTCAGAATAATTAATCGAGGAAGTGGAGGGGAATAATTATTATTACGCAGCCATTTTACAACACCACTAAATAATCTTTATCTATAAACATTTAAACATTATAAGGTAATTTATCCTAAATATTTGTGTTTATTGCTTGTTTTTAAATCAGTCAATACCCTTTGGCTCCCCAAGGAGCATAGGCCTTCAACAAACACATGCAAAGTCCTCCTGTCCCATGCCATCCGCTCAAGTTCTTTCCAAGTTTTCCTCATCATTTTCACCTCTGTATCCAGCTCCATGTGTTTTTTAGTCTACCTCTGCCTCTCTTTCCCTGGGGATTCCAGAACAAGGACTGCCTTGTAATGCTATCAACAGGTTTCCTCAATGTGTGTCCTATCCATCACCATTGTCTTCTTCTTAACTCTTGTTCCACTGGCACTTGTCTGGTTCTTGTCATCAGTTCCACATTTGTGACTTTGTCATACCATTTCAGTCCTTCTATTCTACGCAAGCACCCGTTTATGAAAGTCGGTAGCTTTTTGGTTGTTGTTTTTGTTGCTCTCCATGTTTCAGAGCCATACAATAGATCTGACTTGACATTTGAGTTGAAGATTCTTATTTTCGTATTGGACTTGATTACTCTTGTTCTCCATATGTTTCCCAATGCAGTGAAAGCTCCTCTTGCTTTTTGTATTCTTATTTTGATATCACTGTCTGTCCCTCCAACTTTGTCTTTATTACTGCCAATATATGTGTATGATTCTACATCTTTTAGTGATGTTTCTTCAAGTTCAACCTTGTTATCATTTCTTGCATTTATTCTCATAATCTTTGTCTTTTCCCTGTGTATTTTCAGGCCCACTTGTTGTGACCTCTCATCAAGTATATTCCTTTTGTCATGCATCAGATTATGGTTATGGGACAGAAGAGCCAAGTCATCTGCAAAATCTCAGTTGCTTGTCTATGGACTCTTTTAATCTCTCAAGGATGATTCTGTTTAATACTTTTCCTGGCACTGATAGTAACATTATTCCTCTATAATTTGTGCACTCTTGTAAATTTCCCTTTTTAGGCAACTTGACCAGATAACCTTCCTTCCATTCTGCTGGTATTTCCTCTCTCTCCCAGACTTTGCCAAGTAGTTTGTATAATATCTCTGTAGAGGTATCAATATCTGTTTTGATGGCCTCTGCTGGAATGCCATCTGAACCAGCTGCTTTTCCATCTTTCAGAAGCTTTATGTCTTTCTTTATTTCTTCTCTACTTGGTCTTTCACTGCTGATTTGTAGCTCCTCTTCTGCTGGCTGAGTGTCTGGGGTATTAACTGGGGCTGGTCTGTTGAGACGTTCCTCAAAATATTCTGTCCATCTCTTTATTTGTTCTTTGTATATTACTAAGCAATTTTCCATTCTTATCTTTTATGAGGCCATTTGCTTGCTTATATTTCCCTGTTAGCTTCTTTGTGTTGTTGTACAGGTCTCTCATATTTCCTTTGGCTGCAGCTTCCTCTGCTTCCTTTGCCAATGCTTCAATATACTGTTGTTGAAAAATGTTCTCTTATTTCCTGATTTCTTAGAAATCCCACATTATACTGTTTGTTGTCTATAGCTATATACTGTTGTAAATTTCTTGAGTTTTAATTTTGTTTTAGCCAACAGAAGATGGTGATCTGATACCACATCTGCTCCTCTACATACTTTTACATCATGCAATGATAACCTAAACTTCTTACTTATGCATATGTGATCAATCTGATTCTCAGTTCTGTGATCTGGTGATATCCATGTTGCTTTATGTATTCTTTTATGTGGAAATGCGCTTCCACCTATAGCTAATTGATTTGAAGCACAGAAGTTAGCTAACAGTTCCCCATTCTCGTTCAGCATACCTAATCCATGCTTTCCCATGATTTCTTCAAAGCTGGTTGTTAAATGCAGTCGGGGACGTAATTCTCAGATTCTTGGTCTAAGGGGAGTTACTCGCTATATACTTTGGTTTAAGTCAGAAGTAGTTGTTATCCCACTTGTCTTTTATCCAAGCGGTCTAATTTTAGGACCGAGGTCTTGTAACCTGACCATATATGGCTCGAGTGGTCAGCCTTTCCTGGAATGTTTCAGATCGCCCACCTGAGCTTAACTCAGGGGACTTGCGTCTTACGACGCATGCGCGAGAATTTGGCACATGAAAAGAAGACTGTATGTTAGGGAGTCGAGCTGAGATTTTCAATGGGTTAAGACGCGCAGCGTCTCCTAGCTAGGCATTCGGGGAAAGAAAGCCTCTGTGTGACAAAAGAATGTCTTTTTTTCTTTTCTTTTTTTTTCGTTCGCCCGCTAATACTCAAGGCGAAATCTCAGGTTATTTTTAATGTCTAACCTGACATTGATTTTTACGTGAGTATCCTATTTTCTTGTACAGAGACAAGTGTCCCTCGCCATTCAGGCAGATACTCGCCGTTTTCGGAGGTACCCATTAGAGCTGGGTCAGCTCAGGAGCCGCCAGTCCCTGGTCGACGACATTCCTTCAAATGTCCTCGCCAGGTCTCGGGTTAATCCAGTCCAAATCCCGGTCGACGAAAAATCCTCAAATGCCGTCGCCCGGGTTTGATCCTGAATCACCCGGTCGCCAGAGCGGTGTTGTAACCACTACGCTAGCGCGGCTCCCAAAAGAATGTCTAAGATTTATCCCCATGTGTTATTCTAAGCGCCAAGGATGGCAAGTGTTGTTTTGGTGTTATTCGTTGGATTGTTGGCAAGGTAAAATAACTTTACACCATTTTTTCTCTCTGTTGTCAATTGACATTGTAGTGACTTTTCCTCCTGTGCGGGAAAGAGTCACTGAAGATATTAGCATTGGAGCTCGCTCATTATACTGACATTGTATTTATTGGGTTAGAGGAAGCCCAGAGAACATTGCACATGTTAAAGCCCGCTATTCAGGCGGTATCAACTGAACAAGGACTGACATACCTTGTTTGTCTAAAGGATAGCCACAGAGGTCATTGTATTTTAGGAGCCCACCATATTTGCGCGGCCTGCTTATGCCAGAAAATGTACCTGACTGGGTTAGTTAGAGGATATTCAAAAGAAAGTAGAGATTAGCATCGTATGCTAGTAGCCTGCTAACTTTGCGGTGTAATGTGACCAGAGAAGTACCTGACTTGCTGGGGTCAGGTGAAAGATGAACTAAGCTTATATACTTGACTATCCGCTCCCAACGTGGGATAGTTTTGCCGTAGCTGTACCGTGGAAGGAGAATGATATGCCAGTACTATGATAGGTACAAGCTACTAATGATTTATTGATGCCAGCTGCATTGAACTGTTATCCTGTTTGATGTTATTGAGTCTCGTCAACATGATTATGTATTGATGTCAGCGTAACCTGTTGTCGTCCTGTAATAAAGTGTTGAAACGTCAACAGTCGTTTAACGCTTCCTTGACTTCATCATCGTGAGTTACTGTGATGTCTTCGTGACCTGTTTATAGTAGCCCTGTGTGGGCGTATGTATATACATATCATCAATACCAAACATCAACATACCAGATATATACAACCATTCAACATGTAGTTAGCCAGCTCTTTGGGGTCCCATCTACAGAACTGTACCTCAACGTTGAATTAAACTACATTTTTGGTGGCTAGCTGGTTTTGTCTGGTAACCAGCACTTACGGGTTCTGTAACCCATTCAACATTCGGATGTCAAGATACAGTGAACTATGGTCGTTACGTTCTACATGATATCGATGTCACAGCAAACTACACCATAACATAAATTCAGCCAACATTGTGGTGTGCCGAATTGATGGGTCTGTCGACGATGAAATATGTTCATCTGTAAACTGAGAATACACGTCGGAATTGCAGTGCTCCTGACTCCATTAGCTACCGGACTGTGATGTCATTGTAGAAGTGTGTACACAACTGTCAAGTCGAAGTCAGAAGGTCAAGTGCCGATACCATTGTTGTTGCTGTGTTCCTGTCGTCCTTATTTGCTGGTCTATTGAAGTCACCATTGCTCATCATAACAAGAAGCAGAGCTGTGAGAACATCTGTACCCTATGTTTCAGAGTTCTGTACCCTTCAGCGGTGGATCCTCTGCTCCTTGGATGCCTATTGGTGTACTACGATATTGCTGTTATTGAGGATAGGATTGTCATCTAAAGATAAGTGGCCTGTTTATGTTTGTGAACTGTGCCTTTATCTTGTGACTGAATTGAGCCTTCCTCTTTGCACAATCTTTGTTTACATATTCTTTGTTTACATATTACATGTTTTTTGTTTACATGTTATATAAGTGTTCATTTCAGCGGGTTTCGGTTGGGCGGTGTCCGTTGTAGGGTATCCCATGTTACAGAGGGCCTACAACAGAGTTCTTTAGGGACTGTTGCAAATTTCCCACAGTGGAAATTGCAAGCGACTTTTGTTGCTAATTTTTTTTTTTTTTTTCTTAGTTGTGATGAGATGTGTTAGTGTCATTTTCATCTATTTTTCTCCATTCTTTAGTTTTGTTCTGATTTGTTTGTATTTGTCTCCCTCCCTTTCCTTTCGTTTAGTTCTATACACCTTTTCATTTATACATTGTTGCTGTCATTTGTTTTGTTTGTTTTTTCGCAGTTATCTTTGCAATTTTTTGTAACATTTTCTTTAGTTAAGCTTTATAGTTTAGTTTGACTTCTGCGAACGTTTTTGTTTGTCCTTAATGCTTGTTCTTTGTTTATGTTATTTATTGTTATCATACGCTGTTTATATATATATACTTGGTCAGACACTATTAACAGTATAATGCACTTTAGATATAGAAGTGATTAATAGTGATATTATAATTGAGGTAATTATACAAGGTCTGTGTCAGAGACTTGTCTCCCACTGAGGTTGGGATAAAGGTTATTGTTATTTCAGAGGTACTGATAGCAAATTATTAGACATAATGTCTACATTGGATTACTTTATTGAGCAAGGGAAAGCCCTTGGTAAGATGGGTGAGAAACTAGAAGAAATTTGCACTTGTTCTATACGACAAGGTGCAAAAAGCAGAGGAGAAAAAACAAAAAGCTGAAGAGAAAAAGATTAGAAAAAGAGGCTGAAGATAAAAAAAATGCAAATGCAAATGCAAACTGAAGAAAATATGAACTTGCATGAGGAGAAGATGTTGTCTATGGAGCTGAAAGAAATAAAGGTGGTGAATGAGAAGAATAGGGTTTTTCCTGAAAAGATTGATTAGCTTATTGCTATAGATAATAGTGCTATGGAAGCACTCAGACTTGAACTTGTTCAGGAGAAGGCTAAGGTTTTAGAAACTACATCTCAGAAGGAGAAATTGAGAAGGGATCTAAGAGTTAGAATTGCTAAAGAAAAGACTCTTACTTCTGAGTTACATGACTTGAAAGTAAATTATAACAGGCTTCAGGTTAAAGTCAACGAAAGAATTCATAAAGCTGTTGCTAGAGAGAAAACTATTGCAGAAGCAGAAGTTACAAAACTTTGTAAAAGAGTTGACGGCCTATTAGATATTGTTTTGTACAATAAGATGTTGCCTACTACAAAGGTGACTAGATTTAAACATAAACCTGATGGTCAACATGTTAATAATGCAAAGAGTCAGCCACATGCACTCAATGCAAACCATAACATCAAATATGGTGTAAACAAATCTTTTCGTGGCAAATATGGTTTCCCACGTAATAACGATACTGCCTCTAATGGGAGTGATTCTTGGCGTCAGGCCAACAAAAGTAATTTAAGTGTCAGTCTTTTGGATCACGGTGAGGACTTTGATAAATGTCATGACAAGACTCCTCAGACAAACCGTGCATCGACTTCTCAGAGTTCTGATAAACTTATAACAGCCAACAAAACTATTAGTACCCATCATACTCAGCTCAGTCAGTATGATGTACCTATTAAGCACATTGCTATAGGCAAAAATAACAACAATTTTGCTAGGAGAGATAATCGTGATTGTGGACAGTACCAAAGGTGTCCATCACGTAATGGTTCTTCTTCAAGGAACTGGAGGCAATTTAATGATCCTCAACATTTTGGTCCCAGTAACTATAGGAACTTTGATAAAGGTTACCAACCTTATAATAATTTTTCTTGGAGACAACAAAATCCATTGAAAAGATATTTTGATCAAAGAGAAAATAACAATCGCAACTATGCTAACTGGGGTTCAAATCCGAACAATGGTTCCAATAGATATTATAATGGTGATAGATCTCGATATGACCCTATCAAATTCATGGTTATAAATGATTGATGTTCTTTCTCTGTTACCATCTCTGGTATAACGGAGGAAGGTTTAGTTATCACAATATATGGGTCAAAAGTTTGCACAGCCACATTTTATACCTAGAAGTACAAGATTAAATATTGTATATTAGAAATTACTACGGTTATCAAATACAATTGTGTCATTTGTATTTTCTCTAGGTATCATTGATATTTCATGGAGAGTCTGTACATTTTACCAGCCATTCCGAGTTTTTTGATGTCCATGTTTACCCTTCGGACGATGCTGTAGAGATGCCCTCTTACACTATGTTCTTGGACTTCACATGCTATCTCCATGTAATTAATATTGTATGAAACATTGTATTAAAAGATATTATTTCTGATATGATGTAACCGTTTCTACATAATGTGTTTATATAGTGCAGTACATTACTTAGTTAACAGTACATTGAGGTAATGACACCTCTGTTTTGTAATTTATCATTGCTAGACATAGAGATATTGAATTTTGATGTGATATATAAAGTTACATGTATGTAATTTTGAGCTAGCATTGTAACGTTGCCATTACTTTAAGGTGCATGTCTGGCACCTCATTTTTTTATAGAATGGTAATACTTTAAGAGAATAATTTCTCTAACGGTGTGAGATAATATTTTTCTGTTCTCACTCAACGCTCCATTGGGCGTCAATCTAGCCTGACATTATGGCGTAATATATATTGTTATGCCCTTCATTAGCGCATCATTCCTGCGTTAGGAGCCTGTTGTACATGCTCATTATTATTTTTGGGGTGTATAATTTATTTGTATGTCCATGTACGCCTCTATATTGATATTTGTGCTATGCATTTGATTACCAGTTTGTAGATATTGCAATACTACCGCCCTCCTTTGTCCTATTCTATGTAATTTTTTCAAAAAAATGATGGTATCATTTTTTTTCCCGGGGGGTGTGGTAGACTGTTAAATGCAGTCGGGGACGTAATTCTCAGATTCTTGGTCTAAGGGGAGTTACTCGCTATATACTTTGGTTTAAGTCAGAAGTAGTTGTTATCCCACTTGTCTTTTATCCAAGCGGTCTAATTTTAGGACCGAGGTCTTGTAACCTGACCATATATGGCTCAAGTGGTCAGCCTTTCCTGGAATGTTTCAGGTCGCCCACCTGAGCTTAACTCGGGGGACTTGCGTCTTACGACGCATGCGCGAGAATTTGGCGCACGAAAAGAAGACTGTATGTTAGGGAGTCGAGCTGAGATTTTCAAGGGGTTAAGACGCACAGCGTCTCCTATCTGGCTAGGCGTTCGGGGAAAGAACGCCTCTGTGTGACAAAAGAATGTCTAAGATTTATCCCCATGTGTTATTCTAAGCGCCAAGGATGGCAAATGTTGTTTTGGTGTTATTCGTTGGATTGCTGGCAAGGTAAAAATAACTTTACACCATTTTTTTCTCTCTGTTGTCAATTGACATTGTAGTGACTTTTCCTCCTGTGCGGGAAAGAGTCACTGAAGATATTAGCATTGGAGCTCGCTCATTATACTAACATTGTATTTATTGGGTTAGAAGAAGCCCAGAGAACATTGCACATGTTAAAGCACGCTATTCAGGCGGTATCAACTGAACAAGGACTGACATGCCTTGTTTGTCTAAAGGAAAGCTACAGAGGTCATCGTATTTTAGGAGCCCACCATATTTGCGCGGCCTGCTTATGCCAGAAAATGTACCTGACTGGGTTAGTCAGAGGATATTCAAAAGAAAGTAGAGATTAGCATCGTATGCTAGTAACCCGCTAACATTGCGGTGTAATTTGACCAGAGAAGTACCTGACTTGCTGGGGTCAGGTGAAAGATGAACTAAGCTTATATACTTGACTACTCTCTCCTCACGCAGGGTAGTTTTGCCGTAGCTGTACCGTGGAAGGAGAATGATATGCCAGTACTATGATAGGTACAAGCTACTAATGATTTATTGATGCCAGCTGCATTGAACTGTTATCCTGTTTGATGTTATTGAGTCTTGTCAACATGACTATGTATTGATGTCAGCGTAACCTGTTGTCGTCCTGTAATAAAGTATTGAAACGTCAACAGTTGTTTAACGCTTCCTTGACTTCATCATCGTGAGTTACTGTGATGTCTTCGTGACCTGTTTATAGTAGCCCTGTGTGGGCGTATGTATATACATATCATCAATACCAAACATCAACATACCAGATATATACAACCATTCAACATGTAGTTAGCCAGCTCTTTGGGGTCCCATCTACAGAACTGTACCTCAACGATAAATAAACTACAACACTGGTATTGCCTGTTCCTATTTTCGCGTTTAGGTCCCCCATCAAAATTGTGATGTCCTTTCTTTTCTTTTTGTCCAAGACATTTTGTAATCTGGTGTAAAAGTCTTCTTTCTCAGATTTTTCTTTATCATTTGTTGGTGCATAACACTGGATGACGTTTATATTTATTTTCTTTTTGGCTGATTTAAACGTTGCTGTTATAATTATGGGTCCCATTGCTTTCCATTCTATAAGTGCCTTCTGTGCTTCCCTAGACAGCATTAGAGCCACCCCTTCACTGCGGTGGGCTCTTTCCTCCTCGTGTCCTGAAGACAACACCATTTCTCCTGTGATCAATCTCCTCCTCTCGATGCCCTTTCACCATGTCTCGCAGAGACCCAGGATTTCAATGCTGTAATTATCCATTTCTGCTGCTACTTGTGCAGTTTTCCCTTGTTCATATAGAGTACGAATATTCTAGGTCTCCAATCCTGGAGATTTTCATAGACGAAAAAAAGGTTAGTTGGCAACCCAGACTCCTTTCGGCTTCCTCTGGGTTGCTTCATGCGCCTCCTTTCCAGAGGACCTTCTTCTGTCTTGGGCGACTGAGGTGATTTATTTTGTGTATTTGACTTGTCCATGTTTGTTGAAGTTTTTTGGTAAAACGTCTTTTATGGGATGGGGTAACCAGCCCCATGCCCAACCCTCCTTAGTCACTTTTTATGACATGCATGGTAGGGTACAGTGTTACTATTCTTTGCTCCCCTTTCGGGCCCTGGTAACAAACGGGTTTTGCTTTTAAATGCCATCTGTGGAAAAAAAAATTGGCATCCACTTAATTGCCTAGGTAAAATCATAAAGTGCCAGTGACAAAAAAAGTTAAGCCAGATATTCACATAATAAATAAAATTGTTTTAAATCACATTTGGTGTTGTGAAAAGCGATAAAATTTTTGACTAAGTCATTTGGTCATAAAAATATGAGTGTGGATCTCTTCTTTCATCAATTGATGTCTGAACAAAATAGATTTTCTAACCTCAGGCAGCTTCTTGCATTTGTCAATGACTACATTAAGCCACGTTTTTTTTTTTTTTGGTGCGTTCATGCCGTTTACTTCATTGTTGTCATACAGAATGCATACCTGTCAAGTTGTATGTTTTTGTCGTACAGCATACATATTTTTATACTTTTAGCAGTGTATGCCTGTACAACGGTCATTGTACGGATTTTCTCAACAACAAAAATCGAAAAAAAATTTGCTAATTTTTTTTCAACCAAAACAAAAAAATATATAATATTTTCGAACCCAGGTTTTTTTTAAAACCATTTTTTTTTAAATCCTGGGATTTCTCGGTGTTTGTTTTTAAAACGAGGTCTCTTCCAGCAACCAATCAAATCCTTTTATTCCCAACAATTCAGCAGTAAGTTTGAACAATTTAGGCTTTCATCGTCTTCTTCTTCTTCTTCTTTGATCCATAACCGCCAACCGTCAAAGCAGTCAGCGGCCATCACGCCTGGTGGCGTCTTGTAGGGCAGCAACAAATTGATTCCACTTTGCTCGGTCGGCGGCCATCCTTCGTACAGTGCCCCAACTGTGGTTCATTGTTTGCATCTCAGCTTCCACAGTTCTCCGCCAAGTTGTTTTTGGTCGGCCTCTCTTTCGCTTTCCCTCAGGGGTCCATAGCATAGCTGTTCTTGCGATGGTATCAGGGTCCCTTCTGAGGACATGGCCAACCCAACTCCAGCGTCTGCCAGCTATGATGGTGTGCATGTCCTCCTGGTTACTCCGAATAAGTAGTTCTTGGTTGCTGATGGTGTTTGGCCAAAAGATTCGGAGAATTTTCCTTAGGCAGATTGTGTGGAAGGAGGACAGTTTCGACATTTCCTTCTCTGTTACTCTCCAACATTCCGCACCATAGAGAAGCACAGAAAGTACGCAGCTCTCATACAGTCTTAATTTGGTGTTTGTGCTGTACTGGGAAGACTTCCAAATGTTGTTGAGAATAGCAAAGGCTGTTCTCGCTTTATTCATTCTGTTGTTAATGTCCTTGCTTGTTCCGCCGTCAGGTGTTACTATGCTTCCTAGGTAAGTCTGTTCTAACTTCTGGTTCCTTACTGTTATTGGCTCAGGATTGCCCACATTTAGTGTCATGACCTCCGTCTTCTTCAGATTGATGTTCAGGCCAACCTGCTGGCCATACTTATTCAGTCTATCAGTTTTGTCTTGAATGTGTTGGTGTGAATGCGCGAGCAGTGCAATGTCATCTGCATATTCCAAATCTTCCAGTGTAGAAAACGTTGTCCATCTAATTCCTCTTGGACTGCCCTCTGTTGTCTGGCGCATCACCCAATCTATGACTGTCAAAAATAATGTTGTTGATAAGGGGCATCCCTGTCGTACTCCTGTTTTCACTTCAAAAGTTACATTACTCGATCCAACACTGCACATAAAGTTAGAATAGAGGCTTTTTATAATGGAAACAATGAGGCTGGGAATTCCATAAGCCCTCAGAATTTTCCATAGGCTGTCCCTGTGTATGCTGTCGAAAGCCTTTTCAAAATCAACAAAGTTAATGTACAGCTGTCTCTGCCATTCTGAGCACTGCTCTATAATGTTCCTGAGGGCAAATATATGATCTGCACATCTTCTGTTCTTTCTGAAGCCCGCTTGTTCTTTCCTCAGTTTATGGTCAACTGCTTTTGAAATTCTCTGGATGATTATCCTGCCTAGTATTTTGCTGGGAACTGAGAGGAGGGTAATTCCTCTCCAGTTGTTGCAGTCTGCAAGGTCGCCCTTCTTGGGCAATTTGACAATTGTTCCTTTACTCCACTCTGTTGGCGTTGTCTCAGTTTCCCAGACTTGTGCAAATAGTGGTTCTAATAGTTCTGCTGCTAGTTCAGGGTCTGTCTTGAATAGCTCAGCATTCAGATTGTCGTGACCAGGCGCTTTTCCATTTTTTAGCCCTTTGATAGCTGTGATAATTTCTTCTTTTCGTGGAATGTCTGTATTTACGTCTAAGTCACTTTCAGCCTTACCAACGGGCTGATCACCCGTTTGCCAGTCACTTCGATTACGGAAACAACAGCAAATGGATTGATTTGCCGTTGCCCTAAAGACGCCAATAGGCGTGATGGGAAACAATGGCAAAGAAAACCTATCTGCTGTTGCCCTAAGACGCCACTAGGCGTAATGGTCACTGACTGCTTTGACGGTCGGTGGCTAAGGACGGAAGAAGAAGAAGACTTTCAGCCTCAGGAACATTCAGCTGAGTCTCTGGTGGTTCCTTATTCAGTGTTTCTCTGAAGTGCTCTGCCCACCTTGTTTCCTGCCCCTGTGCTGTGGTGATGAGATTTCCTTGCTTGTCTCTTACTAACGTTATGTTGTTTGCACCTCGTTTTCCACTGATAGCTTTAGTTATTTTATAAACTGTGCTTTGTTCATTTCTCAGTGCTGCCTCTTCTGCCTGTCTTGCAAGGTCATCCAGAAATGTCCTTTTGTTAGCACGGGTTTGACGTTTTACTTCCTTGTCCAGCTGACTGTACTGTTCACTATATATTGCCTTTAACCTGGGAGACTTAGCTTCTGTTTTCTTCCTTTTCATTTCCTTTCTCTTCGCTATGGTGTTTAGCGTTTCTTGTGTTATCCAGTCTTGGCTCTTTCTTTCCTGGAATCCCAAGCATGACTTGCTGCTTTCTTTATATATTGTTGAGATGGTGTTGAATTTCTGGTCCACATCGTCGGTCTCTGTTCTTTCCTGGCTTTTGGTAATCAGATATCGTCTCTTTACGTCGACCACAAACGCTTTTCTGGTGAGGGGGTCCTTAAGTTTCGTGATGTTGTATCTTTTCTGTTTGACTGCAACTGGTCCAGCAGCTCTGAGTTTCACCTTCAGTCTTGCTACTACTAGGTGATGATCACTTCCCACATCTGCGCCTCTTCTTACTTTCACGTCTTGTAGTGCATGTCTCCATCTGCCATTGATCATTATGTGATCTATCTGGTTTTTGTCTCGTCCGTTTGGTGATTCCCATGTTAACTTGTGCACTTCTTTGTGTTGAAAAAGTGTTCCTCCGATGACCACGTTGTTAGCTTTCAGCGTGACAAGACATATTTTTAAAGTAAGCTATCTGTTTTAAAGATAAGTTAAAGTAAGTTAACACGAGTATCAAACAATTGGCCAACTGTCCTTCATTTCAACCATAAATCCATACAGTACGTTATACAAACTTTTAATAATAATTTTTGTAATCTGTGTTAGGTTTTTCCATCTCCTACGATCATTAGGCCTATTTGAAATAATTCATCCATCAAATAATGGTTGAGCCTAATAAAAAAAAAAATGAAATCTCGTAGATCGGGTTAGAGGTCAAGGTAGTAGCCATTGTATATTATGCAAGGAATGAATTCCTTAATTTAAAAATTAGCAAAATAAATACCATTTTATTTTCCCATTGAAATAATGGTAGAGCTGTAGGCCTACATTCTAAGAGCACATCAATTTACAACTACTAGGATATTTTTGCTTTTAAACATGGCATTGTTTTATCTTCATTTTTATTACATTATTATATATTGAGCCTATGTACGAGGTGTGTTCAAATGAAACCCGCCCCAGTGGCTTTATAACAAATATATGTAAGGTACATCGAACGAACGAACGAACAAACTTTATTTTCAAAGGGTTAAGAATTGGGCACGCAGGCCCGTCTGACATTCTGCCCTTCCTCTCTCTCTCATCAGCAGGAGTAGTAGAATTAAATACAAAAAAAATTACCCACTGGGGTTCTTTAGAAATAGTCATCATAGGCATTCAGACACACATCCCACTGCTTGGGTAGATGGCGGATGCCGTCCGAGAAAAATGACTGGTTGCTTATTGAACCATTTGGTCACTGAGGCCCTGACGTCTGTATCGGAGTCGAATCGTTGTCCCTTTAGAGATTTTTTTTAAGGGTCCGAACAAATGAAAGTCACATGGTGACAGATCGGGGCTGTAGGCTGGGTGTGGCAGAACTTCCCACCTTTTCTTTGCTAACGCTTCCTGCACAATGTTCGCAACATGTGGATGAGCATTGTCATGCAACAGAATCACACCACGCAAAAGCATGCCGGGTCGTTTATTCTTGATGGCTGTATGCAGGTTGTCTAGTGTGTCTTTGTAGCGGATGGCATTGATGTTTACGCCAGGCTCTTTAAAGTCTACCAATAGAAGCCCTTCATGGTAAAAAAATGCGGTCAGCATAACCTTACCGGCGGAAATCTGTGACTTGAATTTTTTGGGTTTTGGTGATCCGGGATGTTTCCATTGCATGCTCGCTGATTTGCTGCACGGCTCAAAGTGGTGGCACCACGACTCATCGCCTGCCACTATGCGCAACAGAAATGCATCACCCTCCTCTTCGTAACGCAGCAGGTGGTTCAAACTCCACCCCATGCATTCTTCCTTATGGTGATCGGTCAGCATCCGTGGGAGCCATTGTGAACACACCTTTCGATACTTCAGTTTCTTCCTAACCACCATTTGAACTGTCCCAAGAGACACAGCGAATTCCTCTGCTAGCGAACGTAAGCTCCGACAACGATCCACCCGTATTGCTGCATCAATCTCGGCGATGGCTTCTTCTGTCACAACAATATGCACCTGACCTGGCCGCGGAAGATCTTTCATTAACTGATGTCCTTCTCGAAACATTCGTGCCCAGTATTTCACTGTAGTCTTAGACACACTTTTGTCACCATACATTGCTTTCATTCGGCGATGAATGTCGACTGGTCGACATCCTTCGGCTGTTAGAAACTGAATCACCGCTCGCTGATCGACCTTGGACGGATTCCTTATCACACCGGCCATTATTTTAACGGTCTGCAGCACAACCAATGAATACTAGGAGAATGAACACTTAGAAGTTTTTTATCATTTTAAAACCGTATTGCGTAAGGTTTTTTGGGTTTGTACTGGTTTTTACAAGTTTTTGCTGGTCCGGCGTTCAGGTTTTCATCTCAGGAGTTTGACAGGTATGAGAATGCTTTTGGTGTTTGTTGATTTGGTTGCGGGTTAACTAGTCTGATTGGCAGAATGGTTAGAGACTGATCTCTTGCAGCAAAGGTGCCAGGTTCAATTCATGGTATGATATGCTCTAATCGACCCACTGTAAATGGGTACCTGACTTTGCTCTTGAGTTAGGGAAGAAAAAGGTAGTAAGGAAAAGAACTGGTCACCCCACCTCTCATTTGCTGGACCTAGTATAGTGAAGTCTCTAACACTTCACTAACCAATGGCAATATCTGCCATGCGACGACCTTTACCATTTTAACTAAACAAACAAACAGTTTCTTGCCTCTCTGTTTATTGTCTTAACGGCTAAATTTCAAGTTTTGCATTTCAGTGCATTTTTTATTTTATTCTTCAGTGATCTTAGCACTTTACTGAAACATCTCGTTTCAAGGGTTGACATTATCAGTGTTTGGGCTCTGATAGTAGTGTAGTAATGGTACTTATCACTTTGTGTAGGTCGAAGGTCTCTGAGGAGACAAAGAAAGAATACGACTACTACTCCTTCGGTCTTGTCTTAAGATGAGACTACTACTCCTTCAGTCATGTCTTAAGATGAGACTACTACTCCTTCGGTCATGTCTTAAGATGAGACTACTACTCCTTCGGTCATGTCTTAAGATGAGACTACTACTCCTTCGGTCATGTCTTAAGATGAGACTACTACTCCTTCGGTCATGTCTTAAGATGAGACTACTACGAGGTTCTGCATGGGGCTGGCAACCTCATCATGTAAAACAAATTGTTATAGAAACCACAGCCATAAAGAGCATGTGAAGGCTTTACTGAAGGGTTACTGCAATGGTGGCTCCATGGGGAGCAAAAAGGAAAATGATGATAATGTTATATGGTACAAATCAGCTTCTGGTTCTCATTTTTGTAGACATTAGATACATTCACATTTTTGTAGACATTAGATGCATTCACATTTTTGTAGACATTAGATGCATTCACATTTTTGTAGACATTAGATGCATTCACATTTTTGTAGACATTAGATGCATTCACATTTTTGTAGACAGATGCATTCACATTTTTGTAGACATTAGATGCATTCACATTTTTGTAGACATTAGATGCATTCACATTTTTGTAGACATTAGATGCATTCACATTTTTGTAGACATTAGATGTATTCACATTTTTTTAGACATTAGATGTATTCACATTTTTGTAGACATTAGATGTATTCACATTTTTGTAGACATTAGATGCATTCACATTTTTGTAGACATTAGATGCATTCACATTTTTGTAGACATTAAATGCATTCACATTTCTTTCTCTTTCAGCGAGCCAGAATCATTTAATTGCAACACACATAAAGTGGCTAATTACATAAAACATGCAAGTGAATATAAATTATCATTTCAACACTTTAACATGTGCTTAAATTTGTCTTCCTTAATCTGTGCCCCGTTAATCACCTTTAAGATCAGTCAAATTTTCTCTCCATTGGTTCTTGAAATTGTATTTTAAGGTAAACAGGTGATTAGCATTTTGTGCCTTTGCAAGGTGGAGGGGCTGCCTCCTTACTACCTCCATGCATGCCGCTCTTCTCCTTTTTCAGCCGGGCTTGGGACTGGCCTAGGTGGAATTCTTTTCTTATTATTGATAAATTTGATTGCAACCACTAAAGATGATACATTGTTTAAAAGAATTCTAATTCACACTTTTAACAAATTTGACACTATTTTTTTCATCAGATATCGAGGCCAGACAGAGTACAATTGTCCAAAAGAAGTAGTCTTCAGATACATTGACCCCTTTGATGGCGGTGAATGCCTTCGTACAAAATGGGACAAAGACATTAAAGGTGTAAAGGTGCTAAAGCAGATTGATCCAGTAAGTTGTGTGCTAGTTTAGTGTAGTAATAATAGAAGTAGGAAATTCTGGTTTATTAGTATTAACTTTCTTTTTTCTTAATTCATTCATTACCTTTCAGCTCCCTGTGGAGGCTAGGCCTCCGTCAGTTGACATCAAGTGTTCCTGTCCTATACCATCAATGTATTTTCTATCCTTTTTTTTAAAAATGATAGTTGTACAGTATGGTCTGAATATGAAAAGCCTTGCAAGTCATCTGTTCCAAGCAGTTTCTGTAATAACTTGTATAGTTATTATATGCCAAATAATGTAAGAAAATAACTGCATTTGAAATTTTCATCTGAAAGACTGTATGCATCAAAATGATGGAACAACCATTTAAGTAACATTCCCTGTGATCCTTCCATGTGTCAAAGTCTGGAAATTGTGGAATATTGCCTTGAGGGCCTGATGTGGGTGCTAATGCTGCAAAAAATAATTATGTTACTGTTGATTCAGTTTGTTAGCAGATTAAAATGTTTTCTTTCCCAGACTTAACCAGAATGGAATCTATTCTGGGCAAGCAGCTTTTCCATCTCTTGAAATCTTTATGGTTTCTGTTTTTCTTATTAGGTTTTCACAGTTAATTACTAACTACTTTGCTGCTGGTTGGATGTCAGAGGATCCTTGTAGAGCTGATATGTTTATTTATTATTAGTCTGATTTTCTGTCCTGTGGTCCATATTGCTTAATGTATTATTTTACGTGAAAGTATACTTCCTCCTCTATAGCAAGTTGATTTTATGCATAGAAGTTTATGAATATTTCTCCATTTTCATTCATTGTCCCAGGTCCATGTTTTTCCATGATCTCTTCATAGCCCCAGCTGTCTCTTCCTATCTTTGCTTTTAGGTCACCTATCCATGGCATCCCATTCTTAAATGCTATCTGTTCCTCCTTCAACAGTATGATGATCACACCTTCAATGTGAGGTGTGCTATCTTCCTTGTGTTGAGAATAGCACTATTTTTCATGCCTTCACTATTTCCTTTCCTTTCAAATCCATCTGCATTTGCACGTGCCCAAAATGTAAATTTTACAGTTCACATTTCTGCTGCCACATGTACAATTTGCATTGTTCTATAGTGTTTGAGCATTCCTTATACCTATCCTGGAAGTTCTGTTAGACTCTCAGGTAAAATAATGTGAGTCAGTGATACAAACTCCTTTAGGCTTTCTCTACGTCATTAACTTTCTTATTGTAATTTTTGTTTTACAGCTTGCATATGTGATAGCGTATTGTATGTGTAATGAAAAAAATTGGTAAGTATAGAAAATATCTGTGTAATCTTATCTCACATTTGATTTTTATCATGAAATATAAATTCTACAGGACATTCGCATTAATATGTCAATGACAAACAGTGCTGCCAAGGGACTGATAGCTCCAAGAGATTTTGTTGATGTGATTCTGACACTGAGGACAGATACATGTATTTCAACAAATGGTAAGAGCCATTGTTTTCATAGCCTGTTGTTCTTTTTTGCCCATGAAAGAGAAAACTGGGTCAGGTCATTCTGGCTTAACACTGCTTGATATCATCATCATCAAATATTCTTTGATTGCAAATATCATTTTCTTGAAAGATTTTTATGTAAAAATGTAATTTTTTAATTTAAATTGTAACTAAAATTATAATGGGAATGTTCTAAAAGGTGACTACTTTGAGGTTGTGCATAGGGCTGGCAATCTCATCATGTAAACTAATTGCTACTGAAACTACTGCTTCAAGAGCACATGAATGCTTTGGTGGAGGCTTCCTGCAAGGAGGCCATCTGCAGTGGTGGCTTCACGCTTCATGGTAGCCAAAAAGTAAATGGATTAATAAAATGCCACCGTTTTTGTTTTCAAATCTCATTTCCTATTATAAGTAAACAAATAAAGTTGCACCAGGATATCATATAATTATTTTCTTGGATGCATTCTCTGATAGCACAAAAAAAATTACGTTTCAGTTGCTTCTTGTAAGATTCAAGTAATGGGCAGTTTATTTCATTTTGTTATACACTGTATTGGTGAATAGCCATAAGAAACATGTTCCGACCAACATTACGTTAAATGGGCAAACGTTAGAAGAAGTTAACACCTTTAAATATCTTGGGTCCACTATATGTAGTGATGGAAGATCAATTAAAGAAATCAAGACAAGACTTGAGATGGCCTCAGCTGCCATGACAAGGTTGAATGTGATCTGGAAAAGTAACATCAGTTTTCCTGTGAAGATCAAATTATACAAATCACTTGTATTATCTATTCTCTTGTATGGGTGTGAGGGCTGGACACTCACTGCAGATACGGAGCGAAGGATTCAGGCTTTCGAGCATAAATGTTATAGAAGAATTTTGCGCATTTGCTATAAAGAGCACAAAACAAATGTCTATGTTAGAGAGAAGATAAACACCTATGCAGGCCACCAAGAACCACTTTTGTCAATAGTGAAACGTCGAAAGCTTGCCTGGTTTGGGCATGTAACTCGTCATGACTCCCTTTCGAAAACGATCCTCCAGGGAACAGTCGAAGGTAAACGGAGAAGAGGAAGGCAGAGAAAATCCTGGGCTGATAACATCAAAGAATGGGCAGGACACGGTTTTTCCACACTTTTACGCATTGCTGAGGATAGAGAGCAGCGGAGGACCCTGTCTGCTGATGCTTCCACCATGGCACCCCTACGACCCATGACGGGTTACGGGCTGAGATGAGATGATACACTGTATAATGCTGTCGTCATCAACATGTTGCCATTGTGTTACTGGGGCCCAAAAGGAGAGCCAAGAACAGTTACACTGTACACTAAAAACATATTGAAGTAGGTGACTAAGTATGGTTGTTCACTGGGCCAGCTAAACTATCGTGCAGAAACTTAATGCCAAAAAAAAAAAAAAAAAAAACTTTGGCAGCATGAACAAGTTATTCAGAACAAGTAATTCAATTCGGCCATTCAAGTAACCTAAATACAAAGACACAAACACACACTAGCAGTATTGATATGACGTTTTATGAAAAATGCATTTGTTTTCGTTAAATTGATGTTTAATCTCTGTCATAGTCAATTTATTATTGTCTTATCATGTGTTATGCAATGTTGTTCTCTGAATTCCAGGTGTTAGCATTGAATCAGACGAGTTCCCTCCAGATAGCAAGTTTGTTAGAGGCTTCAATCACCCATGTGGCATTATGTGTCTGTCTATACCAGAGTAAGCCTTCACAGAATAACAATTGTTGTATATGGGGTTTGAAGTAGGCTTAATTGTGAAATCAGCAGTGCATTACAAGTAAAATCAGAACTGACTCTTTATAGTTGACAAGACCCTGATGTATGCAGGGTCACTTTCTGTGTTTAATTCATATATGTATCTTATTGAACATATTCATTAAGGAAAAAAAGTGAAATTTATGTTGTTGTTGTAAAGAACCGAATGTTTTGTTTTAATATATTCATTAAAGTTTCTGTCTGAATGTGTTAGCTTGTCTGATTGTTTGAAACAGGTCACTTTTATATTATCATTGTCAAGTTCAACTGCTTTATGGTTTTGGTTGTCGAGGACTGCAGTTTTTGTAGAAAAGTTAAATTCCTAAGTATTTATATATTCACACCCACTAAGAATGTTCAGTTCAGTCTTATTGCAAGACTGTGGAAATAAATGAAGGACAGCAAGGGAAATAACAAAAGTGATGGTGGACTTAAATGGTGCTTGCACAGAATACAAGGATTATAATGCCATGACAGAATCACTTGTGTAGAATTGGGAGAAAGGGCCAGACAAACAAAACAGTGGAACAGGAGATGAGGAAAATATGTTGAAAGTGAACATCACACACATTAAGGAAACCAAAATAATAGCATCACCGCCCACGGCGACCGTTGCCTCAATTGGCTGTGTGTGGTGTACCCGGAAACGGGGCCTCCCAGTACTGAGGCACAGTTAAGTCCCCGATGTCACTTATCGGTGCAGAGTTGAGAGAGATGGCTGAGCATCACAATCCCCCCTGTGTTGCAGCATGATGAGAACCCAGCATTGCACACTGAGCTTGGGGGGATCACTTGGGCACCAGACTTAATACTGGCTCTTGACTGGATGGCCGCATGCAGATTTCTACAATGGAGGGTTGGCAGGTGGTGGGTATCTGGAAGTGGCTCTGTGCAGGACGTGAGGATTCCTTGGGTGAGCCCAGAACCAGAGCACAGCATTGTGCAAGCTCTGCATAGTTGGAGAGCTCCCTGCCCTCTAGACCGTCTTGTGGAGTCAGCAGACGGCGGAGGAGAACTACTGACCAAAACAAAACAGAAAAAGAGAAACCCAGAGTGCCACTTGTCATGATGCACTGGAATGCAGAGGGAGTGAACAGCAAGCAGGCTGGATACAGCAAAAAGACAGAGCTGGAAAACATCTTGTATGAGAAGCAAGTCAGTGTTTGCTGTATCCAAGAGACTCACTTGAAAGCAGATCAAACCTTTAAAATAAGGGGATATCAATGCTTCAGATCCGACAGAAAAGATAGACGAAAAGGAGGAGTACTTACTCTTGTAAGGAATAACATTCCTGCACACGAAAGGAAAACCTTCATGGATGGAGCAGAATATCAGCTGTTGCAGATAAAGGTAGACAAGATGGAAATAGAACTCCTGAACTATTACTGTCCGAACAACAAACCCCTGAGTCTCAGCTCTATACAGGTACCAGCCACCAACTTTATAGCAGTTGGAGACTTTAATAGCCACTCCCAGAGCTGGGGCTATAACCATCTGGATCACAGAGGTGAAGAGGTTGAAACTTGGCAAGATGATCACTCCCTAATCCTAGTCAATAATGCCACAGATACTCCTACCTTCTACTCCAGAGGATGGCACACAACTTCAACACCAGATCTTGCCTTCTCCACACCAGATATAGCTGGATCTATTAGTAGAGAAGTAGGAGACCAACTAGGGGGAAGCGACCATCGCCCAATCTTTCTTACTGTCCAGAGTGCAACTCTCAGTACAGGCCCAGCCATTACAAGATGGAACTACAAAAAAGCCAACTGGGGTTTATTCAGGCATCAGGTGAACATGCTGCTGTCTACCCTCAAGGTACAGAACAGAGACATTAATGAAGTGGTAAAAGACTTCAACAGATGCATACTACAAGCTGCAAAAGAAACCATTCCCAAAGGATGCCGGCGTAACTACATACCATACTGGTCCAGCTTACTCCAAGAACGTCAGGAAGCTATGGACAGGGCTAGAAAGGACGCAGAGTCTCAGCCTTCACTTGAAACTCACAACAAATGGAAAAAGGCTATAGCAGAGTTTCAGAGAACAAAGCTAGAAGAAAAACGGAAAAGCTGGAGAACTAAAACGGCATCGCTGAACCTTGAGAAAGACGGCAGGAAACTTTGGAGATTAGTCAAGTCTCTAAATGAAGAGCGTTCCTCACCTAGGCAGACTATCACATTGGATGAAGGTGGCAAACTTTTCAGAGGAAAACAAGCTGCAGACTTGTTTGCTAGAAGATACAGTTCAGAAAGCAACTTACCCATTAACATAGATCATCAGAGAGAGATAAGAAAAGAAATACTGGCAACCATGGGACAGACAGATACTCCTGCCCCAATGAGGGAACCCATCACACTAGGAGAACTACAGAAGGCTATTCCAAGCTTAAGTTTCAAAAGTCACCCGGCCCAGACAAAATCAGCAACGAAATGCTAGTAAATCTGAGCTCAGCAGCAAAGACAAAACTGCTTGAGATATTCAACCACAGCTGGTTGAAAGGAACGGTACCCCAAGTATGGAGAGAAGCCATCACAATACCCATACTAAAGAAAGGGAAATGTAAGACCGAGGCTGCAAGTTACCGGCCAATCAGTCTCACAAGCTGTGTTGGGAAGACTATGGAGCGAATAGTCAACCACAGATTGAAATGGTATTTAGAGTCTGAGCAGATCCTGGTGCCGGAACAAGCTGGATTTAGAGAATGCTACAGTATAGAAGACCAAGTTACTTACTTGTCTCAAGCAATAGAAGATGCCTTCCAGGAGAAGAAAAAGGTCCTAACGATCTGGGTCGACTTCAAGCAGCCTTTGACAAGGTGTGGAAAGATGGCCTCATTGCAAAACTTAGGAGAAGTGGAATCCAAGGCAACATGATGAAATGGATCCAGTCATACTTGCATAACAGGAGAACTAGAGTCACTCTTGACGGTCTGCAGAGCAGAAAAGTGTTGCTCCATCAGGGGTACCTCAAGGAGGAGTAATTTCCCCAACACTCTTCCTTGTTTACATCAATGACCTGGTGAAAGATCTCCCTGCAGGAGTTAAAGCTGCCTTATATGCAGATGACCTAGTACTCTGGTGCGCTGATGAAAATGTCACCACAGCAAATTATAGAATGCAGCGGCAGCAGACATGCTAGTGTCATGGGCAGAGAAATGGCTTATCACAATAAACACAGACAAAACCTCCACAACACTGTTCTCCCTCGCCCCCAAGGACAAATCAGCTAACATACACCTAGGGACAACCGTGATCAAGGAAGAAAGCTACCCCACCTATCTTGGGGTGACATTTGACCAAAAGCTTACATGGAATAAGCATATTGAAAATGCAGAAGGAAAGGCCCGAAGACGACTAGGCATACTCAGAAAATTAGCAGGTACCAACTGGGGAGCAAATGAACGAAATCTAAAGAAGATTTATAATGGAGTAATAAGACCACACTTAGAGTTTAGCTCAGCAGCATGGTCATCAGCTGCTAACTCGCATCTGCAGTCTTTGGACAAGGTGCAAAATCAAGCTCTCAGGCTCATTACAGGAGCCATGAAAACTACACCAATAACAGAGATGCAGAAGGTTGCTGGATTACAGACATTGTCCCATAGAAGAGACACAAAAAACCATGATCCAGATGGAAAAGTACAACAGTATGCCAATGCACCCAATGAAGGCAAGACTAGATGATCTGGCATTGGGACGTCTAAAGCGTAGCAGCTTTGTGCATCGGGGGAAAAGACTTATAAGACAGCATCAAGAAGACCTATCCATGAAGACAACACCACTGAAGCCCACCCTATACCCTGTACCATGGGAGCAGGCCAGCATTGCCCTCCAAATTAATACATCAGTCAGTGGTCTCACAAGTGGATGTGAGTATAATGATCTGCAAAAACGAACTGCTACATTGAGTATGATCCAAGAAAGCTATCCCGATCAATCATGGATACATGCTGGTGTACCCGGAAATGAAAAGGCAGACAAACTTGCAAAAAAGGGAGGAGAATGTGAACAAGAAGATAATGAAGTCACATACTTTGAGAAAAAGAGAGCTATCCAGACTATCATAAGAGAACAGAACCAACCCAAAGACGACTATCACACTCTCGACCGGCAGGGACAGATAACTATTTTTCGACTCAGGACAGGGCATAACAAACTGAATAAACACATGCACAAGCTACGATTGTCTGCTTCACCACTGTGCACATGTGGATTAAACGAACAAACTGCTGAGCATGTTCTACAGGACTGTCCTCTGTATGACCAGTTAAGAAAGATATACTGGCCCAATGACTCAACACTAAACTCAAAGCTATATGGAGTTAAAGAGGAACTTCAAACAACAGTCGAATTCATCATGAGAACTCGTCTGACGGTGTAATCATCAAAGATGCGATCGCAAGAAGAAGAAGAATAGCATCACAAATTTTTGTGTGTGAATCCCTAGGATAATAGAAACAGAGAAGCGCAAAAATACAAAGAAAAGAGAACTTAGTTCAGGCATTAGAAGTATAAGGAAGCCATGGAAAAAAAAGGCTTGTAAGACTCTTCAGAGATGAGAGTTTGAAAAGAACTGGTAGGGGTCTGTGCTCAACATGGAGCTGAAAGGCATAGAGATATACATTAGATAAAATTATTGTATGTTATCATCATCATCTCCTTTATCATATACAGTAGATAAAATTATTGTATGTCATCATCATCATCTCCTTTATCATATACATTAGATAAAATTATTGTATGTCATCATCATCATCTCCTTTATCATATACATTAGATAAAATTATTGTATGTTATCATCATCATCATCTCCTTTATCACTCCATCTGGAGCTTGGCTTCAGTTAGGGAAGGAAAAGGCAACAAGGAAGGGAACTGGTCACCCCACCTATCGATGCTGGACCTAGTATAGTGAAGTCTCTAACACTTCACTCCCTTACAGCAGTATCTGCTATGGGACTAGTATTCCCTTTGTATGTAGCTCGGAGCCACTCCTAAAGATGGCCAGTTTGAGGAAGCCTACACCAAAGCACAAATTCTTGCAATGTTGGCTTTTATAGCAGTTTGTTTCATACGACAAAATTCCACGCCCCATTCATGACCTCATATTAGTTGTCTCTTGTAACTGACAGAGTAGAAGCCCTATTCTTTCATTGACCCCCCCCCCCCCCCCCAATCAGCTAAAGGTGGCATGCTTGTATGTACAGTATGTATTTTATTATGTTTCAGGAAACCAAATAGTACTAGACTTGTGACATTTATCCAGCCAGACATCAAAGGATTGCTCCCAAGGTCACTGGTAGATGCAGCCATTCCAAAGTCTATGGCTGGCTTTTTCAATAATCTTCGAGCCATTCTCAAAAAAGACGGGCATCTAACATCTTGAGGACAGTACTGCATCAGACAGCTGGCAAGGATAATATTTAAAAAGAGAGTTCTTGAAGAAGTTACATTAGCACAACTATGACATGATTTACCAGAAGAAAAAAATGTTGCTCAACAATTTATACTTGAAGATGTGCTGTAGTAAAATATTGTAGCATTTTATTGTTCTTTTTTTTTTAACATGGAAAAAATAAATAGATCACATGCACACACATTTACATATGATATACACTCAGATTTTTGTTTTAATTCTCTGTAAAGGACTAAAAACTAAGCAGGCATATAGAATGAGCACCCTATGTGGTTACAACACATTAAATCTATCAAATGTTTAGATTTTAAAACAAATTCCAAAAACTAAATATGTTCACGGATAAATTAATCTAAAATTAGCACTAATTAATGTCAGTTTTATTTTCAAGGGAGCAACCACCTATATTCCCTATATAGTTAATTTTGTGTGTGTGTGTCATCAGAGCTTTTACTGTGATGTTTATATGTTGAAAATTTCATATAACAGTGTATATACAAGGTTTCTAGACAATCTGTCAACATTTTTGGTTACAATATATGTGAAGAGAAAACATGTTATTTACTATAAAGGATCAAGTAGAATTACTAAAACATGCAAAGTGTAACTAGGATTGAAAATTCAAACATAGCAGCCAGGAACAAAATGTCAGCACTGAAGAAGAAAAAAAACAAAACAATATCTTTTGTTGATATGATAAGCCTTACAGAAGAACTCAAAACAAAACATGAAACAACTTCGCCTCTATGGCAGCTTATAAGCTCGAGTCAAAACCGTAATCTGTCACTCGTTTTTCTGTACTGTGTGGTATTCACTTCAGTTTCAAATGTTTCCTAACTACCAATATATTAACTAACCCAAGAACTTCTAATTTAATAGCAGAAAATGCCCTCTAGGTATACCTGTTAGCTGTGAATGAGCAGCCATGAACCAAAACATGTGGCTGTCACTGAAGGCAAGGTAGGATAGTTGTGAGGGACAGCTATCTGTATATAATACCTCTAAGTGATTTAATGACGTGACAGTCAGCAAGATGGAGGTGCCTAAACCTCTCCCTTCTTTACTGCCTTGTGTGTTAGATGTTTTAGTCAAAGACTGTTAGAGACTTCCCTACATGAACTGACAGAAGTCAAGGGGAAACCATAGGTGTGTTGCTTATGTAGTCATGAAAGTCAGCAACAGTATTGATAAATAGTACTAGAGACAGGAAGTTGTGGAAAGACTTAATCACCTACACCACCAGGCATGGTGCTTGAAGCAGATAAAGAAAACATTTTAATCATGATGGAAAACTTCATATCCAGAAAACACCATTAATATTATGTGGATTAAAGATTAATTAAATTTTTAAAAAGCTGCTTTGTAAAAAAAAAACATTGTGATTATAAGGTTTTTTAAAACTTGTTGGAAATTTTTACCTCTGTTGCATGACATTACCAGTGTTAAAAATTAATTATTTTTTCCCCCCCCATCTTAACTCTTTCAGCCCCAAGCAAAAAAGTGGGTTTGGCCCAAGCAAAAATGGCGACCCCAGTGCGTTTTTATTGTTGTTGTTTGGAAATAATTTTTTTAAATGTTCATATGCATAAATAACTTTGTTGTTGTATATGAAACTGAAGGTAATTGGATGTACTTTACTCTTGTGCTACAAGTATAAAAGCTTTCATTGAAAAATGATTAGTTATTCAAGGTAAAATGGAGGACAAAAGAAGAAGCCGGTGCAAAATTAGAAGAAAAGTATTCATTAAAATTCTTCTACAATTGTTCCTCATAAGAATATCCAAGGGTAAAGTTTCAAAATGTCACAAACAGATGTACTCTTACAAAGTACAATCAGTTTTTAATCAATAAACACTCAGAAGATTGTTAATTTCACAAATTACAACAACAGGTCATATTGTTGTAAAAAAGATGAAATTGTCAACCCTGTGTGTTTTTATTGTTGTTTGGAAATAATTTTTTTTTAATGTTCATATGCATAAATAACTTTGTTGTTGTAAATGAAACTGAAGGTAATTTGATGTACTTTACTCTTGTGCTACAAATATAAAAGCTTTCATTGAAAAATGATTAGTTATTCAAGGAAAAATGGAGGACAAAAGAAGAAGCCGGTGAAAAATTAGAGGAAAAGTATTCATTAAAAGTCTTCTATAATTCTTCTTCATAACCCTCCACTCCCAAAGGAGCATAGGCCTTCAACAAACACATGCCAAGTCCTCCTGTCCCGTGCCATCATCTCAAGTTCTTTCCATGTTCTCCTCATCATTTTCACCTCTGTTTCCAACTCTCTTCTCCATGTACTTCTTCGTCTTCCTCTGCCTCTCTTGCCCTGGGGGTTCCAGAACAAGGACTGCCTTGTAATGCTATCAACAGGTTTCCTCAGTGTGTGTCCTATCCATCGCCATCGTCTTCTTCTCATCTCTTGTTCCACTGGCACTTGTCTAGTTCTTGTCATCAGTTCCACGTTGGTAACCTTGTCATACCATTTTAATCCCTCTATTCTACGCAAGCACCCATTTATGAAAGTCTGTAGCTTTTTGGTTGTTGTCTTTGTTGTTCTCCATGTCTCCGAGCCATACAATAGGACTGACTTCACATTTGAGTTGAAGATTCTTATTTTCGTGTTGGATCCAATTTCTCTTGATCTCCATATATTTCCCAATGCAATGAAAGCTCCTCTTGCCTTTTGTATTCTTATTTTGATATCGCTGTCTGTCCCTCCAACTTTGTCTATATTACTGCCAAGATATGTGTATGATTCTACATCTTGAATTGGTGTTTCTTCAAGTTCAACCCTGTTATCATTACCTGCATTTATTCTCATTATTTTTGTCTTTTCCCTGTGTATTTTCAGACCCAATTGCTGTGACCTCTCATCGAGTGTTTTCAATTTGTCCTGCATCTGATTACGGTTATGGGACAGAAGAGCCAAGTCATCAGCAAAATCCAGATCATCCAACTGCTTAGTCAGAGTCCACTGGATTCCATTTCTGTTGTGTGTTGTCGATGATCTCATAACCCAATCTATTGCCAGCAAGAAAAGAAATGGAGACAAGAGGCATCCCTGTCGCACTCCTGTTCTTATCCCAAACGGTTCTGTAAGCTGTCCTTCGTGAAGAACTCTGCATGTCATGTCTTCATATGTTTTCTTTATTAAATTAATGATCTTCAGGGGAACTCCATAATGCCTCATCAATTTCCAAAGTGATTCTCTGTCTACACTGTCAAATGCCTTTTCGTAGTCCACAAATCCGATGTATAGTGGTGAATTCCATTCCAGACTTTGTTCAACTATTATTCTCAAAGTGGCTATCTGGTCTGTACATGATCTGTTTTGTCGAAAACCTGCTTGTTCATCTCTCAGTTTCTTGTCTATGGACTCTTTTAATCTCTCAAGGATAATCCTGTTTAATACTTTTCCTGGCACTGATAGTAACATTATTCCTCTATAATTTGTGCACTCTTGTAAATTTCCCTTCTTGGGCAACTTAACCAGATATCCTTCCTTCCATTCTGCTGGTATCTCTTCCTTTTCCCAGACTTTACCAAGTAATTTATATAACATCTCTGTAGCCGTGTCGATATCTGCTTTGATGGCCTCTGCTGGAATGCCATCAGGTCCAGACGCTTTTCCCTCTCTTAGAAGCTTTATGGCTTTCTTTATTTCTTCCTTCGTTGGTCTTTCACCGTTAATTTGTAGCTCTTCTTCTGCTGGCTGGATGTCCGGCGGGTTTTGTGGAGCTGGTCTATTGAGAAGGTCCCCAAAATATTCTGTCCACCTCTTCATTTGCTCTTGTATATTGCTGAGCAGTTTCCCATTCTTGTCTTTTATGAGGCAACTTGTTTGCTTGTATTTCCCTGTTAGCTTCTTTGTGCTGCTATACAGTTCTCTCATATTTCCTTTGGCTGCAGCATCTTCTGCCTCTCTTGCCAACTCCTCAATATACTTCCTCTTGTCTCTTTTGATACTTCTTTTTACTTCTTTGTTTGCTTCTGTGTACACTTCTTGAGCCTTGGCTTTGGAGCTTCTAGTTTTGCTTGTGTTTAACTCTGCTTTCTTGTTTTTTCTGTCTTTTATCTTATTGATGGTTTCTGTTGTTATCCATGCTTTTTGTTGTCTTTCCCTTTTCCCCAGTATTTCTTCACATGTCTCCTTCCATACTGTTTTGACCTGCTGCCAATAGTCTTCTGTATTCTCTACATCTTCCAGCTGTTGGAGCACTTGGAATTTGTTGGATACTGTGACCGCAAATTTGTCTCTTGTTTCTTAGCTGTCCTACATTAAACTGTTGTCTATAATTTTGCATTGTTGCATATCTCTTGAG
This sequence comes from Oreohelix idahoensis, assembly GCA_024509875.1. NCBI lineage: Eukaryota > Metazoa > Mollusca > Gastropoda > Stylommatophora > Oreohelicidae > Oreohelix > Oreohelix idahoensis. The sequence goes on along the minus strand of JAMPIV010019874.1, from coordinate 235,214 downwards.
TTTCATTTTTACTTTGGCTATCAGAAGATGGTGATCTGATGCCACATCTGCTCCTCTATATACCTTTACATCCTGCAATGATGATCTAAACTTCTTGTTTATGCATATATGATCAATCTGATTTTCTGTTCTATGGTCTGGTGATATCCATGTTGCCTTGTGTATTCTCTTATGTGGAAACATGCTTCCTCCTATAGCCAGTTGATATGAAGCACAGAAGTTTGCGAATAGCTCTCCATTTTCATTCATTACTCCTAGCCCATGTTTTCCCATGACTTCTTCGAATCCAGTGTTGACTGTACCTATCTTTGCATTCATGTCACCCATCAAAATTGTGATGTCTCTTCTTTTTACTTTATCCATAATTTCCTGTAGTTTAGTATAAAATGCTTCTTTCACAGACTCTTCTTTGTCATTAGTTGGTGCATAACATTGGATGACATTTACATGAATTTTCTTTTTAGCTGTTTTGAAAGAAGCTGTTATTATTCTGGGTCCAACAGCTTCCCATTCAATTAGTGCTTTCTGTACTTCTTTAGATAACATAAGAGCTACCCCTTCACTGTGGTGTGAACTTTCGTCTTCATGTCCTGAGGACAGCACCAATTCACCTGTGATGAGTTTCTTCCTGTCTACCCCCTTCCACTTTGTTTCACACATTCCCAGAACCTCGATTTTGTATTCCCTCATTTCTGCTGCTACTTGCGCCACTTTCCCTTGTTCGTTTAATGTCCGAACATTCCAGGTGCCAAATCTGGAAGTTCTCCTAGAAGAAAGAAGGTTAGTCAGCAACACAGACTCCTTTCGGCTTTCTCTGTGTTGCATCATACGCCTCCCCGCGAGAGGACCTTCCCCTGTCTTGGATGGCTGTGTTTTATTTTCTTTATTTGACTTGTCCATATTTGTTGAAGTTTTTTGTGGTTTAAATTTTTTTTTACAGGATGGTGTAACCGGCCCCATGCCCAACCCTCCTTAGTCGCTTTTTACGACATGCTTGGTAGGGGACAGTGTTACTATTCTTTGCTCCCCTTTCGGGCCCCGGTAACACACGGGTGTTCTATAATTGTTCCTCATGAGAATTTCCAAGGGTAAAGTTTCAAAATGTCACAAACAGAAGTATTCTAAGAAAGTACAATCAGTTTTTAATCAATAAACACTCAGAAGATTGTTAATTTCACAAATTACAACAACAGGTCTCATGTTGTGAAAAAGAGGAAATTTCAGTTTATACATCAGAACAATGGGAGTTATATTATTTACACATGAATGATTGTTAGTAACTGCATCTTGTGCATAATTTAAATATTAATATTATCAATAAAAATTATTAGTTAGTAAAATGTAAAATGCAAGGTAAAATGGAGGCTGAATAAGACGCAGATGAAACAGTAGATAAATTTGAAAAAAATATATATATTCTTACCTTGCCGAGCTGCTCCTCTTCTGAAGATATAATCCATAGAAAACACATAATCCATAGGAAATCACAAAAGATCACTTGTTCTAAATATATTCACACTAGGGGGCCTATGTATAAACATTATTTTATAATTAAATCCGAAGTAAAAAATTTAACAGAAAAAAAAGTCCCTAGCATTTAAAAAAAAATGAAAATTTCAAAATTCAAACATCAAAAAAATGGAAAAGAATATTTTATTTACAAAGCTCATTCATATCTAGGCATACCCTATATATTGTTTTGCTTATGATAAGCTACAAAGCAATTTTTTGTACAAAGGTGGGGTCTGCCCGTGCATCCTATACACACATAGCTTGATCTGCGACGAATTCCATTGGCGCTACAATGAACACAGGCTCTGCCCTTTCCATCATATTCCACTAGATGTCTGGCTCCAATCATCCGTTCCACTTCATTTCCTTTCATAGAGTGTTTAGAATTTTTGGGTGGACAATCTATTACACCGCCTGGTGTCAGCTGAGCAGCTTCTTTCGACAGATCCTCAATCAAACTCTGTTTAAAATTTTGAAGTGTGAGCTTCCTTTTTGTTGTCGCACCTTCCTGGCACAAATTGTATAGGATGTGGGCATTTACCTGTGTCACTTCAATAATTCAGTGGTAAATCTTCTTCCACCACTTTCTGGTTTTACGGTTGTGCATACTGTAGTAACCAACCATTTGATCCATCCGGTCACAGCCATTCATACACACATTGTAGTCATCAACTACCTTTGGCTTTGTAACTTTGTTTAGACCCTTGCTCTTCTCAACCGTTGCGATGGCTGATTTAGTTGACACAAGTATGCAGGGCTTTTTTGCTTTTTTATCTTTCCAGGCAACACACAATGTTGTATTTTCCGAGTCCAAAAACCATCTCATTTCTTGATGGCCAATCTTGAGATTTTTTATTTCAGGAGGAAAACCGACACGGTTTACATTCAGGGTTCCTGTATAATTATAACTGTGTGCAAGCAGATATTCAATCAGAGCTTTGGATGAATAAAAATCTATCAGTAAAAATATGATGTCCTGATCTCAGTGGCTTCAAAAGAGTGCTGAACACTTTCACGGCATGAGCAGAGCTGGGATCTAAACTAGGATCATAGGCTGTATTTTTCCCAAAATAAATTTTCAAATTGAAAACATAGCCGGTAGCTGAATCACAAAGTCCAAATGTTTTGATATGGTTTTTGTGAGGTTTGGTTGCATTGAACTGTTTGTGCCTAAACCTACCTTTCCATCCTATAACCATCTCATCAATACAAACATCTTCAAATGGATAGAAAACATTCTGAAATTTGGTCAATAGCATGTCGACAAATGGCTCAATTTTAGCTGCGTCCTGATCTTCTGGTTCACAAACATGCAGCATACTGTGATAAATAGTTTGAAAACGGTGTCTCGAAAACATCTCTTGGTACCAAGGTGTATAAAAATTTCCTGCGGTGCGCCAGTAGTCTTTGATTTTTGGTCTTCGATCCAGTCCCATCGCAATCATTACAGCTATAAACTTGAGCCATTCATAATAAGTCAGCGGTGTCCATGAAGAGAACAATGAATACTTTCTATGTGGGTTGTTTGTTTCAACAACTTTTGCAGCATATGAATTAATGCTGGTTATCAGAATGCTAACAACACCATCATCCATGTAAAATTTTTAAAAATCAAGAGGTGTTTGCAAACTATACAGAGCTGGATTTATGTTCTGTCTTGTCTGGCGAAAAGTAAAATTTGCTTTAGTTTCTCCAGTGCCGACTGAATGCCAAACTGCGTTGTTTGTATTAGGCCTAGTCCTACTAACAAAATCAACATTTTCATCTCTCCTGATTCTTTTTGGCTTGGATATATTATCTGAATTTATTGCAGTCTGATTACATGCTCCTGTATCCATAACTTCATTATCGACACCAGACCTTCCATTAGGCCTGTCATCCTCGGTTTCCGAGAAGTCGATATCAGGTTCAGAGTCGTTTTCGCTATCCTGTGAATACATACTGCAATCACTGTCAAAAATTTCTTCAAATAACTTACGAGCTTGATCTGAAGATAATCTTCTAGGCCTACCATTCGATGTAGTGGGCGTGGCCATTTTATGTTAGAAAATATGCGCTTAAAAAAATCGCTTTAAAAATCTAAAATAAATATCTCACCACAAATACACGTTCACTTTTAAACACATGAGGTATTTTAAAAGAACGTACTTCCTGTCGTAAATGACGTTTTGGGTGGTTTGTGGGTAGTTATAATTAAAAACAGTCTCAAACAGAGGCACAGATATTAAGCCATTATAAAGTCGATTGGGCCAAGCGCTTCTAACCCCTGAGCCACTTTAAAGTCGATTGGGGCTTAAAGAGTTAAAAGCCAGGCACCAAGGAAATGAGTCATTTAAAAAAAAAATAAATTACTGACATATTTACAGACTGGACTAGGGAGGACAAAAACATTCTTCAATAGATTTTTTATTATCATGTTATAAGAAGAAATAAGAAATGTCTGGTGTCAAAATTACATTAACACCATCATCAATAGTCAGCAAATTCAAATCAGGGAAAAAAATGTGTAAAATTTTAAGTGTACATGTGTGCACACTTTAGTTTGCTCATATACAAACATATACACATCAATGCACATACGCATGCATTGCAAGATTTGCACTAAGGCAGCTTGGTGGAAAAAATACAGTATCAGCAACAACAAGAACTTAATGTCACCTTCATTGACCAGAAGAAAGCTTTAACAGAGTATCTGAAATGTAAAAGTCCACTAGAAACATTAGTGTACATTGGTTTTACGCATGTACACCTTCTGACCCAAGGCTTTTCTCAACCATGAGGTGTATCTATATTTTGGTACTCATTTTACATGACTTTGCAATGCAGCAGTAGTTTTTTTTTTCTAATGCCTTTAACTTCTGACCGGGTTGGAAGGAAAGTCCTCAGGTTAAGAAAAAAAAAAACTTCTGGTTATGGTTCTCTTTAGACTTTTAAATTATAGTGACATACCCTTATTTTTGTCTTGGTCATGTATCGCAGGCAGGGTATCTAGCAGCAGATGGCAAAAGTAAATGTAAATAAAGTAATTAGTTATTCCTGTGTGTATGTGCTATATTTGGCTACTAACGTGTGTGCACCTGCACAAGTCCATGGCTCAGAGGGAATATTGCCTCTACCCGTAACTCTACACTAGACTCACCCTTTACATCAGCTTCATTAATTTGTTTTTGCCTGGTGCAGCAGTTAATGTAACATTTTTCTTATTTATTTCAATCAGATTCAGATCTATTTCACCCTCTATTTCAACTTCATTACGTTAAATGGGCAAACGTTAGAAGAAGTTAACACCTTTAAATATCTCGGGTCCACTATATGCAGTGATGGAAGATCAATTAAAGAAATCAAGACAAGACTTGAGATGGCCTCAGCTGCCATGACAAGGTTGAATGTGATCTGGAAAAGTAACATCAGTTTTTCTGTGAAGATCAAATTATACAAATCACTTGTATTATCTATTCTCTTGTATGGGTGTGAGAGCTGGACACTCACTGCAGATACGGAGCGAAGGATTCAGGCTTTCGAGCATAAATGTTATAGAAGAATTTTGCGCATTTGCTATAAAGAGCACAAAACAAATGTCTATGTTAGAGAGAAGATAAACACCTATGCAGGCCACCAAGAACCACTTTTGTCAACAGTGAAACGTCGAAAGCTTGCCTGGTTTGGGCATGTAACTCGTCATGACTCCCTTTCGAAAACGATCCTTCAGGGAACAGTCGAAGGTAAACGGAGAAGAGGAAGGCAGAGAAAATCCTGGGCTGATAACATCAAAGAATGGGCAGGACACGGTTTTTTCCACACTTGTACGCATTGCTGAGGATAGAGAGCAGTGGAGGACCCTGTCTGCTGATGCTTCCACCATGGCACCCCTACGACCCATGACGGGTTACGGGCTGAGATGATGATGATTTCAACTTCATTAATTTTTTTGTTTGGTGCAGCAGTTAATGTAAACAGTTTTCCTCTTACATATTTCAATCAGATTTCCATCCATTTTGTTTTTGACACTAAACTGCTTTGTCAGACTTGTGTTTATTCTTAACAGCTGTTAAAAATTGTGATATTCTTGCGTACAATCTCATTCTGCAGTCAGCTCCATTTTTTTTCTTGGTTTTAAGTGAATCCCCTCTCTTTCGCTACCTCTCACTCTCTCAGTCATGCACACACAGACATAAGCAACACACACACTAGCAATAGCCAATTTAAAAAATAATAACAATTTAAAATGTGTTATTATTATTGATTTAGTTCTTCCATGATTTCCCTCAAACCGCCACAAGGATTTCTCACAGTGTTTTGCAGACATTATTGGGAAGCATAGTGTTATGTAGTTATTTAACTAATTTTCTATATGTATTTGTGTGTGTGTCATATAGTTTTGCATAAGCTGGCATGCATGATTTTGATACTGTGCAAACAAAATTCCTACATCTGTCATTTTTATTTTAACATGAGAATTAAGGTAGACTGATATTCTTCTTGTTACTGTCTTCAAAACTTTGTTCTTATAAGCAGTCTTTTGTTTGAATAAACATACACCCTAGACACAGAAAGGTCAAGCAGCATTGGAAAAAAGAAACATCATATTGGTGTATATAATTTCTTTTCTTTAGTTTTTTAACCTTTAGGTGTTTTACTAACTACACAACATCCTTTCAGTTGCCCTAAACATCACCAGTTTGCCGGAACACTCATTCTTACACAGTCCATCCATTTGGTTTTCTAGCATATACTATTGACTTGTTTCTTTAATTGTTTGACGTATGTTTTTGCTGTCTCACTTATTTCGTAGTATCACTTAACTTGCCATGACTATTGAGTCTTTTGACTTCAAGATGTTAATTACCAAAAGCAAATTATACAGTTGTATTGTTATTGTTTTATGCAGATGTTAATAACTTTAAAAGGCTCGTGTATTCTTCAAACACTCGTTTTAAAATACTGTAGCTGTTTCTTGGCTGTGCATATTAGTATTTGTAATAAATTTTCTCAAAGACGTGCCTGGTAATTTTACTGTTTTCAGACATTTTAATGTTATTTCTTTCTAGCACCCAGTTGATTGCACAGGTTGTCAAAATTTGACTTTAGCAAATTTAGTACACATGTTCGAAGATCAGGGTATTTGCATCTAATCAGTAAGAACTTTCCCCCAATTTATTGTACACAGTCTAGACCAGGGATTGGCAACCAGTCAATCCCGATCTACTTGTAGATCCCAGTGGATGATTTAGTAGATCTTTAAGCAACTGTGGGGGAAAAAATGAATGATTTTTAAAACTAGGGAAATTGGGGACTAGATTTTTCTTGCCGGCATTTAAAATCGTGGTGTCCTGGGATCAAACATACTTTTTCCGCATTTCCAATGAAAACTCTTGAGCTGGCTACTAAAATATATTCGTGAACTGCATGAGATGGGAATGCAATCTTTTCTTTGGAAGGTTCATCATCTCATTCTTTCTCTCCCCCCCCCAGTTAAATGACACAGAGTTGTATATATGGTAGATCTTTAGAGGGCTCAATGTTACTAAAGTAGATACCAAAAGCTCTTGGGTTGCAGACCCCTGGTCTAGACTTAAGCATATTTAGTGCTTTGTTGGTGTTAGATTTTGAATAAATTTAGAGTTTTGTGAAACCATTAGATAATGTATTTGCTTTGTTTGTGAACTTTTCATCAACATCATCATCATTTTCCTTTGCATTCCTTATGGAGCATTTCTCTACTGTAGCTGGTCCCCTTGCAGGAAGCCTGTACTGAGCATTCACATGTTCCTGCAGTGGTGGTTTGTATGGTGATTTGTTTTATATAATGAGGTTACCAGCCCCATGCACATGCCTGAGGGTGTTATAGTTCTAATCTTTTTTTGTCTCTTCAGGGACCCACGGGAACTACACAGGCTTATTAACTTTTACATATGATTTATTCTGAGCACAGTCCCTGTTTCACCATTTCATTTTGGTTATACGAGAGCAAATGATGAAAAACACTGCCATGACATGTGACACACATTTCTATTTGTCTCTCTCACTCTTAGAACAAAATTATTGATCAGTCTGGGGATGGCAAAAATGCAATCTTTAAGAATAAAATATGACTCTTCAAAGTCAGTTGACAAATAAATATTTTTCGCTGATTAAAAAAAGGATGTGATTATACCTTGGGAGAGCCCAGAACCAGATAACAGCATTCTAGCCCTGCATGTTTGGAAAGCCTCCATAGATGGCTTGGAAGGCATGATATGACATTCTTTCCCAGTAGTTTGGAACCAACCAGATGTTAGGATCCTTAAATGCATGCCAAGCTAGGATAGAACACTTGGGAAATAAACTGGAGCTCATAACTTCCAATTCAACAAGTTTTTGAATGGCAGAAAAAAAAAAAGCAAATAGAAAAGCCTAGATTTACAGTGTAGACACTTTCAAGGATTCTTAAACCTGGCATTAGCTACAAAAAAAGTGACATGCTCAGCAGCCCTAATTAAACAACAACAACAACAGATCCCAGAAACTCACAACTTACCTTGTGTAGTTAGTTCATGGGGATCTCAGAGGAGACACACACAAAAATGTCCCCTCAAGCACGTCATAAGGGGTGACTAATATGAAGTTGTGCATTGGGTTGGGAATTTCATCATGTAAAACATTGCTGCAGAAACCAATGTGGCAAGATCATATGAATGTTTTGATGCAGGATACCTGCAAGGAGACCAGCTGCAGTCATGACTTTATGCTCTTTAGGAAGCACACAGGGAAATGAAAACAAAACTTGTGCAATTAAAAAGGCAAATTCCACACTTTTTCTTTGATCCTTAGCAGCCGACCGTCAAAGCAGTCAGTGGCCACCACGCCTGGTAGGGCAGCAACAAACTGCTTCCACTTTGCTTGGTCGGCGGCCATCATTCGTGCAGTGCCCCAGCTCTGGTTCATTCTTTGCATCTCGGCCTCCACAGTTCTCCACCAAGTTGATTTTGGTCAGCTTCTCTTTTGCTTTCCCTCAGGGGTCCATAGCATAGCTGTTCTTGTGATGGCATCAGGGTCTCTTCTGAGGACATGGCCAACTCCAGCGTCTTCCAGCTATGATGGTGTGCATGTCCTCTTGGTTGCTCTGAGTAAGCAATTCTTGATTGGTGATGGTATTTACCAAAGATTCTGAGAATTTTCCTTAGGCGTATTGTGTGGAAAGAGGACAATTTTGACATTTCCTTCTCTGTTACTCTCCAGCATTCCACACCATAGAGAAACACAGAAAGTACGCAGCTCTCACATAATCTTAATTTGGTGTTTGTGCTGTACTGAGAGGACTTCCAGATGTTGTTTAGACTAGCAAAGACTGTTCTCGCTTTATTCATTCTGTTGTTGATGTCTTTGCTTATTCTGCCGTCTGGTGTTACTATGCATCTTAGATATGTAAATGTATCTGTTCCAGCTTCTGGTTCCTTATTGTTATGGGCTCAGGATTGCCCACATTGAGTGTCATGACCTTAAAAATGTCTTCTTTAGATTGATGTTCAGACCCACCTGCTGGCTATACTTATTCAGTCTATCTGATTTTTCTTGAATGTTGACTAGTGGAGTCTTGGTGGAGGTATTTGAAAGGTCATGGATGGGGAGCAAGCACTAAGACAATGATCATGTTCTATAAATTGTTCATTAGACATAAAAATGATTCTGGAAGCATAGTATATGACTGCAGCACACAGTCACAAGGTTATATTAGATAGACTTCAGCACCAAGCATTATGTACAATGAAAGGCGCAATCATATCAATATCGATGGGTGCTCTGAGGTGACTTCAGGAGTCCTGCCATTGGAACTTCAGAGGGGATTGAAGACGCAGCAAAAGAGATGAATGCAGTCAGTGACTCATAGCTTGACTGCTTGCGTCAGCGAACCAGAGCTGACCAAGACCCTACTCCACCTCCAAGTGATGGTACTGGAAAGAGGCTGCATCACTGCAGTGTGGCCGAGAGAGTAGGGATCGAAAAGGGAAGGCAAAACCGGTCCCAAAAAATGCCATGCGGAAGTCGGATGTGTCGGGCCGAAAGTCGCAGCTTCGCTGTAATTTTGTAAACGGCAACACAATGCAATCAATGTCCTTTTCAGGACGAAGAAGAAGAACTAAAGAGAAATGAACTAAGACTAAATTATGCTACCAAAGTTATGTTGGACAAGACTCACCCAAATTATCCAGTGTTTGTTAGGTATCAACTAACAACTCAGAACAGGTCCATGAGTACCAGTAGAAACCCAACAGGGTGGAACTGCATGGAGGAACTAGTACACTTTGATGTACTAACTGCAGCAATTAAGACAGAAGTATATCCGTGCCAGTGGTACTTCCCCAGGAGCTCAGGAAGCCAGATACAGACTACCACCTGGCATTCATATGAAATAAAACAACTGATATGGGAACTATAAACAACAAAGCCAGGATATATAAACAACAAATATCAAGGGACAGTATTATAGTGTAACAGATGGATCTAAAGGACAGGATAATAAATTAAAAGTTGTAGTTTATATTCCCATGTCGAAAATGATAACAGGATATTACAGATAATACATCTGTCACGAGAGGGTTGATTATTATTGAAATAATTAAGTATCCTGGACACAAAGTTGTATCAGGGGATACCAGGATAGTGCCAGATAAGAGTCTGGTCTTATAAGTAATACCCCCTTCTCTGAAAAGAGTAAGGGTGTATAGACATCAAAGGTAGGATCAAGCTGTATAAGTTCCTAGAGAAGATGGTAATGTATTTCTCTAAGTTCCTACTTGCTCCTCTCCAGATCCTCCTCTGATATTATTATTATTGGCTCTGCTAGGGGTATTAACTAAACTATCTACCAACAAGAACTGTAACTTAACTTAAATAATTTAAGTAAGTCTGCTGGTAAATATTTACAATTTATTTTTACAAATCTTATTTTCTGCTTGAAAATCTTTCAAGAAACTCAAATTTTATTCATTAAATAAATAAAACACTTGAAAATTGTTCAAAAGAATTTAAAAGTCTCTATTTGTAGAAGGTTCTCTCTCTTGGTTGAACTCACTCTGGTTGTAGAATGCTTGTATGTTAAGCTTAATTCTATTTTATTCACAGTTCCAGAATTTTTGTTAAGTACTGACTAGGATGTTTGCCTAGCTAAAAGCACTCGAACTTCATCATTATAACTATTTCACTATACCGTGGTGAATTGGAATAAACTGAACAGTAGCCTTGTGTGGCTACTTAGCTTGCAGTCTTGGTTTTGTAGTCTATTCCACCTCTAGTCTGGCAAGAACTATGTCTCCTCCAGGTATTAGGTTCTGGGTAACTGTCCCTCTAAACTTAAAGGGCGCTCGCACCTCTAGATCCTATAGAGTCTGGCTCCTTAAGGTGGAAGTTAATTGCAGGATGCAACCTGAAATATATTTAATTTCACCACTATATTGCCTATCTCTATCTCTTTATCACAGAAGTAGGAGATGAGAGATAGTTTCAGACGACAGAGTGCAGATAGACGCACAGGTCATATCGCATCAGCAATAACACAATTCAGTTCACTGTGAATATATCTTTCTCCAATTCCTTGGTTATAGCTATCTGTCCATGATTCACCTCCATACATTTATTTGGTCATGTGTAAAATACTAAGTGATATCTCAAACAATACAGTAAAGTAATTCTTTTCATCCTTTTCTATGTTCCTGGTGTGTGGTCCATTCCTTCAAGAAATACTTCTTTAAATACTTTTCTAAAACTATAGACACATTTTTGCCACCATTCTCAACTTATTTGAATATTCACAAGCTTGGCTTTTGCCTCCAGAAATTTACACAGTAGTTCAAAACACATCTACACACTTTCTAACGCACACTGTAATTAATCAATAGAAATACATATATTTATATACATATATTCTTTCTTACCCTCAGGCATATACAGTCGAGCTGTTAATTGTTATAATGGTCTGCTCTCAGATACCGAAGGCAAAGGCACTCTTCATTAACATTTTTACCGCTCGCTGTGATTTAAAAAAAACTATGGCCCCGATTTGCATGATGCTTGGTCTTTTATAGGTCACATCCGAAAACAGTTGCCGAACTGTGCTTAAGTTCCCCAAAATGTATGCATAATTTTGTCTCGATGTGCAAATATGAAAAACTAAAATTTTAATTATCTTCCTTATTCCTGGAGCGATTTTATTCATCTAAGGCTTAAAATATGCCCTGAATTAATCTTCATCCATCTTAAATAATTGAATTTTTATTACATTCTTTAGTTTTATTCTATGCGTAGCCTAAACAGCAAAATTTTTGACTTGCCTGGTGTCTCGATGCATTTCACTCGAGATTTCTCCCTTCCTATAGCATTTCCCTTGGAAATCTTTGCACAGACCCATAGATGAACATTCCTATGTGTGATTTCTTGACCTCTGCCATGCTGTACTTCACTCATAAGTCTGTGGTTAAATTCCACATCCACGGGTTTGCATAGATTTGAGACTCCATGCTGAATGCCTAATCGTTATTTGTAAACAACCGAATAAAGATGGCATTTCATTGGTTCGGCTAGCGTATAGTATTTATAAAGTATGGCGTTCCGTTTGGGTAAAGAATTGCTCAGAATGACGTATTGTGAATCTGACTTCACGACAACATCTATTTCACAGCAGAGAAGGTTGCAGTTCTGAAAACACTAGAAATCTTCTCTAACAATCCTCCCAATAAACTTGACAATTTTAACACTTTCAGCAAATAAACCTGCAAGAATGCAGTAGACCAGCTATTGCAGAGGATATATTTCTTGCAAATATGTACTTTAGAGCAGGGCTTCTTAACCTGACATCCACTGACCCCATTTGGGTCCAGAATGGATTCTAAGGGTCTGTGTATATATCCTAAAACAAGAACAATAACCTAAAATCTTGAATGTAATTTTCACCAACAATTTTATTTGGAAAATTATCATAGATTTTTTAATGTAGGTAAATACATTCTTTTACAGATTGTTTTTGTATTTTAATATGACTATATGTAAGCTTAACGATTTTTTTATTATTTTAAATTTATTACATTTATGCAAAAATTTAATTATCCGTCTATGTACATTTTCTCTAAGAAGTCTTCAGCGGACAATCAAAAGGTCTGTGGCACAAAAACCCCTGCTATAGAGGATGTTCCATTTTAATAGCTTGGGTACCTTCACATGTTGGCATAGAAAGAAATGAAAAGGTGGATAAAGAAACAAAATAAAAGTAGATCTAACAGAAACCAAATGAAATGTGGGAATGAATAGAGCAGAGATCAAAAGCTTACTTAAAAGGATAGTAACTGATGAACGGACAGTAGCAATGGATGGAGGTCTGAAGGGCAGACATGCTTATCAATTGTTCAGGGCTCCAACAAGAATGTGTCGTATTTAGAGATACTCGTACAAATTCTAAGCAATAAGAAGTTACGGTACTTAGACTACAATTGGGAATGGCTATTTTAGAACAGAAAAACCTTACTGTACAGAATGTCTACAAGAAAATAATATAAAGCATTCCCTACTAAATGTAAGAAATATGAACAACAGAGAATACAAATTAATTAATTACAGGCAGGCAATTCACCCATAACTGTGTAACAGGTGTTGAGAATCAACAGGCCTAGATAACTGCACAATATAGTAAAACAGTATGTATTACAAGAACAAAAACTAATATATAAGACTGGTGGGAAAGTGAAGGTCTAGTAATGCATAATGATGATAACAGATGAATAGTGAATTGGTTATCATCCCATACACCCCGGGCTTTCCCACCCTCTTCTCCCTTGATAACAACATGACAGGTGAGAGAGTACGTTTTGGGACAAGGGAGGGCACACAGACACACATTTATACAATTTTATACTTTTAATTTACTCTATTTGGGCTGAATGGTGTGATGAAATGATGCCATATTTAGATATCGGAAATAAAAATTATTATCTTGAATTAGCTAAACTTTATATCCTAACTATAATCCATCTGATGTTGATATTTTCATCATTAATATTTAAAAAAAAAAAACATATGAAGCCATTAGTGCACCTAGCATACTAACGTTCTGTCCTTGTTTCCATCTCTTCTTCTTCGATCCTTAACCACCGACCGTCAAAGCAGTCAGTGGCCATCACGCCTAGTGGCGTCTTGTAGGGCAACAACAAATTGATTCCACTTTGCACGGTCGGTGGCCATCCTTCGTACAGTGCCCCAACTCTGGTTCATTCTTTGCATCTCAGCCTCCACAGTCCTCCGCCAAGTTGTTTTTGGTCGGCCTCTCTTTCGCTTTCCTTCAGGGGTCCAAAGCATAGCTGTTCTTGTGATGGCATCAGGGTCTCTTCTGAGGACATGACCAACCCAGCTCCAGCGTCTGCCAGCTATGATGGTATGCATGTCCTCTTGCTTGCTACGAGTAAGCAGATCTTGGTTGGTGATGGTATTCGGCCAAAAGATTCGGTGAATTTTTCTTAGGCATGTTGTGTGAAAAGAGGACAATTTTGACATTTCCTTCTCTGTGACTCTCCAGCATTCCGCACCATAGAGAAGCACAGAAAGCACGCAACTCTGGTATAATCTTAATTTTGTGCTTGTGCTGTATTGGGAGGACTTCCAGATGTTATTTAGGCTAAAGAAGGCTGTTCTTGCCTTATTCATTCTGATGTTGATGTCTTTGCCTGCCCCACCGTCTGGTGTTACTATGCTTCCTAGGTATGTGAAGGTATCTGTCTGTACCAGTTGCTGATTCCTTACTGATATGGGCTCAGGGTTGCTCACATTGAGCGTCATGACCTCAGATTTCTTTAAATTGATGTTCAAGCCCACCTGCTGGCTAAATTTATTAAGTCTATCCGTTTTTTCCTGGATGTGTTGATGTGAATGTGCCAGCAGTGCAATGTCATCTGCATATTCCAGATCTTCCAATGTTGAAAATGTAGTCCATCTTATTCCTCTTGGACTGCCCTCTGTTGTCTATGACTGTTAAAAATAGAGTGGTTGATAAGGGGCATCCCTGTCGTACTCCTGTCTTCACCTCGAAGGTTAGGTTGCTCTGCCCAACACTACACGTAAAGTTGGCATAGAGGCTTTTTATGATTGACACTATGCAGCTTGGAATTCCATAAGCCCTCAGTATTTTCCATAAACTGTCCCTATGTATGCTGTCAAAAGCCTTTTCAAAATCAACAAAATTTATGTAAAGCTGTCTTTGCCATTCTGAGCACTGCTTTATAATGTTCCTGAGAGTGAATATATGGTCTACACATCTTCTGTTCTTTCTAAATCCTGCTTGTTCTTTCCTCAGTTTGTAGTCTACTGCCTTTGAAATTCTCTGTATAATTATCCTGCCTAGTATTTTGCTGGGAACTGAGAGAAGAGTGATTCCTCTCCAATTATTGCAGTCTGAAAGATCTCCCTTCTTGGGCAATTTGACAATTATTCCTTTGTTCCACTCTGATGGTGTTGTCCCCGTTTTCCACACTTTTGCAAATAGTGGTTCTAATAGTTCTGCTGCTAGCTCAGGGTCTGTCTTAAATAGCTCTGCATTTAAGTTATCATGGCCCGGAGCTTTACCGTTCTTTAACCCTTTGATTGCTGTGATGATTTCTTCTTTTCGTGGAATGTCTGTATTTACATCTAGATCGTTTTCAGCCTCAGGAACATTCAATTGTGTCTCTGGTATTTCCTTGTTCAGAGTTTCTCTGAAGTGCTCTGCCCATCTTGTTTCCTGTCGCTCTGCTGTCTTGATGAGATTTCCTTGCTTATCTCTTACTAATGTAATATTGTTTGCATCTTGTTTTCCGCTGATGAATTTAGTTATTTTGTATACTGTGCTTTGTTCATTTCTCAGTGCTGCCTCTTCTGCCTGTTTTGCAAGATCGTCTAGGAAATTCCTTTTGTTGGCTCGGGTTTGGCGTTTAACTTCCCTGTCCAGTTGACTGTACTGTTCGCTATATAGTTGCTTTAACCTGGGGGACTTCGCTTCTGTTTTCTTTCTTTTCATTTCCTTTCTCATCTTTATGGTGTTTAGTGTTTCTGGTGTTATCCAGTCTTGCTTCTTCCTTTCCTGGAATCCTAAGCATGATTTGCTACTTTCCTTATATATTGTTGAAATGGTGTTAAAATTCTGGTCTATATCATCAGTCAATGTCTTTTCCTGGCTTTTGGCAAATTGATATCGTTTCTTAATGTCGGCCGCAAACGCTTTTTCTGGTAAGGGGGTCCTTCAATTTGCTGATGTCAAACCTTTTCTGTGTAGTTACAGTTGGTCCAGCCCTTCTTAGTTTCACTTTCAGTTTTGCTACTACTAAATGGTGATCGCTTCCCACATGTGCACCTCTTCTTACCTTCACATCTTGTAATGCATGTCTCCATCTACCGTTAACCATGATGTGGTCTATCTGGTTTCTGTCCCGACCATTTGGTGATTCCCATGTTAACTTGTGAATTTCCTTATGTGGGAAAAGTGTTCCTCCAATGACCAGGTTGTTAATGCTACAGAAACTTATTAGCTTATCCCCATTTTTGTTTGCTATTCCGCTGCCGCATTTCCCCATTGTTCTTTCATTATATGTATTGTGTGTACCAACTTTCGCATTGAGGTCTCCCATTACTATAACAAGATCATATCTAGGTGTGTCCTCCATTTCTTTCTGCAGTTGTTGATAGAATTCATCCTTGACCTCCTCATCGCTATCATTCGTTGGTGCGTAGCATTGTATTATTGTAGTGTTGGTGAATCTCCCTCTCAATCTCAATCGTATCAGTCTGTTGTTGATGGGTTTCCATTCCAGTAATGTCCTTTCTATCCCTTTCTGTAGAATAATGGCTACGCCTTCACTGTGCTGTCCATCCTCTCTTCCAGAGTAAAGTACTGTTTCTCCTGTTGCTGTTTTAACTTTTCCTGCCCCTGTCCATCTGCTCTCGCTTATCCCCAGGATGTGTAACCTATAGTTTCTCATTTCTGCCGTGACCTGTCTTAGTTTACCTGTCTCGTACATTGTCCTGACATTCCAAAATCCTATTCTTGTATCCTGTTTTGCGGTCAGGACATCCGTTTTCATGTCAGTGGCTTCCTTTCGGCTTTCACCACTGACAGTCATACGAGCCACAGACTCCGAATGTCCATCCCGCAGCAAAGTTTGTTCATTTGATGTTGTTTCCGTAACTTCATTATTTTTTTTACATAGACAGGGGTGTCAGCCCTGTGCTAAAACCCCCAACCTGGAGGACCAGGGTACCAGCTTTTGTCTGACCCCTACCCACACAGACCAGTCCAGCTTGGTTGAACCTACCAGGAGTAAAACTCCCACTGGCATAGCTCTGGGGATTGTCAGGGTACGCAAGCTGCCATACCGCTACAAGGTATAGGTACCGTTGATGGCAGCCTTGTTTCCATGAGATGCCCAAAACTTTTGCCTTAACACGATAAATAAATGATTCAAAACAACTTTGATAAATGAATAAGGAGGAGAAACCCGAGGCCTGTAAACAGTAAATAAATAAATAATACGCAAAGGTTTGTCTCTGGTACCACAGTGGTTCCTAGTTGGCAGAGAGGATAGTAACGATTCGCTCCCGTAGCTAGGCGGTGGTGTCATTCGGAAGGTCCTGGGTTCGATTCCCGCTATCACTTCTGTTTTTTTCTTCTGTTGTCTAGTCTTCTGCTTCTTTATTTCTCACGAGTGCCTGAAACATACGGTACCTTTGTGTATTATTTATCTTTAAATTTATTTAATGATGAAAAAATCCCGTTCAACCTTTGATGGGTTATAATTAGGATATACAGTATATTGTTTTCAATTCCAAATAATATGAACAACTGCCGATATGGGAAAGTGGCATCACACCTGTCAAATCATTGTAAATAGGGCAAATCATAATTAACAATTATGCATGTATGTTTAAAAAAACCCAAACAAACAAAACCGAGATAAAACCTAACAAAACCAAACAGTAACATTAAAAAAATGATATTTAGGGGAAGGGGTGTAATGGCCTGGTGTTTCTAGTTAATTGACTTTAATAGACATTTAATTCACTTTCAACTGTCAAAAATCATATGCATTGTGACTTTAAACAGATGAAAATCAATTAAATATCTGGTAAAGTCTGATATATAACTAGAACCACCAGGCCTTTACACCCCTCCACTTTAATATTATTCTTGTTCATAGTTTCTTCTTGATTTTGTTTGTTTGTTTTTTATTTTTCTATTTAACGTATAGGCCTAAGCACAATTGTGAGTATCCCTATTTTCAAATGTGATGCCACTTTCTCATGTCGGCAGTTGTTCATATTATTTGAAATTGAAAACAATATATATCCTAATTATAACCCATCAGAGGTTGAACGGGATTTCCGTTTTATCTTCATTAATTTTTAAAAAAAATATGCATTGTAAGAACAGCATCAGACCTTCGCCTTCCCAATTACTATATATTAACTTTTGTTCTTGTTAAAAGCTGGTTCCAAAGGTTGTTATAGCCGGGAGTTATAGTGAGGATAAACTCTCATTGCAGATAAATGCTTCTATGGCACGCGCCTCAGATAGCCTTTGACAACCAAGCCCAGCTCCCGGCCTTCATGTGTGGCTCAATCTGAGTCCGGCGGAACTGTTTCCACTGATGGGAGAAGGGGGCGAATGCGAGTCACTGGCGCCTTAAAACCAGCAGCTTCAGGCAGATAGGGCTCGTGATCCTTGGTTGGTAGAATATCTAAGAGAAGGTAAAACTCTGAATTCAAACCATTGCTGCCTTGCGGGAATATCCGTTTATTGGAAAGGCTTCGGGAGTAAACCCTGAGGATAAATCCGGTGTCGGAAGTCCCTAAGGCAGTCTAATGTTGATTCGACATTATTCTGGCAACTCCTGCGACGTGGCTGGTACCAAACTGTATCGGCTACTGCTGTTCCTTTGGATCTACTGGCTGCGTGGAGAATGGGAACATGCTGCATGGGCAACATTTATAACACATAAGGAAGGAAACCACGAGGCCTGTAAACAGTAAATTAATATGAAACAAATATAAAGGTATGTTATAAGGCACTCGTAGGAAATAAAGAAGTAGAACACTAGACAACAGAAAAACAACAGACATCCTGGGTAAGCCACTCATGTCTGTTGTTTTTCTGTTGTCTAGTGTTCTACTTCTTTATTTCCTACGAGTGCCTTATAACATACCTTTATATTTGTTTCATATTAATTTGCATGGGCAACAGCTTGATCTCCATAACAGTGCCCAAGCTCGCGCTCTGGAGAGGACACTCCAGCTTCACCCTATAGATGTCGGCACAACACGGGAAGTAGCAGTTACCAGTTATAAGCATTTTGCCCAATTGGCGTTGGGGCTACTTCCGACAGTGGGAGAGGTTCCAGGATCTCACTGGACAGCTACCGCCCGCTTCAAGCTGGGCCGCCCCCAGTCAATTAGGTGTTGTCCCGCCACTGTATGCTTTCCCCATTGGGTGCACGAGGATTAGGGTCAAACCCGAACTGTGGAAGGAAAATGTTGCACGAAGCAATAACCACAAAACAAGAAGTAATAGAAGTAAACAAACTATCAGATTGGGATGCTGGAACGTCCGGAATATATTGACTGGACTATCCGAAAACCTACAGGACATAAACGATGTCAGAAGTCTGCTGTAATCAATGACGAACTTAAACGACTTCAGGTGGATATAGCTGCAGTTCAGGAAACGCGCCTGGCAGGCTCTGGAATGGTGAGCGAGAAGGACTACACATTTTATTGGCAAGGGAAAGACCTTAATAAAACTAGAGAACACGGAGCAGGTTTTGCGGTCAAATAATCGCTAACTAAAATGGTTGATCCAGGTGAGAATGGATCAGAACGCCTGTTAGCGTTCCGCCTGCAAATGAGCGCAGTCCCATCACTCTTGTCAGTGTGTATGCTCCTACTATGTACTCTGCCTCAGAAGCTAAAGACGAGTTCTACGAGAATCTAGCAACAGTCATCAAAAACACACCTAGGCAAGAACATCTTGTTCTCCTTGGTGACTTTAACGCTAGAGCGGGTGCCGATAATGTTTCATGGTCTTCATGTATGGAGATTTGGTATTGGCAAGATGAATAAAAATGGACAACGGCTCTTGGAGTTGTGTGTCCATCAGTGGCGGTTCCAGGGGGTTGTCATTGGGGGTGCTGCACTGTTCATTCATTTAAAATACTATACATAACACTCACAAATTGTGACCACCACGTGAAATATCAACCCAGACACAAATGATTAGTGTCTTACCTCATCTAAAATCTGTCAAGAAGTTCTGAAAAGTTATTTTAAAAGTTTACTGCAACTAGGAGTAATCATTGTAGTCAGTCGTAGCAGCTTCCCGAGTCTCAAACAGGTTACACTGACATGTATGCTGCTATTTCTCGTGTTTAAAATTTTCATTGTAACTTCCCTTTAATTTGCTCATTGCACTTGAGCTGAGTTCGGCTGCAGCTCCAGTTAAAAAATTCAAACCAATCGTAGTTCGCCTCTAGCTGTGTGTATGACAAGCATTCGCTTATAAGAGATCAAGGTCACTTGAGCTGTAGTCGTTTGCAGCGCTTTCCCCAATACATGTTGGATACTTTTTTTAAATATTTTTTTATTATTTAACCCTTCCGGTGTAACCTCAATTTTTCGGTCTGTCCGGATTATGTATTATAATGTAGTAGAGACAGTATGCAGTCCTTTTTTTTAAGGGGATGCTGCAGCTCAACAGCTCATTAAAGAAAGCCGCCACTGGTGTCCATCATGACCTCTGAGCGACAAACACTTACTTTCAGACAAAACCTCAGCATAAGCTGTCACTAAGACACCCACGATCCAAGCACTGGCACCAACTGGATCTGATTCTCGTCAAAAGGTCACTTTTCAGGTCTTTGCTCTCTACGCGCTCGTACCATAGTGCAGACTGTGATACAGATCACTCCTTGGTTTGCAGCACAATCAAGAAAGCTCCATCGCGTCAGACCTGAAGGGAAACCACGCATCGATATCAGCAAGATGTCAGACCCTGTTGTGATCGCTAAATTTACCGCGACCTTCAAGAAAGTGCTCAGTAGCCCACATCATGGTGATACTGTTACAGAGAACTGGGAGCACCTGCGGAACACCATTCAAAGTACTGCACCTGCCACCTTTAGTTGGTTGGTTGGTTGTTCGTCCATCACGGGTGATGAAGACCACTCTGTTCATCCAATTATTTAAGAATATGTTAGGTTAGTCTATGGGTACGAAGGTGACTGAAGAGCCCGATGCGGGCCTGGAAAGATCTTGGACAGTGTGGGCAGGGAATGTTTGCTTCATGTGAAGGTTTTATTTCACGGTCCTTTCTAGCTTGTCTCCGCTGTTCCGCTGCTGCTCTTCTGGATGATTCGCATGCTGCTGCACCTTTACGAAGAGATGTGCGCCAAGCAGTTCGGTCTTGCGCAGCAGCTTCCCATGTGTCTGGGTTTATGTCAAAGGTTTTCAATGACGTCTTTAACGTGTCTTTGAAGCGCTTCTTTTGGCCACCATGGGAGCGTTTACCCTTCTGCATCTCACCATAAAAGAGTATCTTTGGCAGTCGATGGTCTGGCATGCGGACTACATGACCTGCCCAGCGAATTTGTGACTGCATCAGAATAGTATCAATACTAGGGATACCAGCTCTGTCAAGAACGGCGGTATCCGGGATCTTGTCTTGCCATTTGATGTTCATTATCTTCCTGAGACAGACTGTATGGAAGTGGTTTAGCTTCTTTACGTGGCGCCTGTATACAGTCCATGTTTCACATGCATATAGCAGCACTGGAAGCACCGCAGCTCTGTACACCTTCAGCTTTGTCTGTAGACTAATGCCACTTCGATGCCGAACGTTGGTGTATAGTCTGCCAAATGTGCTGCTGGCTTTGGAGATCCTGGTGTTCACCTCATCATCAATGACAATGTTCTGGGATAGTGTGCTACCAAGGTATGTGAATCTGTTGACAACATTCAGTTTCTCACCATTAACCTTGATGACTGGCTCAGTATAAACTGTGCCAGGAGCTGGTTGGTACATGATTTCTGTTTTCTTCGTGTTGATGGTAAGCCCAAAGTTGGCGCAGGCTTCGGAGAATCTATCCACACTATGCTGCGGATCAGCCTCTGAGCCAGCATTGAGGGCACAATCATCAGCAAACAGAATATCTCTGATGGTGTGTGATTTGACCTTGGTTTTTGCTTGAAGCCTCCTAAGGTTAAACAATTTTCCATCAATACGATAACTAATGTCGAGTCCTGTGTCCCCGTCTCTAAAAGCATCAGTCAGCATAGCAGAAAACATGATACTGAACAGAGTCGGTGCAAGTACGCACCCTTTCCACCTTTAGTAAGAAAACAGCGAAGTCAAATGACTGGTTTAATGCTTCATCAGATGTGATAACACCTGTCATTGAAGCTAAACGCAGTGCTACGATTGAATACAAACGTTCACCGAGTGCTAGAACCCTACAGATCCTGAGGGCTACGAGAAGCAAAGTTCAACAAAGTGCTCGACGTTGTGCAAATGACTAATAATGGCTACAGCTCAGTGATCGCAGCGCAAATAGGCAACACTAGACAAGTAAATAAATAAATAAACAACACACAAAGGTATGTTATCAGGCACTCAGTGAGAAAATAAAGAAGTAGAAAACCAGACAACAGAAAAACAACAGAAGTGATAGGCTTACGGGGAAATGAACCAGGACCTTCAGAACGGCACCCACCGCCTAGCCACGGGAGCGAATCGCCACTATCCACTCTGCCAGCTAAGCATTACATACCTTTGTGTGTTGTTTGTTTATTTATTTACTGTTTACAGACCTCAGGTTTCCCCTCCTTATATGTTTAAACACTGGAGGAACTCAGCAAGGTCATTGATAGCTTGGCCTCTGGCAATGCACCAGGCAGTGATGGGATTACTCCCGATTTAGTCAAATGCTGTAAGAGCACGTTATTACATCCTCTGCGTATGGTGCTGTGCCAGTGCCGGGAAGAGACAATTATTCATCAAGACATGCGAGATGCCAAGCTTGTAACACTGTATAAAAAAAGGAGACAGAAGTGATTGCAATAACTACAGAGTCATCTCTCTTCTCAGTATTGTTGGTAAGGTTTTTCCAGAGTCATCTGCGACTATACAAGCTAACTGAGCGCATATATCCAGTCACAGTGTGGATTCCGAGCTGGTAGATCAACAACAGACATGATCTTTTCTCTCCGCCAGCTTCAGGAAAAGTCAAGAGAGCAGAAAAGGCCTTTATATATCGCCTCTTTAGACCTCACAAAGGCATTTGACCTGGTTTGTAGGGAATGACTCTTCAAAATCCTCCTGAAAATAGGTTGCCCTTCTAAAATGCTGGAAATGATAAAGTCATTCCAGAAGACATGAAAGGAACAGTCCAATATGCTGGAAGCACATCACAACCCTTTGACATACTCAGTGGCGTTAAACAAGGCTGCATTCTGGCTCCAACCCTCTTCGGGATCTTCTTTGCCTTACTCTTGAAACATGCATTCAGAGATGCAACTGAAAGAATATGCCTCCACGCTAGGTCAGATGACCGTCTGTTTAATCTCGCAAGGCTGAAGGCAAACACAAAAATCAGAAGGGTCACAATAAGAGACTTGTTATTCGCTAATGACGCTACAGTCGTCACTCAAAGCCAACAGGAGCTTCAGAGCTTGATGAATCGCTTCACCCAAGCATACAAGGACTTTGGCCTCACAATAAGTTTAAAGAAAACAAATGTGCTGAGTCAGGATGTGGGTGCTGCACCAGTTATCACTATAGATAACAATGAATTGGCAGTGGTGCACCACTTCACATACCTGGGGTCTACCATCAATGACAAACTCTCACTGGACACAGAAATTGACAGCTGCATTGGCAAAGCTGCAGCTACCTTTGCCGGCCTTACATCGCGTGTTTGGGGAAACTCCAAACTCACAACGAAGACCAAAGCGGCGGTACATAACGCCTGCGTCACCAGCACACATCTGTATGGCAGCGAGTCCTGGACAACCTATGCTAAGCAAGAAAGAAGACCCAATACCTTCCAACTATGGTGTCTACGCCACATCCTCGGCATTTCGTGGAAAGATAAAGTGACAAATGTCGAGGTGTTGTCACGTGCTGGACTTCAAAGCATGTATACACTGCTTAGACAGAGCAGACTACTTTGGCTTGGCCATGTCCGGCGCATGGAAGATGGTCGCATCCCGAAAGATATCTTCTACGGACAACTGGCAGATGGCCAAAGAACAGTTGGGCGACCGCAGCTGAGATTCAAAGATGTGTACAAGAGAGACTTGAGGGCAATGGACATAAATACAGCAACATGGGAGGATGAAGCTGCCGATCGCACTAAGTGGCGTTGCTATCTATGGCGCCACTTCAGATTGGGCTAAAAGAAGCTCACACAACAAGTAGAAGAGAGGAAAAAACGTCGAAAGGAACACCAGGAAAATAGCAGCCGAGGGCTGTTGCCTCAGGGGCGCATTCCCATAGTCAGTTATAACTGAAGGGGCTATTATTATTATTATTAAATACTGTTTGACTATATTATGCAGTTCCCTAGGTATGTCTATTCTATTTATCTGACGAATTATGGGTGATACTTATTAACACTCTTCAATTATTAAAAATTATGTTTGCACTAAAGTAAACAAAATGGCCGCCCACCGGCCTAAAGGTACGTCGGTTGACGTGTCACGTTTGTTTTATTAACTAGATTTATATTATTTTCAAATACATGCACATGGCAGGAGTATATTAAAATCGGTTTTTATTACGCTCAAGCATTTAAGATAGGTTAGCTCACGATAATGAAAAGAATATGCAGAAAATTACCTAACTGACTTTCACTATTAGGCCCTACAGGCTATCTTGTTTATTATTATGTATTTGACTTTTAATAATCCTGCAGATCCTTGACTAGACCTAATTAATTAGTGCGAAAAAAAGAAATGCAAACAGCCATTGACGAATTAGACAGCGAGACAGTTCACAGAGTAAAAGGCGGTGCCAGTTAAACATACTTGAAGATTTGAACGGCCGGGTGTGTAAACAAATTAAAACGGAAATCGTAGGCTACTTGGAACAATGTTGCGAACAATTTCAAAGCGTATGACACTTAAAAAAAAAAAAGATAAATATTATATATAACAGGAAAATGCCTACATACTAGGCTATCACAAATTGTAATTAATACTTTCAGTCAGTGAGTAGGCCCTACTCATAATGTATAAATGGAACAACAAAACAATCGCTATCAACTTTGTCCTAATTAGACAAGGAAGCAAAGGTTGGAATTTTAGTGAAAGACCCCAGAGCTATTCCTAATAGCACATTGACTACATGCATAAACCAGTAAAGAAAATATAATATAGTTTTGTGTCATTTAAAACTGTTGGGAAGGTATTTAATCATACTATAGCAGATGGAAATAAGTAACAAAACGAGAGGGAATAAAATGACATTAGAGATATGGAAAGGGCAGGCAGGACTTCCTGCTAGATACTATAAATGAATTACAGTAAAACAAGTGAAGAAGAATTGAGGACAAGTATATGACAGATAGTATTAACTGTTGTAATAATAAACTTGCTATTTGATGGAAGGACCATGAGGAAGATCGTCTGTGTTAGCAAACATCATTGTCTGATCCTATTGCAGATTGAAGAATTTTTGGGTTTGTTTAGGGCCTTGTCATATCATTTACAAGTTTATATTTTTCTGTGAAAGATGTAATGAATCACTGATTAATGATAACGGGCTATCCACTTTTTTTTTTAATGCAATAGAATGTATGGAAAATTTATTGTCCGCTTAATAAAGCCAGATTGGCTTTCAGCTGCCTCCAACAAATATGAGACTCTACATCTGTTTCAAGAGAATAAAATTAAGCTATTCAACAAAAAATGTAAAATTCCTGTGTGTTTTAAAAGGATGCCATATTACCAAGAATATTATAATTTAAAGTGCAGACTTTTACTAGTAGATGCCTCCATAACATTCTCCTTATCAGACGGCTAAATGCAATAATAAGCACAAACCTGTGGAAGAAAACCAGACAAAAGCCTGCACAACTGGAATTTAAGAAAGAAGGTGGAGATAGATGTGATGTGACCTCAGGAAACAAACCAAACAGTATAACCATACATGCCCTTAGCTTGAACCCACAAGGGAAAACACAAGTAGAGAGGTCAAAGAGGACTTGGAAAAGAATAGCAAAAGTGAAAGCCAAAGCAGTAGGGACCTATAACGCAGAGCTGAAAAGATGGCCCAGAATAGGAATATGATGATGAGCAACAGCTCATATGGCTTAAATGACCCAGAAACAACCCAGATTATTATTGATGCAGTCACCTCCGTAACTTTTCTATTCTCCAATATGGGCCACATAACTCACGACACAGACCATAATACTGTGTCTAGTAAATTGTAGAAGATTATGAATAGTACTGAACATTATTAGCACTACATACATATATACATACATGTATGTGTGTGTAATTTTTAACGTGGGGCTTGGGGAAGATGATGAACTTTAACAAAGAAAAGATCTCTTTCCTTTCTCATGCAGTTTACGAGTATATTTTAGTAGCCAGCTCGAGAGTTTCACTGGGAATACTGAAAAAAGTACCTCTGATCCCTGGGACTGAAATTTCGCTAGTTTAAAAACTCATTCTTTTTTTCACCCCGCAGTCGCTTAAAGATCTACCAAATCGTCCACAGGGATCTATCTGTAGATTGAGGTCGACTGGTTGCTGACCCCTGGTTTAATATCATTGTCTACTATAGTCACCCATTTCAGTGACAGATACAAATAATTAATACCGTGTTTCCCCGAAAATAAGACCTACCCCGAAAATAAGCCCTAGCACGATTTTTCAGGATGCTTTTAATATAAGCCCTACCCCGAAAATAAGCCCTAGTGTCCTACCCCGAAAATAAGCCCTAGTGCATTTCGTCAGCTAGAATGAGAGACTTGTTGCCGAATGGCCAGACGGAGTACAGACGCCAATAGTGTGTACTTGATAATGAACGGATGTGGTTCATAATTCAATACGTCACTCGTGTGAAATAAAGAAGCAGAATTTTGGCGCCAGCAATTTCTCGTCGCTTTTGTGTGTGCCATCGTTCTTAAGTCTCATAATTTTTGTTGCCACACCTGTCTCGTAAGTCTTCAATTAACACTTGATTTAATGGTAGACTTAAGGGAATAATATTTTGACACCCAGACAAGATAAGTGCAAAAAGAAAGAGCTATTCCGTCGATTACAAGAAAGGAATCGTTGAAGACTCCCGGGGCAAGAATCTTACGGCTTTCTGCAAAGAGAAGAAGCTTGATCTCCGAATGGTTTGAAAATGGCGAGCAGAGTACGATAACCTCAGTCAACAGGTGGAAGAAGGAAATGCTAAGAAGCGCAAGTGTGGATCAGGTCTGCAACCAGTATTTTCTGAACTGGAAGACATCATCTGTGAATGGATTGCTGACAGGAGAGCAAAGACTTTGGTTGTGCGCAGGGCTGATATTCAAGCATTTGCCCATGCAATGGCACCACATTTAGAAATATCCCCAGAAGAATTCAAAGCATCACAACACTGGCTGGATGGCTTCCTTCAGCGATATAAACTGTCTCTAAGAAAATCGACAACACTGTTCAAGCTGGAAGATACTGAAGTTGTTAAACGTGCACTTGCATTCAAGTACTTTGATGATGGCATCGACTTTTCTAAATACCAACTCTCCAACATGATTGCCATGGATGAAACTGCAGTGTTTATGGGCCTAGGATCTCAAATGACAATTGATCAGACGGGTGCCTCGTCAATCTACATTTCGTCCACTGGTTACGAAAGTGCACGTGTTACCTGTATTTTGGCAGTTTATCTGGATGGAAGGAAAGCCCCCCCTCTAATCATCACTAAGGTCAAGAAAGATAACATTGAATGTGTTTCAGACATTTATGTTCTTGAAACCAAAAAAGCCTGGTGCACACAAGCAGTTATAAGGAAGTGGGTCGATTTAATGCTGCCTCTTGTTTTGCGAGGTGGTCAACGAGGTCTGCTAGTCTGGGATTCAGCCAGCACTCACCGCGCTAAAGACATGAAGAACTTCCTTGCAGAGAGAAGAATAGATCAAATAATGATTCCCGCAGGAATGACTTCTTATCTCCAGACTCTTGATATTGCAATAAACAAGCCATTCAAGGACCATTTGCGCATAGAAATCAACGACTACATTGAAAATAGAATGGAGAGAAATCAGCGTGGAAACTTTGTGAAGCCTAGTTTGCAGGAGGTCGTGACTTGGGTGAAGAATTCATGGGATAAAATCACTGACAGCTGTGTTACCAATGCACTACGAGCAGGCTACATGGACAAGAAATGCTCATTTAAGAAAAGCTTTATTGCTGGACATGAGAGAATGGGGCCAATGGTTCAACAGGAAATGGAGTCGCAAGAAATTCAGGCCAGAATTCAGGATTTGGAGAGTTATAACGATGATCCAGAAGAAGATGACATGACTGTATTTGAATAAATGTAGAATTTTGTACATGAATAAATGTAGATTTTTGTATCTTTTAATATAAACCCTACCCCGAAAATAAGCCCTAGTGCATTTTTTGAAGCAAAAATTAATATAAGACCCAGTCTTATTTTCGGGGAAACACTGTAAGTATAGGGAAGTGCTAAATTATTTATGTTCTGTTGTTCCCTACTGATTAAACCCTTGTCCGCACATTATTGACTATTTCAGGCACTCCAAGTGCAAGTATAATCCAGACTGCTGATGCTAATGTTCTGTTTGAGAAGCACACAATAGATGAAATCAGAAATTTGGAAAAGAAGACCAGGTTAATACTAAAATTGTTTTGTAGTTTTGATGTAACTGTTGCTCTTGATGACAAGTCTTTCTTTATGTTATATGTTTAGGATTTTAAAATGATTGTATAAGTAACGGTGCAAAGATAGCTTTGTAATGTATAGTGGTTCCCAAAGTGGGCAGCACTGCCTCTTTGTAGACTCAGCTTCATTATCAGATCAATGTGTGACCTACCATTGTCTGCAAACCTTGTGAGATGGGGACAGTCTGATGCTGCTCAGTGCCCCCTGTGCCATAAGAAGCAGAAACTTGAAAATATGCTCTCAGCTTGCAAGGTGTCATTAGGGCAAGGGCGATACACATAGCACCACATCAAAGTACTAAATGAGCTGGCTGCTACAACAGACCTGGCAAGGGTGAAGGTGAACAGCAAAGTCAGACAGAGTATTGTAAATAAATACTTTCTGAGAGCAAGAAAGTCAGCAAATCTCAAACGAAGTAGCAGTTTACAATTTATTCTTGACTGCGCAAATGACTGGGAGATGGCAGTGGATGTACTTGGGCAAAGGACATATCCGGAAAGCATTAGAAGATCTCAAAGACCAGATATAGTCTACATTCTTTATCATCGCACCAGATTATAATGATTGAGCTGACCGTGCCATTTGAATCCATATTGGACGAGCATCATTCGTTCAAAGTGGCCAAGTATAATGATTTAGTCACGGACTTGAGAGACATGACAGGTTCACTGTAGGGGTCATGGCTGTTGAGGTAGGTGCAAGAGGTCTAGTGGCTGCCTCGGTGTACAGTTGACATTCAAAAATCCGGCCATCGATAATCCGGTTCCTTCAGATTTCCGGCATGGATTTTGGAGCGCATTTTTAAATTTACCGTGATGGCGCGCCTCTGTTTTCTGGAGCAGTTTATGTTTTGATGCAGCTGTTGGGTCTTGCTTGCACGTGTTAACAGGCATTCCTGCTCATTCCTTCTCATTTTATCATTTATTTGCTGCTGTTTAGCCCCATTATGGATTCAGCAAATAAAAGAAGTGGTGTAAAACGTAAACATCGTGCATTGTCGATTGCAGATAAAGTGTACAGGTAGTCATTTTCTGTTAAATATATACAGAATATATAACCATAAAAAATCCGGCATTTTCAAAAATCCGGCACTCCTCAGGTCCGGAGGTTGCCGGATTTTTGAATGTGTACTGTATAATCTGATCTACTGAAACTGTTGGGTTTGAAAGGATAGTCAAGAACAAAGGCTGTTAAGAGGCTCAGTGAAACTGCAGAAAGGGCATTGTGCTGCCTGTGGAACAACTGCAAAGGGCTATGAAATTCGGGACAATAATTTATTTTCAATGTAAGAGTTACTTTCACAATTGCCTCCAGCTGGCAGCAAAAACAGGAGTGAAGCTGAAATCAAGGTTGAGTTGGTTCAATTCTCTGCACAAGAACAGGAGGCTGACACTTGGAAGTCATGGCCCAAGTGGGCTAGCCCCTTAGAGTGTAAAGGAGATTAAAGGGCTGACACACTTGATCGATGGGGGAACTTCATCTAATGATCAGATTGCCTCCTGTTGTATCTCTATTTATAGAGTTTCCTATCATCGAAACATCAAAAGTGTGAATTATTTTATGCTGTAATTAAAATTTTGTGTGTATCTTTTTCAAAGTAGTCTCTCAGTTTGGAGGAAAAAGTAAACAAAAAAAATGAAAACTGAAAATGTAAAACTCTGCACAGATATGAAAACAGTTTGGTATGGAACAAACAACAAAAACAATGAGGAAAAAAATACAAAAATGAATGACCTTCTGTCAGCGGATGTTAAAGGAGAACATTACATATATCATCATCATTTTCCTTTTCGCTCCCTCTGGAGCAAGGAGCCACCACTGCAGCTGGCTCCCTTGCAGAAAGCCTGCACAAAGCATTTACATGATTTTGTAGGAGTAGTTTATGTAGCAATTTGTTTTATTACATGATGATGTTGGCAGCCACGTACACAACCTTATATTAGTCTCTTTGTATGAGATGATGATGTTGCCAGCCACGTACACAACCTTATATTAGTCTCTTTGTATGACATGATGATGTTGGCAGCCACGTACACAACCTTATATTAGTCTCTTTGTATGAGATGATGATGTTGCCAGCCACGTACACAACCTTATATTAGTCTCTTTGTATGAGATGATGATGTTGCCAGCCACGTACACAACCTTATATTAGTCTCTTTGTATGAGATGATGATGTTGGCAGCCACGTACACAACCTTATATTAGTCTCTTTGTATGAGATGATGATGTTGCCAGCCACGTACACAACCTTATATTAGTCTCTTTGTATGAGATGATGATGTTGGCAGCCACGTACACAACCTTATATTAGTCTCTTTGTATGAGATGCCAGAGGGAACAGTAGTCCTATTGTTTCTTTGTCTCATATGAGACCCTTGGCAACTGCAGACGGCAACATTACAGTTAGAACTGTATAAAATATGCAACATTGATTTGTCAAATAAAAGATGAAAAAGGAGCCAATGAAGCAGAAGGTAATGAGACAAATGTGGAGATGGAAAATCAAAGTAATAAAGGGGAAGAATGGTGAGTTTTATGGTAGAACACTTCAATGATAACACAGGAGATTTCTAAGCCTTCTAAAATTAGCTTTGCTATAGTGCTCTTTTATCAATAAAGTAAAAGTGGAGTTGAATCACTTGCACCACTTTGAAAAAAGCTTCACCTAGGTATCACCAAGCATTCTTTGACTTGAAAAAAGCTTCACCTAGGTATCACCAAGCATTCCTTGACTTGAAAAAAGCTTCACCTAGGTATCGCTAAGCATTCCTTGACTTGAATAAAGCTTCACCTAGGTATCACCAAGCATTCCTTGACTTGAAAAAAGAGAAAGGCCATGTAAAATATGGAAGTGAAACTTAGGTGACTGACATAAAGAAATTAGGTAGAGACATAAAGTTCATGCCTAAGGCAGGACAACTACAGTGATTGAATTATGCCCTGAAAGAAGCGTGAAAAGAGAAGAAACTCCTTATTTAATTAAACAAAGTGTAGCAGTTTTAATTACTTGAAAACATTAGTTGTTGCCATAATTCATTTTACATTTCATATTGTAGGTCAGATATAGAAAAGAAGAAAGAGGATCTTCGAGTTATGGTTGGGTATGTTTGTTTGTCACATTTTAATTTGAAGTAACTTCTGTTTATAAAAATTAATGATTTCATTCATTACCCTTTCACTTCACATGGAGCACAAACCTTGAACAAGTTCATGCCATGGAGCACAGACCTTGAACAAGTTCATGCCATGGAGCACAGACCTTGATCAAGTTCATGCCATGGAGCACATACCTTTAACAAGTTCATGCCATGGAGCACAGACCTTGAACAAGTTCATGCCATGGAGCACAGACCTTGAACAAGTTCATGCCATGGAGCACAGACCTTGAACAAGTTCATGCCATGGAGCACAGACCTTGAACAAGTTCATGCCATGGAGCACAGACCTTGAACAAGTTCATGCCATTTAGCACAGACCTTGATCAAGTTCATGCCATGGAGCACAGACCTTGAACAAGTTCATGCCATGGAGCACAGACCTTGAACAAGTTCATGCCATGGAGCACAGACCTTGAACAAGTTCATGCCATGGAGCACAGACCTTGATCAAGTTCATGCCATGGAGCACAGACCTTGAACAAGTTCATGCCATGCAGCACAGACCTTGAACAAGTTCATGCCATGGAGCACAGACCTTGAACAAGTTCATGCCATGGAGCACAGACCTTGAACAAGTTCATGCCATGGAGCACAGACCTTGAACAAGTTCATGCCATGGAGCACAGACCTTGAACAAGTTCATGCCATGGAGCACAGACCTTGAACAAGTTCATGCCATGGAGCACAGACCTTGAACAAGTTCATGCCATGGAGCACAGACCTTGATCAAGTTCATGCCATGGAGCACAGACCTTGAACAAGTTCATGCCATAAAGCACAGACCATGAACAAGTTCATGCCATGGAGCACAGACCTTGAACAAGTTCATGCCAAGCTTTCTTATCCTGTGTTATCTCCTCAAGGTCTTTTCATGTCTTCTTCATCCCTTGTTTTAGTATGTCTTCAATTCTCTTTTTTGTGTGTCTTTCAATCTCCATTGTTTCCCTTACCCTTGGGAATCCAGAACAACTATCAGTTGGTTTCACCTGTGCATGTCATATTCTATGCTACCATCTGTTACTTACCTCTTGTTCCACTGGTATTGATCTGGTTCTTTACATCAGTTCCATATTGGTGATTTTGTCTTACCATTTTAATCCTTCTTTCTATGCAAGCACGAATTTGTGAAAGTCTGCCACTTCTTGGTTGTTGTTCTCCATGTTTCAGAGTCGACTTGTCAGTATTTCCTCTTGTCTCTGGTAGTACTTCTTCTTACTACTTTGTTTATTTTTATGTGTCAATCATGAGCCTTGGTTCTGGAGCATATAGTTGTTTTGCTTCTGATTAAGTCTGTTTTCATATTTTTATCTAGCCCTTATCTTGTTGATGGTTTATCTTGTTATATTCTCTTTTTCCACGACCTTCTCAAATTGTTTCATATTATTTCACTTGTTCCCCGTGGTCTTCTGAATCTGATCCATATTGTAGTTATTGAAGCACATAGATCTTATTTGAATATTGTTACTGTAGTCTAAATGTAATAATCCTATTAAAAGGTAAAAAGGGGTAAAGGATCCCGTTACATGCCCACTGAGGCATATTGGGAATATGGTGTTACGCCCATATTTTCTTGACCATTGGCACACTAGAGGTGATGTGGTCAGCATCACGCCAGCCGCCTTAACCTTGCCAGAGTTGCTCTGGTACCCAGTTCATGAGGCTGGGTCGACCCCGGAGCCATTTGTGGTCTAAAACATCCCACTTCAACTGAGGATCGAACCATGGACCACCGAGCTAGGAAGCCAGTGCACTAACCACTGCTCTACCACCGCTCCCAATAATCTTATTTAAGTCGTTCTGTAATTGTATTGGTTTAGTAAGACTCATCATCCTTAAACAAAAACCAAGTTAATGGTTCAGAATAATTTTTAGCATTTTGAGAGATCATAATTTTGCCCATTTATGCCCTGTACTGGACATTAGCATATATTTGGTATGGAGTGACATTTTCAGATGTTAACTCAGTGAACAAAACCAAGTGAAAAGTTAATTTTTATTGAAAACAAATAGAATATTGTCAGACATACCGATAAAAAGTAATAAGTGAGATGTCAAACACTTTATATAAAAGTGCTATATTATATTCATTCATTTATTTATTTAATGTTTGCTAAACTTTGTATTCTCTGATCTGTAGCCTTGAGTTTTGCTGTTGTTCATGTTGTTGGGTTTGTTGTTACAATACCCTGTTTTGCCAATATGTACTTGCATTATTGCTTTCAGTTAAGATTTCAAAATTTTTTTTTTTTTTATTTTTATTTTTTTTTAATGTGTTTGCTACTTTTCTTTGTAGCACGCCCCTTTCAACCATCTACCATGTACATGGAGTTGTTAGTTATATCAGGACGTGTTTCCTTTATTGTAATTGTTTGTATTTATTTTAAACTATATTATCTCTAGTCGGTATTTTTCCTTTTGTAGTTATAGTTCAACATGGTTTTTAAAAGAAATTCCAAAATATGCTATTTTTTTTTTTTTAAGTTAGTATGTTTTTAATTTTCACTGGATGGTTTCTTTGGTTAATCTGTATGTATCTGGGGCGAGTCTTTCACGAGTTTGGACTACTGACTCAAATCCTTATTTGTTTTGTGCAAAATTTGTAATCATAATCATTTTATGTATTAATTTCAGTGAAAGATACAGAGACCTGATTGATGCTGCTGATACTATAACAGATATGAAAACAAGTGCAGAAAATGTATGTTTGTCTAATGATTTAATTCTTTAATCTTTAGATCATGGATTAACCAGTGCCACAGCATTAGGTTATTTTTGTGACATTCAAATTATTAATGGGTTAAGTAAGATTTGCTCTTTTCTTTTACATGTGATTTGTAATAGTTATGCTTTAAAAACTGCCACTTGACTTGGTAAATGAGACATAATTTGTAGACCATATTTTTACATGTTTTATTTTAATCACATCAAAGCACACATTTATAATGTAGTATCCGTACATACATATATTTTTATCTAAAATGCAGAATGAATTATACAAATTGCTTATATTTAAGATTTTAGATTATTTCAGTTGACAACATCAGGATTTATTTCAACATTTGAGGAGTACATAATTTATTTTTCTACAGATTTTGAAGATTATATTCTTCAACACACAGTGCTTTAATGTTTCATTTTTGGTACAGAACATTGTTCATTTTAGGCCCCCCCTCCTAAAAGAAGTTCATAAATTTTTTTAAAGATACTCTTCTGAAAGTTTCAAAAATATCATAGCCATCATAACCTGCTTGACTCAGTACAATGGTTATTAGTTACTGGTTGTAGCTAAATTTAATAAAGAATTCTTTGCTGCCTAACCCAGTGTCAGTCAAGCTAGGGATTCATGCTGTTGAATAAAGTAAATATTACATGTTGATAATAAAATGTTTTGTAGTCAAAGAAACTTGGTGAAAAATAAACCTTCTTCTTTGTACACTCTCAGACGTCTACTTGAATGTTTTAAAAAAAAGCAGCAGTCAGCTTGAGACTATTTGCATCTTGGTAACGCTTGTCCATGAAAGGTACTGGCGACAGCCAAATGCGCTTTCTCTGTTCCTCATATGTTGGACATCTTTGAAGGAGATGTTCAGCAGTCATTTTATTAGTGCCACAGTTACACTCAGCGGTAGTTCCTATCTTCAGCTTGCAATCTGTTGTGAAAAATAAAACAAAGAGTGTATTTTGTATATATAAAAAGTTAGTTGCTTATCCTTTACAGGACGTGGCATCAACCCCAGCTTTTATTGGCTGTTTGTGATTTTTCTAGGCAATTTTTTCATTCAGTAGTTTGCCATTGCTTTCTGAACGGTATGGTGCTTATACCATTGTTAAAAATCCACACAAAGCGATCTGCTACCAAACCGCCTGCAGCAGGTTTCGAACCTGGTATATCTGGATTATGAAACTGCGT
This sequence comes from Oreohelix idahoensis, assembly GCA_024509875.1. NCBI lineage: Eukaryota > Metazoa > Mollusca > Gastropoda > Stylommatophora > Oreohelicidae > Oreohelix > Oreohelix idahoensis. The sequence continues at coordinate 199,693 of JAMPIV010019874.1, read as the reverse complement.
TCATATTCATTAGGCCAATGACGCCGACTTTATATATATATATATATAATCTGTTTATCTATTACCAGAGTCAGTTGTATGTTGTTTATGTATCGCTAATGTATTTCAAATCACAGTATGAAGAGACTTGACTGCCTGTGCCATTTCACATTTATGGAAGAAGAGGAAACTGTCTGAAAGGGTGTGAGACTGTGTGAAAATTATCAGTCTGTTGTATTTGGAAGAATCAATAACGTAATGCTTACTTGAACTGCAGGTGATGAAATCTGTATCACGTATGGAAGATCTCTGCTCATCTTTGCGCCAGAAACACATGGTGCGGGGAGCATCATTTCATATGCATGTAAAGAACGATGGAGACAAGTAAGCCATTTTTATTTCATTTAATTTTTTTAGTTGCTGTATCTTAAACAATCATGTAAAATTTGTTATTTTAAATATAGAGCCGGTTCTTGTGTGATTATTCACCGCTTAAATCAAATTGTGGAAATTTATTACCTAAACCGATAACCGTACTTTTTCTTGACTGAAAAAGTGTCATGTTTCTCCCCTTTCCCCCCGTTGTTTAGAATTTTTTTTTTAAACACGCCTGCCGTTCGTAAGGTTAATTTAAACCGTCTGCCGTAGGGGAGTGAAGTGTCATAGACTTCGATGTACTGGGTCCCAGCTTTATGAGGTGGGGTGGCCTGTTCCCTTCCTCGCTGCCGTTGCCTTCTCTAACTCAGGATCAGAGTCAGGTACCCTTTTACAGCTGGTTAGACTGATGCGTGACATTACCTAGCTTTGAACACGAAACCCGGTAACTTATTGCGGTAGTAGAGTGTTAAAGACTTCACCATACTAGGTCCAGCATCAAGAGGTGGGGCCTACCTAGCTATAAATGGGTACTTAACTTTGAGTTAGGGAAGGAAAAGACAGCGAGGAAGGAAACTGGTCTCCCCACCTCTCGATGCTTGATCTAGTATGGTGAAGTCTCTAACCCTCCATAACCAGCTGTAAATGGGTACCTGACTCTGATCTTGAGGGCGGGTCTGTCGTAAGCGTGTCATCTAAGAATGCACAAGGAACGCATTTTTTTTTTTTAACTTGCCCTCCCAAATCACAATGTGAAATGAAAAGAAAAAAAAACATTTATTGACAATCATCTTAACAAGACAATTTCGAGAACTACACGTTAAATCGTTGAAAGTATTCAAAAAGAGACATGAAAATAGGTCGTATATCTTTATCATCACTGCCCTACAGATCGCAAAGGAGCATGATGATGATGATGATGAAAAAACGGTAAAGGTAGTCGCATAGCAGATACTGCCGTAAGGGAGTGAAGTGTTAGAGACTTCACTATACTATGTCCAGCATCGAGAGGTGGGGGTGACTAGTTCCTTTCATCGCTGCCTTTTCCTTCCCTAACTGAAGGACAAAGTCAGGTACCCATTCATAGCTGGGACGAATGGAGCACGATGATACCGTGAATCGAACCCGGCACCTTAGTCGCAAGAGACCAGCGCTCTAACCACTCTGTCAATCGGACACTCATTAAAAAAAAACATGATAACGGATACAAACAGAATGTTAAAAACATGAAGGGGGAAAGGGGGAGGGGGGGGGGGGAGGAAGAGATTTGTGACGTCGCGTAAGGTTGCGTGTAAAATGTGACAACTCCATGGCCTTGATACTACGATTGGATTTGCCGAACTGAAGAAAAAGTACGATGCTCCGTTTACCCTAAACATTTCAAAAATTTTCATCGACGGTGAATTATCACACAAGTACCATAGAGCCTATTCACTTGTTTTCTTTTGTATTCTTGAGGTTATGATTTCTTGTGTGTCATCTCCACATCTTGACAGCTTATACTCACTGAGGTTATGATTTCTCATGTGTTATCTCTACATCTTGAAAGCTAATACTCATTGAGGTTATGATTTCTCGTGTGTTATCTCAACATCTTGAAAGCTTATACTCATTTGGACTTCAAATAAAGAAAGCAGAACTGTAGATATTTAGATCTCAAGTAGTTTTATTTTCCACCATTGCAGGAATAACAAAGAGCTGGAGTTTTATGGTATAGCGGCACAGATAAAACTTCTCATGGACATTCCTGAAAAGGTATTTCTGTTCACATAAATAGACAGTTTTTGATCCAGCTACTATATTTAAAGTAAGAAAATGTATAAAAAGGCATGCACACCATCATTGCAGGCAGATGCTGGAACTGGGTTGCCTTTGTCCTCAGAAGGGACCCTGACACCATCACCAGAGCTGCAATGCTATGGACCCCAGAAGGACGCGAAAGAAAGGCAGACGAAAGACAACCTGACAGAGAATAGTGGAGGCTGAGATGCAAAGCATAAACCAGAGTTGGGGCAAGGCACGAAGGATGGTCACTGACCGAGCAAAATGAAACAGTTTGTTGCTGCCTTTCACGACATCATTAGACGTGATGGCCACTGACTGCTTTGTCAGTCAGGGGCTAAGGATCCAAGAAGAAGACTATATTTAAACAGTAACTTAACCCGTTACCATCCTGTCCAGTTTACTACACCTTTATCTTAATGTCCAAGACAAGTGGAGCAACTCCATTATCTAACACAGTGACCATCTAAAAAAATTCATTAAAAACAAACTGAGTTAAAATTATGTTTATTAATTTTAAATACACACAATTGAATCAGGTACCATCTGCAGTATTTTCAATAATGGTATATATTAATATTATGCAATGAAAATTCCATTAATGTGGCAAAAAATATTTGTAAAACAATTTTGAACTTTTGTTGTGCTAATTCATTACCACAAAAAGATATAAACATTCATTTTTATTAACGTAACATAACTATTCATGATGGGATGATCAGATCAGTTCATTGCAATGAATTCTGCACACTGGGAAGCCATAAATAGTTTCTGTAGAATGCCCAGAAGAGGTGTTTGGTTTGTTCTTTGAGAAAACAAAACATCGGTTTGTTTTTTCGCATATGCTTCCCATAAGTTGTTTACTGTAGTTTTTTTCCTTGTTTGTATCGAGCCCGTTTGATAACATTCTTCACTCATAAACAAACTAAAGTAATCATAAGATGCAGCATCTAGATCTAGAGTGTGTCCAAGGTTTCCTACTAAGACACAAAATTCAAATGAAGTGTGCTTTGTTGACAAGTCTATTTCGTTCGATCTGTCATCAGTATCATTACTACTTTCACCAGATTTAATTCGGTCAGTGCCGCTGCCACGAATCTAAATCGGGTTTGTATTCAATATCCACATCTGATTCAGCGGCAACCTAACCGTTTGGATAAAAAACAAAGTCATCTCTCTGTTTCCGAAGCAAAAATTCCACCACCCATAAAGCTATGGCTTTAAAAAGTCAAAAAAAAATCCAAATATCGATCGATTTCGAAAATTATTTCAGAAGACGGAAGCTGCGCTTGTTACCAAAAATCTCCCTATAACTCAGGTCTCGTTTATAGTGAGATCCTGTTGCACTATGGCAACAAAGGACAACATCGTTTCGCGGGCGGAATTGGTCATATTGGTCGGTACCTTAGACTTCGCGCCCAGGCGGTTTTGGGCAATTTTAAACGGTAAAGGGTTAATGAAGAAGAAGACATGACAAGTATAAAGAAGACAAGGAAATACTTGCTCAATACAGTCATTGTGTGCTTTCATTAGTCCAATACTAGAATAAGAATTTTCAGTTCAAATGTCCGGGCAGTCATTTTGTGTGGTTCAGGAACATGAAGAAAACATAAATAACAACAACAAATATGTTGAAAACCTTCATAAATGGGATGCTTACACAGAATAAAAGGATTAAAATGGTGTAACAGGACCACTAGTGTTTCATTGATAGAAGCAACCAAATACCAGTAGAGCAAGAGGTGATGGAAAAATTGCTGTTGTTGGATAGGATGCCCATTAGTCCAATCAGCAGATAGCAGTACAGTGCTCTCCTTTTTATGGAATCTTCAGGGTAAAAGATGTGAAGGGTGACCTAAAAAAAGAAAGAAACATGACAGTTAGAATCGGAAACAGACATAAAAAGGATAAAGAAGATATGAAACAACTTAATCATGAATTGACAGTGCTGGCCAGGAGAACTTGGTGTGAATGTTAATGAAGGTCTTGCTGGCCAGGAGAACTTGGTGTGAATGTTAATGAAGGTCTTGCTGCACAGAGAACTTGGTGTGAATGTTAATGAAGGTCTTGCTGCACAGAGAACTTGGTATGAATGTTAATGAAGGTCTTGCTGCACAGAGAACTTAAAGGCAGAGTGGTAGAAGCTAAAAACAAAATGGATGGAATGGTTGAATTCAGATAGGCAAGAGAGCAACAACAGTATCGTAGCCTAGTTCTGCCTTAGGCAAAAAATGATGTCATTGTCAAAATATTGCAGTAGTCTCAATGCCAGATCACCGGAAGGGGGTACTGGCATTCAATTATTAACCATCTTTGTCATGAGCAGGCAGAAATGTACTAATGACGCGTTTTGTCCCCATAACTCCGAGGTTTGTGTAACTAAAGCTCAGTTGCCGCCGTTCCGTCAAACTGAGAAGATGACTGATAACCACTAGTGTCCAGCAGTACTGTGGAGAATGGAAAGGAGGAGTTGGTTTTTTTGCTAGGGACAAAATTTGACCGTTGCTGCAAATGTTATAAGCTGCATTATCATATTGAAGATTGCAGCTCAGAACTGGGACCTTGGACTAAGCAGGTCAATCCTTCTATAATTCATCACTGAAAATAATGACGTTTAAGTACGAGGTGATAGACCTCTAGCCCCATGTTTTATTGGGACATCACTTGAGATTAGATATAGACTTTTAGTTTAGGTCGTATAAGTCTAGCAAACAGGTGCTTAGTCTTGAGACATTATTATAAGGGAGTAATGACAGACTCTATAAGCTGACCGTGAAAGAAAGTAGTTAAAAATCGACGAGCGAAAAATGAAAATCAACATTAGTCACTCCATACAGTATATATTTATAAGGACAATCATAATTGAAAAAAAATAAAAACTTCGGGCGGACTTGTGAATTAGTTCAAGACTGCATTGTCACATCACAAAAACCCCAGAACTCATCTTCATTTCACTGCATGAATTGAGAAGTGAAAACCAATAAAAGAAAATGAATACCATCAAATAAAGAATGAAAACCTCTGGTACTCACAATAGTATCAACTTCTAGATGAATTTTGTTCAATAGCTGTAAAGTTTCTCATTAATTGGCATCATCAAATTAGTAATTCATCGCAGGTTGTTTTTTTTGCTCTGTGCAGAAGTCCATGTTTCTATGATGTTTGAGCCAGTCACATTTACCTAAGGTTTTTCAAATCAAATTTAAAACCTTATGAAGGAAATGAATACTAAAGACCACCCTGGTCATATTATCGAGGAAATAATTGTGAAAATGAACTTAAATACATATTTAGAAAAGTCTAGTTGAAATGATCACCCAGCACTATCACGAACATACAGCCCCAAACAATAGTGACAAGCATGTTTGGAAACGAAGGCACAGCAGCCTTGGCATCTGTTCCCTGAGACAACGACTGGCACAAACAGCATGGGACAGAAACATCAAGAGGTGGATAGAAATTAGTCAGTTGTAGTATGCAATCGAGCGTCCGATAGACAGAATGGTTATAATGCTAGTCTCTAGCACAAAGGTGCCGGGTTCGGTTCATGATATCGACATGCTCCAGTCTACCCAGCTGTAAATTGGTACTTAACTTTGCTCATGAGTTAGGGAAGGAAAAGGCAGTGAGGAAGGGAGCTTGTCATTCCACCTCTCGATGCTGGACCTAGTATAGTGTAGTCTCTAACACTTCACTTCCCTACAGCAGTAACTGCTATGGGGCTACCTTTTGTTGTTGTTGAACAGAATTGACATCGTTGCACTGTGGGCAAACCCATAAGTGCTCAGTCTCCCTCAGTATACATCAAAGAGTGTGAATGCTAACTGTTCCTGTAGCTCACTGGATATGGGGCTGCCTTTACCTTTGTGCATACCATCAAGACAAGAGACAGAAATTAGTCTGCCATAGTATACTGTTATTGAAAACATCTTTTGTCATTTTAATATTCAAACTGTTTCTGGAACTATCAGATGTTAATGCTGCATATATTGTCTTAATGAATCCAATTCGAACAAACTATACTTGCAATTGTTAATTCGAATCATTTGAACCTTCAAGTGAAAAGTAAATAGTAAAATTTAAATGATACTATGTCTCAATTCTATTTGTGCTGTAGATATGGAGTAGCATAGACAGCCAGGAATATCTGAAAGCTGCTCGACTGTACCTCTTGGCCAGACACATTAATACAAGTCTGCATTTGGACTCCAGGCGGTCAGTAGATGTGGTTACCTGGTTTCCTGTGTTGACGAGACAGTGGGCAGCCATTAGTCATTTTAAGTCTACAGTTTTACAGGTCAGCGCTTTGTCATTCATTCATTTTCTTGAGTGCTCTTTATGGAGCATAGAACCACCACTGCAGGTGGACCCCACACAGGAAGCCTGCACCAAGCATTCATGTGCTTTTGTGGTAGTGGTTTCTGTGGTAGTTTGTTTTACATGATGAAGTTGTCAGCCTCATGGACAACCTCATATTAGTTGACTCGTATGACATGCATGAAGGGGCAGTAGTCCTATTCCTTCTTCATCTCTTCATAGATCCGCGGGGAACTACATGGGGGCCGTTTTGTCATAACTCAACAGAATTTGTGTGCTTTTTCTTGATACTGAATTGCAGAGTGTTTAGAGCATTTGCTTATCATGGCAGAGTTCTTGGATTCGGAATTCAAAATCTGGTAGCTCCACTCTCCAGTCTGACACCAGCTGTAAATGGGTACCTCACTCTGCTCTTGAGTTCTAGAAAGCAAAGCCACAAGGAAGGGTACTGGTCACCCCATCCATAGAGCTAGACCTGGTATAGTGAAGTCTCTAACACTTTACTACCCTACGGCAGTATCTGTCATGGGAGTACCTTTCTTGATACTGAACCTTTCTAACTTTTCATTTTTGTGTTCAACATATTATATTTTTCATCTTCTCTTTTCTTATTTTCCTCTTCCTCATCATCATTTGTTTTAGAACATTGAGCCTTCAAGATTCTTGTGCTGCAGTCATTCTCCTTCATTTCGTTTTGCACTCGCTAACATCTGTATTTTTATTTTATAATTCTTTCGGCTCTACTTTATCCATCGTCTTCTTCAGTCCTATCTTTGTTTTTAATTTTTACTTTTTTTGTTGTCACAATCTTCTTTGTCTCAGTTTTGGCTTCCATTTGTTCCCATGCCAGTCTGTTTGTTTTTATAATATTTTGTTATTGTCTCTCATTTTCTTTGGTTTATTCTGCATTATCATTTAACAGTTTTTAGTATTTACATATGACAAGTTATGGCAATGGTTTTAATGAGAAAATCTATTATTTATTATTTTTTAAACCAGTTTGTCATTCTTTGAACCAATTGAAGGTTCAGAGTTTTGAAAACTGAGAATTATATTAACATTAAATGATGAAGAAATATGAAGTTATATTAATTAGAAATGATTATGTTGATGAAAGCCAGCAGGTGGGCTTGAACATCAGTCTAAAGAAGTCAGAGGTCATGACGCTCAATGTGAGCAACCCTGAGCCCATATCAGTAAGGAATCAGCAACTGGAACAGACAGACACCTTCATTTACCTAGGATGCATAGTAACACCAGATGGCTGAGCAAGCAAAGACATCAACAACAGAATGAACAAAGCAAGAACAGCCTTTTTTAGTCTAAACAACATCTGGAAGTCCTCTCAGTACAGCACAAGCACAAAATTAAGATTATATCAGAGCTGTGTGCTTTCTGTGCTTCTCTATGGTGCGGAATGCTGGAGAGTTACAGAGAAGGAAATGTCGAAATTGTCATCTTTTCACACAACATGCCTAAGAAAAATTCACCGAATCTTTTGGCCGAATACCATCACCAACCAAGATCTGCTTACTCGGAGCAAGCAAGAGGACATGCACACCATCATAGCTGGCAGATGCTGGAGCTGGGTTGGCCATGTCCTCAGAAGAGACCCTGATGCCGTCACAAGAACAGCTATGCTATGGACCCCTGAAGGAAAACGAAAGAGAGGCCGACCAAAAACAACTTGGCGGAGGACTGTGGAGGCTGAGATGCAAAGAATGAACCAAAGTTGGGGCACTGTACGAAGGATGGCCACCGACCGAGCAAAGTGGAATCAATTTGTTGTTGCCCTACAAAACGCCACCAGGCGTGATGGCCACTGACTGCTTTGACGGTCGGCGGCTAATGATCAAAGAAGAAGAAGAATGTAGATGAAGGAGTTATGCTACATTACAAATGATCAGATCTTTTCAAATAAGAAAGAACAAACTTTCACATAAATAATAAACAAATAAAATATAGACAAACAAAATGAAAATTAGCTTGCAAGGCTTGGCTTTTGAGGACATTTAGAATTAATTTTTTGAAGTGTTCCACATAACCATAATGTATACGAGGGCTGTCCGGAAAAGAATCGGCCATAATTAATATTAGAAAAGTCGTTTATGCGACATCGATGTAACTTGGCAGCCAAATAGAGTGGCCTGTTATGCACATACGTGTGCAATGTTGACGTTGCTGCACCAGTCAGTGCGACCATTAAAAGCCGTTTAGTGAGCACGTGCACTGTGTGGTCGTCGCATTCAAAATGGCTGAACGAGTAGAGCAAAGAATCTGCATCAAATTTTGCGTCAAGCTTCAACATTCCTCCACGGAAACTATTATGATGATTCAGAAGGCTTTTGGAGACGATGCAATGAGTGCTACACAAATAAAGGTGCTTCAAAGATGGTCGAGAATCTGTTGAATGTGATCCCATTTCTGGAAGGCCTGCAACAAGCAGAACACCGGAAAATGTTGAATGTGTACGGGCTGCAATCAACAAAGATCGGCGACTGACAGTGCGAGAACTAGAAAAAGATCTGGGAATTCCAAAAACTATTGTATCCGAGATTCTGACCCAGGATCTGGGTATGAGACGTGTCGTGGCAAATTTCGTTCCGCGGATTCTGCTACCAGAGCAGAAGGAACTTCGTGCCACAGTTGCTAATGATTTGCTTCAAACCGCAACCAATAACCCAGATTTCATGAAGAAAGTCATAACCGGAGATGAATCGTGGATCTATTGCTATGATCCAGAAACGAAGGCTCAGTCGTCTCAGTGGAAGCCGCCTGGTTCTCGACGCCGAAGAAGGCGCGGCAAACCCGCAGCAAGATCAAGACCATGTTGACTGTTTTTTGATTGGGAAGGTGTTATCTATCGCGAGTACGCTCCTTCAGGCCAAACAATTAATAAGGAGTACTACCTCAAAGTTCTCCGTCGGTTGAGAAATGCAGTACGACGAAAACGACCACAGTTGTGGGCAACTGGCGATTGGCATCTTCATCACGACAACGCGCCCGCCCATGCATCACATCTAGTGCAAAGTTTTTTGTTGAAACATAACATCAACCAGGTAACTCATCCCCCCTATAGCCCAGACTTGGCACCCTGCAACTTTTGGCTTTTTCCAAAATTGAAATCATGTTTGAAAGGTAGAAAATTTCAGACCGTTGATGAGATTAAAGAAAATACGGCGATGCAACTGATGGCGCTTCCAAAAAAAGCTTTCGCAGAGTGTTTTAAACAGTGGAAGAAATGCTGGGAGCACTGTGTGATGTCCCAAGGAGCCTACTTTGAAGGAGACTGAGCCATCAATGTGCTATGTAAAATGTTTATTGATTTATATTACATGGCCGGTTCTTTTCCGGACAGCCCTCGTAGTTTTGTTTGTGTGATATTAAGGTGAATAATCATCATTATTTCCCTTGTCATTCCTTGTGGAGCATGAAGCCAACACTTCAGCTGGTTCCCTTACAGGAAGCTTACATTAAAGCATTCATGTGCTCTCACAGTGCTGGTTTCTGTAGCAGGGTTTTTTACACAGTGAGGTTGCCAACCCCATGCCCAACCTCATGTTAGTTACCACTTATGACATGCACAACCTCATGTTAGTTACCACTTATGACATGCCCAACCTCATGTTAGTTGCCACTTATGACATGCCCAACCTCATGTTAGTTGCCACTTATGACATGCCCAACCTCATGTTAGTTACCACTTATGACATGCACAACCTCATGTTAGTTACCACTTATGACATGCGCAACCTCATGTTAGTTACCACTTATGACATGCCCAACCTCATGTTAGTTACCACTTATGACATGCCCAACCTCATGTTAGTTGCCACTTATGACATGCCCAACCTCATGTTAGTTGCCACTTACGACATGCCCAACCTCATGTTAGTTACCACTTATGACATGCCCAACCTCATGTTAGTTGCCACTTATGACATGCCCAACCTCATGTTAGTTGCCACTTATGACATGCCCAACCTCATGTTAGTTACCACTTATGACATGCACAACCTCATGTTAGTTACCACTTATGACATGCGCAACCTCATGTTAGTTACCACTTATGACATGCCCAACCTCATGTTAGTTGCCACTTATGACATGCCCAACCTCATGTTAGTTACCACTTATGACATGCCCAACCTCATGTTAGTTGCCACTTATGACATGCCCAACCTCATGTTAGTTACCACTTATGACATGCCCAACCTCATGTTAGTTGCCACTTACGACATGCCCAAGGAAGCAGCAGTGCTATTCTTTTTTCATCTCCACAGACATCTCTAGAAACTATGTAGTAGTCATATAAATAGTAGTATGGCTCTGTTATATTTGGCTCTGGGTGTGCTCTCTGTCATTATGGCTCTGTTATATTTGGCTCTGGGTGTGCTCTCTGTCATTATGGCTCTGTTATATTTGGCTCTGGGTGTGCTCTCTGTCATTATTGCTCTGTTATATTTGGCTCTGGGTATGCTCTCTGTCATTATGGCTCTGTTATATTTGGCTCTGGGTGTGCTCTCTGTCATTATGGCTCTGTTATATTTGGCTCAGGGTATGCTCTCTATCATTATGGCTCTGTTATATTTGGCTCTGGGTATGCTCTCTGTCATTATGGCTCTGTTATATTTGGCTCTGGGTGTGCTCTCTGTCATTATGGCTCTGTTATATTTGGCTCTGGGTATGCTCTCTGTCATTATGGCTCTGTTACATTTGGCTCTGGGTGTGCTCTCTGTCATTATGGATCTGTTATATTTGGCTCTGGGTGTGCTCTCTGTCATTATTATATTCTGTTATATTTGAATCTGGTTGTGCTCTCTGTCATTATGGCTCTGTTATATTTGACTCTGGGTGTGCTCTCTTTCATTATGGCTCTGTTATATTTGGCTCTGGGTGTGCTCTGTCATTATGGCTCTGTTATATTTGGCTCTGGGTGTGCTCTCTGTCATTATTATACTCTGTTATATTTGAATCTGGTTGTGCTCTCTGTCATTATGGCTCTGTTATATTTGGCTCTGGGTATGCTCTCTGTCATTATGGCTCTGTTATATTTGACTCTGGATGTTTTCTCTGTCATTATTATGCTCCGTTATATTTGACTCTGGGTGTGCTCTCTGTCATTACGGCTCTGTTATATTTGAATCGGGGTGTTCTCTCTGTCACTATGGCTCTGTTATATTTGACTCTGGGTGTTCTCTGTCATTTTTCTAATGTGAATAATACTCAGCCTAATTGTATAATTTTTTTCACAGGGCTGTCGTTTATTGTTAACAGACACAGAAACAGACTTAAGTGATGAGGTAAGCTTAAATGTCTGTCTTAGGCTCTGACACTATTTTTAAAAATTAATTTTATTGCTTATCAGCTTTAAATAAGCAGAAGAAAAAAACTTCAGACATGATTTTTTTTTAAACTTAGTGTTCATCAGGTGTAAATAAATCCTTGTTGTATCTCATATATCAAATTGCAACTTTTGGTTTGTCAGTTATAAATAAAGCCACCAATTTGGACATTATTTTTAAAGAAAATGTTGTCAGCAGTACATGTTAATAAATTCCAGAATAATGTCTTGAAAATGCACTTTCCTTTTTAAATTCTTATTATTGGTTTTTTGGTGTTTTGTTTACAAAAAAAAAAAAAATTCAAGATGATTTCAAGTTGACTTAATGTGAAGATAACATTATATTTTTGTGCTTATAGTTATATTACTTTAACACACAATTATACATGTATTTTTACAAATAGATCATAGCTCCCTGTGTTACAAAATCGTAGCTTGGGCCAAAAGATGATAACTGCACACACACACACACACACAAAAGAACAACATTAACAAAATACACAACCATGCAAACCAATGAAATGAAACAAACACCCACACATGCACACATACACTTGTGAACGTGCATACGCACATACACACATTCACTCACTCATTTGCTCAATTTAAAAGCTCAAACCACTTTTGCTGTGCTCTTCAATCAGTGCTGTACTTTATTTTTTCCAGCAAATGGCCAAGGTTTTGTGTTCAGTTGTTCTTTTAGAGGACAACACACCCAGACAAGTGTTTACAGAGTTTTTGCTGGCTCGCACAGTAAGTCTGCTGTTAAATTTGATTAAACTCTATGTGTTCTTTCTTTGTTGAGGACGCAGGGGAAAAGTAAACCTTTATGTTACTGCAGCATTTGAAAGATTTGTTTGTATTTTGTTAGTTGATGTATTCATGTTGTTATTTCATGTTTTTCTGTTCACTTGTGCCCTCTTCTTCTTGATCATTCACAATTACACATTAACATAACATTTCTCTCATACTCTTGGCAGTATGTTTCAGGCTTCTCTCATTACCATAGAGTTTCTCCCTCATAAGGGTTGGTGGAGGCCATGTTATCAGTTTGCTCTATTTGTGGAGCCAACATTCTTGGCCACCCGTGTGTTACTGGGACCCAAAAGGGGAGCAAAGAATAGTAACACTGTTCCCTGTCAAGCATGTCGTAGAAAGCAACTAAGGAGGGTTGGGCATGGGGCCGGTTCCCCCATCCTGTAAAAAAAAATTTAAACCACAAAAAACTTCAACAAATATGGACAAGTCAATTAAAGAAAATAAAACACAGCCATCCAAGACAGGGGAAGGTCCTCTCGCAGAGAGGCGTATGATGCAACACCGAGAAAGCTGAAAGGAGTCTGTGTTGCTGACTAACCTTCTTTCTTCCAGGAGAACTTCCAGATTTGGCACCTGGAATGTTCGGACATTAAACGAACAAGGGAAAGTGGCACAAGTAGCAGCAGAGATGAGGGAATATAAAATCGAGGTTCTGGGACTGTGTGAAACAAAGTGGAAGGGGTTAGACAGGAAGAAACTCATCACAGGTGAATTGGTGCTGTCCTCAGGACATGAAGACGAAAGTTCACACCACAGTGAAGAGGTAGCTCTTATGTTATCTAAAGAAGCACAGAAAGCACTCATTGAATGGGAAGCCATTGGATCCAGAATAATAACAGCTTCTTTTAAAACAGCTAAAAAGAAAATAAATGTAAATGTCATCCAATGTTATGCACCAACTAATGACAAAGAAGAGTCTGTGAAAGAAGCATTTTATACTAGACTACAGGAAATTATGGAAAAAGTAAAAAGAAGAGACATCACAGTTTTGATGGGTGACATGAATACAAAGATAGGTACAGTCAACACCGGCATTGAAGAAGTCATAGGAAAACAGGGGCTAGGAATAATGAATGAAAATGGGGAACTATTCTCAAACTTCTGTGCTTCAAATCAACTGGCTATAGGAGGAAGCATGTTTCCACATAAGAGAATACACAAGGCAACATGGATATCACCAGACCATAGAACAGAAAATCAGATTGATCATATGTGCATAAACAAGAAGTTTAGATCATCATTGAAGGATGTAAAGGTATATAGAGGAGCAGATGTGGCATCAGATCACCACCTTCTGATAGCCAAAGTAAAAAATGAAACTCAAGAGATATGCAACAATGCAAAATTATAGACAACAATTTAATGTAGGACATCTAAGAAATCAAGAAACAAGAGACAAATTTGCGGTCACAATATCCAACAAATTCCAAGTGCTCCAACAGCTGGAAGATGCAGAGAATACAGAAGACTATTGGCAGCAAATCAAAACGGTATGGAATGAGACATGTGAAGAAATACTGGGGAAAAGGGAACGACAACAAAAAGCATGGATAACAACAGAAACCATCAATAAGATAAAAGACAGGAAAAACAAGAAAGCAGATTTAAACACAAGCAAAACCAGAAGTTCCAAAGCCAAGGCTCAAGAAGTGTACACAGAAGCAAACAGAAGTAAAAAGAAGTATCAAAAGAGGCAAGAGGAAGTATATTGAGGAGTTGGCAAGAGAGGCAGAAGATGCTGCAGCCAAAGGGAATATGAGAGAACTGTGTAACAGCACAAAGAAGCTAACGGGGAAATACAAGCAAACAAGTTGCTTCATAAAAGACAAGAATGGAAAACTGCTCAGCAATATACAAGAGCAAATGAAGAGGTGGACAGAATATTTTGAGGACCTTCTCATTAGACCAGCTCCTCAAAACCACCCGGACATCCAGCCAGCAGAAGAAGAGCTACAAATTAACGGTGAAAGACCAACGAAGGAAGAAATAAAGAAAGTCATAAAGCTTCTAGGGGAGCCGCGGTAGCATAGTGGTTAGTGCACTGGCTTCCTAGCTTAGTGGTCTATGGTTCGATCCCCAGATGAGGAGGGATTTTTTTAGGCCGCAAACGGCTCCTGGGTCGACCCAGCCCCAACTGGGTACCAGAGCAACTCTGGGAAGGTTAAGGCTGCCGGCGTGATGTTGACCACGTCACCCCTAGTGGGCCGATGGTCAAGAAAATATGGGCCTAACACCATATTCCCAATATGCCTCAATGGGCGTGTAACGGGATCCTTTACCTTACCTTTTATAAAACTTCTAAGAGATGGAAAAGCGTCTGGACCTGATGGCATTCCAGCAGAGGCCATCAAAGCAGATATCGACACGGCTACAGAGATGTTATATCAATTACTTGGTAAAGTCTGGAAAAAGGAAGAGATACCAGCAGAATGGAAGGAAGGATATCTGGTTAAGTTGTCTAAGAAGGGAAATTTACAAGAGTGCACAAATTATAGAGGAATAATGTTACTTTCAGTGCCAGGAAAAGTATTAAACAGGATTATCCTTGAAAGATTAAAAGAGTCCATAGACAAGAAACTGAGAGATGAACAAGCAGGTTTTCGACAAAACAGATCCTGTACAGACCAGATAGCCACTTTGAGAATAATAGTTGAACAAAGTCTGGAATGGAATTCACCATTATACATCAGATTTGTTAACTACGAAAAGGCGTTTGACAATGTAGACAGAGAATCACTTTGGAAATTGATGAGGCATTATGGAGTTCCCCTGAAGATCATTAATTTAATAAAGAAAACATATGAAGACATGACATGCATAGTTCTTCATGAAGGACAGCTTACAGAACCGTTTGGGATAAGAACAGGAGTGCGACAAGGATGCCTCTTGTATCCATTTCTTTTCTTACTAGCAATAGACTGGGTTACGAGAACATCGACAACACACAACAGAAATGGAATTCAGTGGACTCTGACTAAGTGGTTGGATGATCTGGATTTTGCTGATGACTTAGCTCTTCTGTCCCATAACTGTAATCAGATGCAGGACAAATTGAAAACACTCGATGAGAGGTCACAGCAATTGGGTCTGAAAATACACAGGGAAAAGACAAAGATAATGAGAATAAATGCAGGTAATGATAACAGGGTTGAACTTGAAGAAGCACCAATACAAGATGTAGAATCGTACACATATCTTGGCAGCAATATAGACAAAGTTGGAGGGACAGACAGTGATATCAAAATAAGAATACAAAAAGCAAGAGGAGCTTCCATTGCATTGGGAAATATATGGAGATCAAGAGAAGTCGAATCCAACACGAAAATAAGAATCTTCAACTCAAATGTGTAGTCAGTCCTATTGTATGGCTCTGAGACATGGAGAACAACAAAGACAACTACCAAAAAGCTACAGACTTTCATAAATGGGTGCTTGCGTAGAATAGAGGGATTAAAATGGTATGACAAGGTTACCAACGTGGAACTGATGACAAGAACTAGACAAATGCCAGTGGAACAAGAGATGAGAAGAAGACGATGGCAATGGATAGGACACACACTGAGGAAACCTGTTGATAGCATTACAAGGCAGTCCTTGTTCTGGAACCCCCAGGGCAAGAGAAGCAGAGGTAGACCACAAAGCACATGGAGAAGAGAGCTGGAAACAGAGGTGAAAATGATAAGGAGAACGTGGAAAGAACTTGAGATGATGGCGCGTGACAAGAGGACTTGGCATGTGTTTGTTGAAGGCCTATGCTCCTTTGGGAGTGGAGGGTTATGAATGAATGAACATTCTTGGCAGATATTCTGTACGTTTGCTTGTCTTCCACACATGGACACATGCCTGTCTGATTTTTTTTTTAAATTGTTGAATGTGTAGTATTTGAATCTGCAGGGGCAGGTTCTCTGAAAATTATCACTTAATATCTTATTGGTAAGTAGTAGTATGCTCTGTATGTGACTCGGGATGTTCTCTTTACATTTTTCTTTGAAGCTATTTTTGATCATTGCTTGTGTCTCTTCATATGTTGTCATATCCTCAGCTTAAATATTTCATCCTCCTTCTTTTTCAAGAAAATAAACCTTCTGTTTTCCATATATCTTTCAGTAATCTTTACTTGCAGTCATGGCCCAGTGCTTCTTGTTTTGTTACGCTGTGTCATTAATTGTCTTCATACTGCTAATTTTTGTTATCAGTCCTCTCATGTATACATTTTGTATTTCAGAAAACTCTGCAACAGATCCTGCACTCAGGTCATCAGAGCAATGTCAAGTCCCAAATTATAGGACTTGCCCGTCTACTGACATCAACTTTAAGGCAGATTTACTCTGTGTTCTACTCCCATGATTCTCAGCAGCCTGGTAAATCCCAAAAGGATAGTGGACTTCTAATGACAATACTAAATGATGTTGTGTCAAAACCAAATCAAGGTAAAACCTGGAGTAGTAAATACCAACTTTAATAGTGTCATCTTCATTATTTTTGTTGTTGTTCCCTATGGATCATGGAGCCACTACCACAGCTGGTCCCCTTACAGGAAGCCTGCCCTGAAGAATTTATGTGTTCTTTAAACTTTGGTATCTGTAGCAATTTATTGAATACAATGAGATTGCCAGCCCAATGTGTACCCTCATATTCACTTTTTATGTGATGCCTAAGGGGGGCAGTAGTCGTATTCTTGATCACCTCAGAGACCCCTGGGAATTACAGAAGTCGTATTGTGCAAGTAATAAATATAGATGTCTGCTGCTTACACTTGCTTACAGTGTTTTATAGTAGCTTTCTTTCTATGTGTCAAGGTTTTATGTTTGTTGCCTCTGTTTAAGCAAGGTTTTGTGTTTGTTGGCTCTGTTTAAGCAAGGTTTTGTGTTTGTTGGCTCTGTTTAAGCAAGGTTTTGTGTTTGTTGCCTCTGTTCAAGCAAGGATTTATGTTTGTTGACTCTGTTTAACTGCCATCAATGGTACCTATACCTTGTAGCGGTATGGCAGCTTGCGTACCCTGACAATCCCCAGAGCTACGCCAGTGGGAGTTTTACTCCTGGTAGGTTCAACCAAGCTGGACTGGTCTGTGTGGGTAGGGGTCAGACAAAAGCTGGTACCCTGGTCCTCCAGGTTGGGGGTTTTAGCATAGGGCTGACACCCCTGTCTATGTAAAAAAAATAATGAAGTTACGGAAACAACATCAAATGAACAAACTTTGCTGCGGGGTGGACATTCGGAGTCTGTGGCTCGTATGACTGTCAGTGGTGAAAGCCGAAAGGAAGCCACTGACATGAAAACGGATGTCCTGACCGCAAAACAGGATACAAGAATAGGATTTTGGAATGTCAGGACAATGTACGAGACAGGTAAACTAAGACAGGTCACGGCAGAAATGAGAAACTATAGGTTACACATCCTGGGGATAAGCGAGAGCAGATGGACAGGGGCAGGAAAAGTTAAAACAGCAACAGGAGAAACAGTACTTTACTCTGGCAGAGAGGATGGACAGCACAGTGAAGGCGTAGCCATTATTCTACAGAAAGGGATAGAAAGGACATTACTGGAATGGAAACCCATCAACAACAGACTGATACGATTGAGATTGAGAGGGAGATTCACCAACACTACAATAATACAATGCTACGCACCAACGAATGATAGCGATGAGGAGGTCAAGGATGAATTCTATCAACAACTGCAGAAAGAAATGGAGGACACACCTAGATATGATCTTGTTATAGTAATGGGAGACCTCAATGCAAAAGTTGGTACACACAATACATATAATGAAAGAACAATGGGGAAATGTGGCAGCGGAATAGCAAACGAAAATGGGGATAAGCTAATAAGTTTCTGTAGCATTAACAACCTGGTCATTGGAGGAACACTTTTCCCACATAAGGAAATTCACAAGTTAACATGGGAATCACCAAATGGTCGGGACAGAAACCAGATAGACCACATCATGGTTAACGGTAGATGGAGACATGCATTACAAGATGTGAAGGTAAGAAGAGGTGCAGATGTGGGAAGCGATCACCATTTAGTAGTTGCAAAACTGAAAGTGAAACTAAGAAGGGCTGGACCAACTGTAACTACACAGAAAAGGTTTGACATCAGCAAATTGAAGGACCCCCTTACCAGAAAAGCTTTTGCGGCCGACATTAAGAAACGATATCAATTTGCCAAAAGCCAGGAAAAGACATTGACTGATGATATAGACCAGAATTTTAACACCATTTCAACAATATATAAGGAAAGTAGCAAATCATGCTTAGGATTCCAGGAAAGGAAGAAGCAAGACTGGATAACACCAGAAACACTAAACACCATAAAGATGAGAAAGGAAATGAAAAGAAAGAAAACAGAAGCGAAGTCCCCCAGGTTAAAGCAACTATATAGCGAACAGTACAGTCAACTGGACAGGGAAGTTAAACGCCAAACCCGAGCCAACAAAAGGAATTTCCTAGACGATCTTGCAAAACAGGCAGAAGAGGCAGCACTGAGAAATGAACAAAGCACAGTATACAAAATAACTAAATTCATCAGCGGAAAACAAGGTGCAAACAATATTACATTAGTAAGAGATAAGCATGATCACCTGCTTGCCAACCAATCTGATTACGGAAACAACGATAGATTGTTTGGTCTGTTTTTGTTCCACAAAGACGCCACTAGGCGTGGTGGAAACAGCGATAGATTGATCAATTTGTTGTTGCCCTAAGACGCCACTAGGCGTACTGGCCACATACTGCTTTGCCGGTTGGTGGCTAAGGATGGAAGAAGAAGAAGAAGAAGAGATAAGCAAGGAAATCTCATTAAGACAGCAGAGGGACAGGAAACAAGATGGGCAGAGCACTTCAGAGAAACTCTGAACAAGGAAATACCAAAGACACAATTGAATGTTCCTGAGGCTGAAAACGATCTAGATGTAAATACAGACATTCCACGAAAAGAAGAAATCATCACAGCAATCAAAGGGTTAAAGAACGGTAAAGCTCCGGGCCATGATAACTTAAATGCAGAGCTATTTAAGACAGACCCTGAGCTAGCAGCAGAACTATTAGAACCACTATTTGCACAAGTGTGGAAAACGGGGACAACACCATCAGAGTGGAACAAAGGAATAATTGTCAAATTGCCCAAGAAGGGAGATCTTTCAGACTGCAATAATTGGAGAGGAATCACTCTTCTCTCAGTTCCCAGCAAAATACTAGGCAGGATAATTATACAGAGAATTTCAAAGGCAGTAGACTACAAACTGAGGAAAGAACAAGCAGGATTTAGAAAGAACAGAAGATGTGTAGACCATATATTCACTCTCAGGAACATTATAGAGCAGTGCTCAGAATGGCAAAGACAGCTTTACATAAATTTTGTTGATTTTGAAAAGGCTTTTGACAGCATACATAGGGACAGTCTATGGAAAATACTGAGGGCTTATGGAATTCCAAGCTGCATAGTGTCAATCATAAAAAGCCTCTATGCCAACTTTACGTGTAGTGTTGGGCAGAGCAACCTAACCTTCGAGGTGAAGACAGGAGTACGACAGGGATGCCCCTTATCAACCACTCTATTTTTAACAGTCATAGACTGGGTGATGCGCCAGACAACAGAGGGCAGTCCAAGAGGAATAAGATGGACTACATTTTCAACATTGGAAGATCTGGAATATGCAGATGACATTGCACTGCTGGCACATTCACATCAACACTTCCAGGAAAAAACGGATAGACTTAATAAATTTAGCCAGCAGGTGGGCTTGAACATCAATTTAAAGAAGTCTGAGGTCATGACGCTCAATGTGAGCAACCCTGAGCCCATATCAGTAAGGAATCAGCAACTGGTACAGACAGATACCTTCACATACCTAGGAAGCATAGTAACACCAGATGGTGGGGCAGGCAAAGACATCAACATCAGAATGAATAAGGCAAGAACAGCCTTCTTTAGCCTAAATAACATCTGGAAGTCCTCCCAATACAGCACAAGCACAAAATTAAGATTATACCAGAGTTGCGTGCTTTCTGTGCTTCTCTATGGTGCGGAATGCTGGAGAGTCACAGAGAAAGAAATGTCAAAATTGTCCTCTTTTCACACAACATGCCTAAGAAAAATTCACCGAATCTTTTGGCCGAATACCATCACCAACCAGATCTGCTTACTCGTAGCAAGCAAGAGGACATGCATACCATCATAGCTGGCAGACGCTGGAGCTGGGTTGGTCATGTCCTCAGAAGAGACCCCGATGCCATCACAAGAACAGCTATGCTTTGGACCCCTGAAGGAAAGCGAAAGAGAGGCCGACCAAAAACAACTTGGCGGAGGACTGTGGAGGCTGAGATGCAAAGAATGAACCAGAGTTGGGGCACTGTACGAAGGATGGCCACCGACCATGCAAAGTGGAATCAATTTGTTGTTGCCATACAAGACGCCACTAGGCGTGATGGCCACTGACTGCTTTGACGGTCGGTGGTTAAGGATCGAAGAAGAAGAAGAAGAAACTCTGTTTAAGCAAGGTTTTATGTTTGTTGCCTCTGTTTAAGCAAGGTTTTGTGTTTGTTGGCTCTGTTTAAGCAAGGTTTTGTGTTTGTTGCCTCTGTTTAAGCAATGATTTATGTTTGTTGCCTCTGTTCAAGCAAGGATTTATGTTTGTTGACTCCGTTTAAGCAAGGATTTATGTTTGTTGCCTCTGTTTAAGCAAGGTTTTATGTTTGTTGCCTCTGTTTAAGCAAGGTTTTATGTTTGTTGCCTCTGTTTAAGCAAGGTTTTATGTTTGTTGCCTCTGTTTAAGCAAGGTTTTATGTTTGTTGCCTCTGTTTAAGCAAGGTTTTATGTTTGTTGCCTCTGTTTAAGCAAGGTTTTGTGTTTGTTGGCTCTGTTTAAGCAAGGATTTATGTTTGTTGTCTCTGTTTAAGCAAGGTTTTATGATTGTTGCCTCTGTTTAAGCAAGGTTTTATGTTTTTTGCCTCTGTTTAAGCAAGGTTTTATGTTTGTTGCCTCTGTTTAAGCAAGGTTTTATGTTTGTTGCCTCTGTTTAAGCAAGGTTTTGTGTTTGTTGGCTCTATTTAAGCAAGGTTTTGTGTTTGTTGCCTCTGTTTAAGCAATGATTTATGTTTGTTGCCTCTGTTCAAGCAAGGATTTATGTTTGTTGACTGTTTAAGCAAGGATTTATGTTTGTTGCCTCTGTTTAAGCAAGGTTTTATGTTTGTTGCCTCTGTTTAAGCAAGGTTTTATGTTTGTTGCCTCTGTTTAAGCAAGGTTTTATGTTTGTTGCCTCTGTTTAAGCAAGGTTTTATGTTTGTTGCCTCTGTTTAAGCAAGGTTTTATGTTTGTTGCCTCTGTTCAAGCAAGGATTTATGTTTGTTGCCTCTGTTTAAGCAAGGATTTGTTTGTTGCCTCTGTTTAAGCAAGGTTTTAAGTTTGTTGCCTCTGTTTAAGCAAGGATTTATGTTTGTTGCCTCTGTTTGAACAAGGATTTATGTTTGTTGCCTTGTTTAAGCAAGGATTTGTTTGTTGCCTCTGTTTAAGCAAGGATTTATGTTTGTTGCCTCTGTTCAAACAAGGATTTATGTTTGTTGCCTCTGTTCAAGCACGGTTTTATGTTTGTTGCCTCTGTTCAAGCAAGGTTTTATGTTTGTTGCCTGTGTTCAAGCAAGGTTTTCTCCATTCCAAATTGTCTATGACAACAGGTCACAAATTCTCCTAGTGTTTCCTGTTCTTTCGGATTCTTTGGGACATTCATATTATTTCATAACCAATATTTTCATCTTTTTATTTGTTTTTCATAGCTTTTTTTCCATGAATCAGGATGTTCTGTCTGTCTGACATATCCTACCTGTTTGCTTGTGTGCTATAGAATGTTGGTTATCATTGGTGCGGTATTATTTAATTCTTCCATGTCCTTCTCCATTTGCCAGTGCTGTGAAGTTCATATATTCTTCTTTCATCCTGTCTTTTAAAATGTTTTAGTTTATTTTTTCTTTATTGGTTTACCTTCACACTGACCATTCTGTTTGCAGACATGAGAATTATTTTATTTTCTTATTTATTTTCTTGCTTGAATGAGTTAAAATCTTTGATACCTAGTAAATGTTCAAATTAGCATTTTATGTTTGTTGATTAATTCAAGGGTTGATACCTTTATTTTGATTTTAGAATCCTTCCTACCTCTGAAATCAGCGAGTATCTGCCTGAATGGCGAGAAGACACCTGTCATTGTACAGGGGAAAAAAGGGGTACTCACGTAAAATCAGTCTCAGGTTAAACATATTAACCGGAGATTTCGCCTCGAGTAATAGCGGGCGTACGAAGAAAAAAAAAAAAATCCGTCCTTTTTATTTTTGATTTTAGGATTTCATTATTTTGATTCTAGGGTTTCATTATTTTGATTCTAGGGTTTCATTATTTTGATTCTAGGGTTCTTACTGATATTTTCATTGTAGGGTTTCTAGCTTTCTTTCAGTGCCTTTTATAATTTGTATTGCTAAATTTAAAATTTATATATATATAGTTGACATACATTAGCAGTATATAGGAAACTAATAATTGTTGTTGTTTGTACTTTTTCACTATAGATAAACTGATATTGGATCTGCAGGGAACAATATTTTCAAAGTGTCTGCCACAGTCTGTGAAGAGTAAGTGAAATCCTACTTACCCCTGCTATTTCCCATCTGTCTGTTTAATAAATAAATAATGAATATATAGTCATTGAGAGAAGTTTTTGTGTATGTGTTTACATATAATTTTTATGTATACACATACTTTGTGTGTATGCATGCTTGTCTGCCTTCCTGTGTATGCATGTAGTTTGTTTCCCATGGCATATTAAGAAGTTTCAATTTTGTAATTGATTGTGCATTTTATTGTTGTATGAATATCTCCTGTCTGACTTTATTCGCCGAATTATAACTGCATGTTGTTTCCATTTAAAATAGAACATAATTTTTCTGTGAAAAAAAAAAAATACCAAATATATTGTATTTGTGGATAGTGACTCTCAGTGTTTGTTAAGTCTGTGTGGTCACGGTTGTCACACGATGATGATGATAGTGCGTGTAACCAGTTATGGGTAAAGGATGGAGAGACAAACTGATTAAATAGTATATTATTATCTACATGCTGTTATGGTAAGTTTGGATAATTAGTATTCAGGATTTTCATGACATGTGAAGTTAAGTTTCTCGAGTAGAAGTTACGTTCTGGAGTATAAATGTTCTTGGTGGATATCTGTTTAGGGTGAATGAGTTTGGATGACTAGTTTTTGGTGAGACACAATCATTTGCAGTCTGGGATTTGAAAGAGCTAATATGTGTCCTGTTCTGGGCTGTTAGTACAGTTCAGAGGTATTAGCATTGCATGTTTGATTAAGAGTTAATTTGCTTGATTACATTAAAGAATTGAAAGTTTGAAAGCCTATCCAAGATAGTTGCAGGTGATCATTCAAGATAAAGTTTGCCATTTTGTCTCAGTTAATGGGATTGCCTCAGTATTATGTATTTAGATGAATACCTGCTGTATTATCACAACAACTCTGATGTTCAGAACAGCTATGTTATTACAGTATTTGTTGGAAAATGAATGACTATGATTTACCTTGGATTGTAGTCATACACTTAGATGACAACTATACGAGTACACATACATTACATTTTCACACACATTCACTACTACAACAAAAGTTCACCATGTTAGACTGTTTGATAATGGTTTCTGTATTGTTCTTAGACTTTAAGCCAGTGCTCAGAACTCCAGCTACACCACTTCAGACCAAACAGCTGAAAGACAACTGTCAGCAGTGGATGAATACGTAAGCTTGTTGTTTATCTTTTCTGTTGCTTTTAGCAAAAAAATTAGTACTTCATCTTCATATCATCATTATCCTTCAGCTTCTTGGAGAGTAGATGAAAATCATTTTTTAGATATTCCTCATAACCCCGATCTTCATTTTTTTCACTTAATGCTAACTTAAAAGTCCACATATTGATTTCCAAAATGTTACTTCAAAATGCTTCCAGGCTTTTTTTTAAGCAAAGTGCTATCTTGCTGCTAATTTCCAATTGCTCTTTTCTGATTAAGAAATCTTGTAAGTTTTGTGAGGTAGAAAAGTAATCTTTATAAAAACTAGACCATTACTTTAGCTGACCGTCAGGAAATTGGCTTTTGAAGTGGTCTTACACTTGTTCCACAAAATCAGCTGCAGCTGCAGTGTCAGCAGAAACTTTAATGGAGCTATTAATTTTTGAACTTCTGAAAAATGGACAAGTTACCAAGATTCTGTGATTGAAGTTTCTTAAATTCAGTGAACTGCAAACCTTCTGCTATCATTAATGTGCTTCATTGACAAAGTTGACACAACTCTACCAGTTATCCTAATATACCCCACAGCAGCATAATATTAAGGATCTGACAGTTTGTCCAAGCTGTATTTATGTATAAGGTCATTTTCTTCTTCAGCCTGTTTGTTACATTACATGGTCAGCATCACATTAATTAATGTTAATATGAGTGTGCTATATTATTATTATTTTACTTTACGTTGAATTAATGTTAGATGGGCCTGTGTGCCCAATTCTCAACCCTTTGAAAATAAAGTTTGTTCGTTCGTTCACATGGTTGTTTATTAAAGCTCTTACAACAGAATACCTCAAAAGCCTCCTAACTTTGTCTCATGGTCGGAATGAAACACATTCACATTCTGTTGCCTGCCAAGGGTTCTGAAATTGTATTTTGATTTTTTTTTGGGACTGATCTACTAAATATTATATAAACTGTTAAAAGGAGGGTTTCAGCGTCACATGCTTTCAGTAAAGTACACAGCAAACTATACATTTTCTTACACAGCAGGAACTATTAATATGTAAACAGAATTTATATTACAATCAATAAATGTGTGTTTATTTGTTTCTATACTTTCATGTTCTGTTTTCTGTGATGAGAGCAACCATTTTTGTTGCTGGTGGGAGTACTATTGATTTTTTGCTCCAGGTGTCTGCAGGATGTTCAGTCCGGAGTAGGAAAATTACTTAATTATGTGAACACAGTCAAACGACTTGCTGATATTAGAGATGAGGTGTGGTCTTTGTTAACACAGGTAAGCCTATGTCTGTTGTAGTGAAGATTCAAAGTTGAATTATTGAGAGTGTTAATATTAACTTTTAATAATGAGATTAAATGCCATAATCTTCTTATTATGCTTCAGTAGAATTATCTGTGTTTTTTTTTTAAATTAATGGAACTGAGGGGAAAACAGATACCAGTGGTTAAAGATGCGTGGAAAAGACTTAGGGATTAGATAGGACAATCATTGAAGAAGTCACAGGAAGCATTACTAAGCAAACTTTATTCTGAATCCCACACCAAGGTGAATGAACAAACTTTATTTTCAAAGAGTTTTGAATTGAGCATGCAGGCCCAGCTAACATTCTGCTGAGGGTAAGTGAGGAAGGTTCCAGACCACACTGAGAAGAGAATTTAAGATAAAAATAAGGAAAATGTGGAAGTAAGTACAGCAGAATGCATGCGACAGGAATGATTGGAGAGAGCAAGGTCTGAACTTGACAAGAAGCTGAAAAGTGAAGCTCAGTAGACTGTCATGCAGATAACCTATTGTCAAATTTAATAGAAGTTTTTAAAGCAGTGCTGTTAATTTTGAGCAAAATGTCATGTGAAAAACAAATGTTTTCTTTCATTGCTCTGAGATGTGAAAATATAATATGATTTGACATTATATCTTTTCAGGTTCAGAGTGACTCATGCTGGAAAGAGATTAGTGAAAATATTTTAACTCTGAGAGTGTGGGAGGACTTTCTTAGACCTTTATTTGTTGACAGAGTGAAGGTAATCTGCTGTTTATTTCAAGTCATGTTTTCTTATCTTTTTTAATCTTTATCTTAACCCTTTGAACCCTGGCCACCCAGCCTGTAAAATCCCATTCCCCTGGGCTCCTGAGCAAAAAATGCACAAAACAGACACATAAGCAAAACTAGTTATTGTGACCCAACAATATAGTCAGTTTTAACTATTGTATCTTAAAATTGACTAACCTGATCATCTCCAATATTCCTGCTTAGTGTGCCAGTCCTCCCAGCATGTAGACCCTTCCTTTAGGCACAGATAATAATAATAATAATAAATTCTTTAAGCACCAAACACGGCGCATAAGGCAGAAACCAGTGCTCTCCAGGTTGTCCGTTGTGACGCCACTCCTCTTAGCTCTTGCACATTATTTAGGCCCAACGTTCTTCCTTCTCTTATTATTGTTCTTCTGAGTGTTTCTTTTGGTCTTCCTTTTTTCCTCTTACCCTCAGGAACCCAAGTGAGCGCCTGTAGTGGTATTCTGTTGTTTTGCATTCGTAGGACATGACCGATATATGACCATCGTCTTTTCCTTATATAGTCGGAGACATATTTCTGCCTAGAGTCTTCTCTTATTTGTCGATTAGTCTTGAATTCTTTCCAACTGATGTTCATGAGTTTTCTAAGACATTTGTTCTCGAATGTATTCAGCTTGTTCTCCAATGATTTTGTTATTTTCCAACTCTCACAGCCGTATGTTAACACTGAGATAACATTTGAATTAAACAGACGAAGCTTGGTATGTATATTCAATGATCGTAATTTCCAAATGTTAGATAATCTATTGAAAGCGCTAGCTGCCAAAGCAATTCTAGTATGGATTTCTCTTGTTGTGTCACCATCCTGAGTCATTTTACTGCCTAAATAATTGAAACTTTCAACTTTCTGTAGTTTTTCCCCGTTCAAGATGATATCAAAGGTCTCGTTAGAAAAGTTCATAGCTTTAGTTTTAGAGGCATTTATTTGGAGACCTATTTTAACCGAGAGATGACACAAATTATTTATTGCTTCTTGGGATTGTCTTGGTGTCGAACTTAAGAATGCTACATCATCTGTGAAATCCAGGTCCCCCAGGAATTTTCCATTTGTCCATTTTATACCTAATTGTTCATTGTGGGTATAGTTTCTCATAACCCAATCAATAGCTATTCCAAATAGTAGTGGTGACATAATACAGCCTTGTTTCACCCCTGTTTCTACTGTAAACCATTCTGTATTCCCTTTATTTGTTCTAACACAACATCTTGCATTGTCATATAGCGCTTTGATTATATTCACATATTTTGTTGGAAAACCATAGATTGTAAGTATCTTCCACAATGATGGGCGGTGTAGACTATCAAAGGCTTTTTGAAAATCGACGAAGGTGATAATAAGTGGCGATTGCCTTTCCACTGATTCTTCTATAACACTGACTAACAAAAAAAAACTTTTTTTTTCTTTCTCTAACATTTCTATGTTTTTCTGGTCAATTTTAATGCGCTGTTTTTAAATCTGCAAACCGTTTTTCTCTATCAGGTCGGGATCTCTAGAAATACGCAATTGAAGTTTTTTAACAAGGCATAAAGTATTATAACATCATTCACACAAGAAGTGTAACAGTTATGTAGGCTTGAATTTCTTACACCCGTGTGTTACCGGGGCCCGAAAGGGGAGCAAAGAATAGTAACACTGCACCCTACCACGCATGTCGTAAAAAGCGACTAAGGAGGGTATGGGCATGGGGCTGTTTACCCCATCCCGTAAAAACTTCGCACAGTGGGCTGATCACCTGCTTGCCAACCAATCTGATTACGGAAACAATGATAGATTGTTTGGTCTGTTTTTGTTCCACAAAGACGCCACTAGGCGTGGTGGAAACAGCGATAGATTGATCAATTTGTTGTTGCCCTAAGACACCACTAGGCGTACTGGCCACATACTACTTTGCCGGTTGATGGCTAAGGATGGAAGAAGAAGAAGAAGAAGAATTTCTTTGCAGTCGACTTTCGTCGGTGAATGGCATGTGGTACATCGCGATGAAGCATCCAACAATAATCGGCAAGCATGGTCACACTCCACCGTCCTTGATAGCGTGATTCCATTACGGCGATATCTTGATGGAATCGTTCTCCATGTTCATCGCTGACTTCGCCAAGTTTGTCAGGGAAAAAGTCAAGATGCGAATCAAGCAAATGGATTTTGAGGGACATGTTACAGCCCATAATTCTGTATGCATCTATGCACTGCTTAACAATATGCACATAGTCGACAGATTTGTGATTTCATAGAAAGTTATCGACGATCGATTTGAATGCCATCCATGCGCGAAGTTCACTACCATGTAACAAGTTCTCGAATTGTTTGTCTGCAATAACTTTCCTAATCTGAGGTCCTACAAAGATACCTTCCTTTATCTTTGCATCGCTAACTTGCGGAAACTTTTCTCGAAGATAAGTGAAAGCTTTTCTCGTTTTATCTAACGCTTTTACGAAATTCTTCATGAGCCCCAACTTTATATGTAACGGTGGTAAAATGATGCCGTCTTTGTTAACTAATGGCTCATGTATTACATTTTTATGCCAGAGCTGCATACGATCCCTGATAGGCCACACCTTTCTTGCATAATGTTCCTGTCTGTTGCGGCTGTCCCATTCACATAGGAAGCAACAAAAATTAGTATACCCAGTCTGCATGCCCGTGAGAATTGCAATGACCTTTAGGTCTCCACAAATCCGCCATTGGTAGTCATTGTACTTTATTTTTGCCAAAAGTATAGCCATATTGTCATAAGTTTCTTTCATATGAACAGAGTAGGCGACTGGAATTGATGAAAATAAATTTCCGTTATGCAATAACACGGCTTTTAGACTAGTCTTGGAAGAATCGATGAAAAGTCGCCATTCGTTGACTATGTGCTCACGACCGAGGTGCACCATTAGACCGTTTACATCTTTGCAATAGCAAATGCCATCATCCATCTCAAAGTATTGAACAAGTTCTCTGTGTCTATGACGAAATTTAGATATCGGAGTATTGGGCGCTAAAAGATTCCATTCTTTGAGTCGCGAACCGAGTAATTCCGCTTGTCCTTTGGTAAGAGCGAGATCACGTATTAGATATGAAAGTTCTGAATGGTTAATTAAGTGAACACCATCATTCACCGGTATATAATCCGAGTCAGAATTAGTTTCTAAAGCAGGTAAACTATCACTTTCTGATGGTTCATTCACGTCCAACGGATATTGTTATGGTGGAACTGGGATCGGACACGTGATTGGATCATGAGGCACTGGTTTCGATACCGATTCTACAACTTCTAGAAGCCATATTTCGCTCAGAATTATTTCAAAATACAGTAACTATTTGAAAAATAGCGTAACATATGTCATGCATCTTTTAGCAGTATAAAAAGTAGAATTATTTTGCATTTTATTAATTTTTAATAAGTTATATAGTAAAAATGAAACGGAGCAAATAACGGTTTCCCAAAAATATATTTATTCACAAATATCTTAAGAACCCGACGTGATAGAGATAAACGGATTTCAGATTTGAAATCAGCGCAAGAAACTGACCTAAGAACACTTATTCTTATATAAGAAAGAAAAATGTTGTTTGTCAGTGTAATTGTTCTTAGTGTGAATATTTGATCAATACATGATCGTTTCGGCCTGAAACCCGCTTGTTCTTCTCTGATCTTTTCGTCAGCATGCAATTTAAGTCTTTCTAACATCATGCAACATAATAATTTTCCAGGTACTGATAATAGAGATATACCACGCCAGTTATTACAGTCTGATAGATCACCTTTCTTCGGTAACTTTACAATAATACTGTCTTTCCATTGTTGTGGTGGTTGTTCTAATCTTTTAACGGCTTGTTTGATCTCGTCCAACGTGAATTCATCGCAAGTTATTGGCAAGGTGGTTGTGGGTGTTTCATTATTAAAATCAGGTGTTACTGTTGGTGGTGGTCTGTTTAGCACCTCCATGAAGTGCTCAGCCCATCTCTTCATTTGTTCTTTTTCTGTTGGTATTGAATTCCCTAATTTACCTTTAACAGGTGTTTCCATTGCAGTAGGCTGGTGACATAGTTGTTTTGTAATTTGATAAAGGCACCTACTATTACCAGTTCTTGCAGCATTTTCAGCTTCTACGGCCAGTTCATTGATGAAATGTCTTTTATCTCTTCGAGTTTTTGTCTTCACTTCTTTATTTAACAAGTTATAAGTTAGTTTGCAAGATTCAACTGCATTATGTGTACTTGCCGCTAGTAGTTTAAGTTTTGCTGTTTTCCTTTCTTGTATTTTATCCCAAGTATCTTCTCTCATCCATTTTTTCTTTTTATGTACTAGGTATCCGGTGGTCGCTACTGCTGCTTCTGTCATTGCTGTTCTCAGTTGTTCCCATTTAGTATCGATTGTCTTGGTGGTGATATCGTTGTCAATTTTGCCTAAAGCATCGAAATAGTTGTTCATTTTGACATTATATTCCTCCTTTATATCATTTGATTGCAGTCTGTGTACATCTATTCTTCTATTTTTATTCTGTTGGTATAACTTCTTCAGTTTAATTCTCAGTTTAGCTATGCAGAGGTTATGATCGCTTCCGATCTCTGCACCTCTGTATGCTCTGACGTCTTGAACTGATGAGCGAAATTTTGCACTTATGCAGAAGTGATCTATCTGGTTCTTAGTTCTGCCATCAGGTGAATTCCATGTTATCTTGTGGATATTCTTATGTGGAAAGATGGTGTCTGCCACAACGAGGTTTGATATTTCACAAAGTTCTAGAAGTCTTTCGCCATTTTGATTCATACAGCCTATGCCATGAGTACCGAGATATCTTTGTACTCCATCGTTGTTGTCACCTACTTTGGCGTTAAAATCGCCCATGACTGCTATTATGTCATGCTTGGGTATTGTGTTGATGGTACTTAGAAGTGCTTCATAGAAGTCATCTTTTGTGGTATCAAGAGCGTCGTTAGTTGGTGCATAACATTGTACAATTGAGAGCTTGAAAAATCGTGTCTGAAATCTAGCTAATATTAGCCTCTCATTGATAGGTACCCAGCTGATAAGCGATGCTGCTGCTTTCTGTGTCATTAAGATGGCTACTCCCTCTGTGTGACGATTAGGCACAGATAGCTCTCACAATATTTACACCAGAATTTAGTCTTCACTTTTTTGAATGGTCTGTCTTTGTAGTCCATGTCTGGGAAGTCACTAACATGTTTGTTGAATTTGTATGCACACACAACACAAATGTTATTGCCAGTAGCTTGTGGAGACACTTGAGGATGATGCAAGCCCACATTTTGCAGCCTCTGATGTGCATCAACACGGTTGTGAAGCTTCATTGCCGCTGTTCTGTAATCGCCAATGAGTGATAAACAGATTTCATTCATGAACATACCAAATGTTCTGTAGCGTCTTCCAGTTACATTGTGGGGATTGTATTTATTCATTAGTATATAGGCATTATTGCATGCCCACATGAAAAATTTCACTATGAGCCGTCGAGGCCAGCGATAATGCCGGCGCGTTTTATTGAGACGAAAAACTTGGTCGTTGACATCGCAGCCACCCATGAAAGTATTGTAGTCAATACAAAGTTGTGGAGTTTGAACATCCACAGTTGTTCCATCCTTGTTTCTCCTTCTAACAGTTCCCATTTCTGTTGGGTTATGATAATTAGATATAAAATTGATGGGTCTTTTGTCCATCCATACAAGGCAAACAATGTTATTGAAACAGACAAATTCTGATTGCCCCCTGCACATTTTCTTCTTTCCTGACAGTTCTTTTGGATAATATTTCCTATTTGTCATTGCTGTCCCTACTGCAAGTGTTCCATAATCACTGTATAACTTGTCAAAGAGAGTTACACTGTTATAAAATCTGTCCATGACAAGAATATGGTTTTTGTTTGCCAAATCACCTGAAGTCAAAATCCTGATGACGACACTACCAACAACACCGAGTTCTGGAATAACATCCTCTGTTTTTCCAGTGTAAATTTCCAAATTTAGAATATAGCCCGAGCTCGCTTCACATGCCATGTAAGCCTTTATTCCCCACTTTACGGGCTTTGATTTTATGTATTGTTTGAAGGCAAGTCTGCTTTTAGTGGGGATCATGCCCTCGTCTAAACTCAAGTGTTGTGAGGGTGAATAATAATATCGAAATCTTGGAAGCAACAAATTCAGCATGGGCCTTACTTTGTACAGTTTATCTGCTTTATCCAGAGCAGGGTCCTCTTCATCTACAAGATGAAGAAATGTCCATATAGCAAGAAAGCGATCACGTTCCATTACAGTGCGAAATCCAGGAGTTTGCGAAATGAAGTTCGAAGACGAGCTGGACCAGTAATCTTCGTAACGTGGTTTATTCACACTGTGCTCCATTTGAAGACGCAGTCCACAGAATGCTTTTACCTCTGGCACTGTTACATCTTTATAATTTTTAGCATAGTAGCTGGTTGGCTTTTTGCTTTTTACTTGCTCAGCACGTCTGTTTGTCTGCTCACACAAATTGTGCCAGAAATTACTGTCGAGGAAAAGTTCCAAAAATTCAATGGCTTTACTCTCAGGAGAAATGGAATTTGGAATATTCTTAGGGCCTATCTGTTCCACAAATGTTTTGTCTACGGTAAACATAGGTCTAAATATATTTGCGGTAGACCAACCTGTATCAAATTTACTTGATACATTGTGTGGGATACGCCCCTTTCCACGCCCCTGCACCATAGCCGATCCCCTGAGGGGCCAGGAATAGGGTTAGAACTAGTTTGATCATAATCTGATTCACAAGTTCCGTCACTCGATTCATTTTCGATGTCACTTTCACAATAATCACCATCTAAATCTAATTCATCATCCTCCGAATCATTGAGCACAAGTTCAACAGCTTGTTCCGTTGTTAGCCTTTTAGAATGGCTATTTCCTGGATTTTCAACACGCCTTTTCATTGTGAAAACAGTTAAAAAATTGCAAAATATTATCACGTCGACAGTATGGCCTAACCTGTTCCACCTACTTTTGGCTGATATTACATGAATATGTTGAAAGTTTGTGTCTTTCTTGCTTTTTTGTATTCCACCATTGATGTTGAGGATTGTGTGAGACTGTTGTTGAGAAATGTGTGAGATCTTTATAATTCAATGAAGATCGATGGAGTTGTTGGGATTTATTTTTGTTTCTGTGCCATTTAGTTGGAGTAATAAATGTTGAAACTTATTCCATCTCCAAGGCCCTTGTCCAGTACCAACTTGACACAACGGCTGAACTGACAAGAAGGACAGTTTCAAAAGTCATGATGGAATTAACATCTGATATGAATGACTGGTAAAGCTTGTGATATCTAAATATTTGCTAGCTGTAATGTTTGAAAATGTATTTTTTTCTTCCATTACATTGAGGCGTACAATAATGCATATTTGCCTGTTGTTGATTTAGACTTGTGCACTTTGACAAGGTACAGAAAGTCATAGAACACTTTCATATTAATATTTCAACAAAGTGGGTACAACTGTGGTGGATTACATTTGCTTGTCTTGTAACAATCATTATCAGCCTTACTATTATGATGATGATGACTGTTACTATTATGATGATGATGATGACTGTTACTATTATGATGATGATGACTGTTACTATTAATACTACCATAGCTTCTGTTCTTTTCCATAATTCCTCTTTCTTTTCTTCCTTGTCTTATTTTTTTTC
Organism: Oreohelix idahoensis; assembly: GCA_024509875.1. NCBI lineage: Eukaryota > Metazoa > Mollusca > Gastropoda > Stylommatophora > Oreohelicidae > Oreohelix > Oreohelix idahoensis. The sequence goes on along the minus strand of JAMPIV010019874.1, from coordinate 165,528 downwards.
TTTTTTATCATTATTTTTAATTTTATCTCCTGATTCATTTTTCTTAATATGTAAAATTTAAGACATGGCTGACTGGTAAATGGGACAGTTTTTAAAACTGAAATACGTACATTGTAACAACTGAAAAGATTGTTGTAACAACTGAAAAGATTGTTGTAACAACTGAAAAGATTGTTGTAACAACTGAAAAGATTGATGGAAAAATGAGATAGATGGAGACAAAGACAGAAGATACTGGACAATTTTAACATCATGGCATGGACAAATTCAGCAGCAGAGTTGATAAACAGCACTTGAACAGAAAGTTTTGGAGAACCGTACTGCCCACACCAGCTGGCGTGACACTTGAACAGAAAGTTTTGGAGAACCGTACTGCCCACACCAGCTGGCGTGACACTTGAACAGAAAGTTTTGGAGAACCGTACTGCCCACACCAGCCGGCGTGACACTTGAACAGAAAGTTTTGGAGAACCGTACTGCCCACACCAGCTGGCGTGACACTTGAACAGAAAGTTTTGGAGAACCGTACTGCCCACACCAGCTGGTGTGACACTTGAACAGAAAGTTTTGGAGAACCGTACTGCCCACACCAGCCGGCGTGACACTTGAACAGAAAGTTTTGGAGAACCGTACTGCCCACACCAGCTGGCGTGACACTTGAACAGAAAGTTTTGGAGAACCGTACTGCCCACACCAGCCGGCGTGGCACTTGAAGAAGAGGAAAAAGAAAATTGAAACCATACCTCAAGGAGACCATTTAAATGTGCTCTAGTTCTGACAATAACAGCTACAAGTTAGTAGGGAAGTTTTATTTGTTCTTACAGTGAAACAACATTTAATCTGCATGACACATCATACTACTGTTTGACCAGGCCACCCTGATGCTGCAGTATATACTGCATCAGTAGCTGTCATTTTTATTTCTCCTTCCCGTAAAGAGATCCCAGAATATCAGCTTAATCAAAATGTCTTTATGTTGGAAACAAAATGAAAGAGTGTTAATGGAGTAGAAAAAATTATGCAGTATTAATATTTCAAACAGACAATGTTGCCTTTATATTTTCCTTCAAAATAATGTTATTGTCTTATGAAGTTTAAGTTTCTTATTATGATAAAGTAATTTGATCATGGCATCAGTTGCATATATTTTTTTCAGTATTGAATTAGCATGTTACCACTCTTATTACAATTTCTGTGCACATTTGTCATTTTCCTGTCATTGAGGTAAACAAATTCCCCCCATGCCCCATAGGTTACCAGGGCTTTGAAGGGGAGCAGAGTATAGTAACACTGTGACCTACCAGGCATGTTATAAAAGGTGACTAAGGAGAAACTTAAGGTGCCCAAACTTGAATCAGAACATGAGCAAGTAATTCAAATCAAGTATTTCACCTCGGCTGCCCACGATAAAAGAAGTTTCTCCATCACTCCATCAGGAAGGATGGAGCAGATACAGAAACATCTTGAACAGATGGTACTAGACAGGAGGACTGGACATGAACTGATTGAAGGCATGTGCTCCGGCAGAAGCACGGAGATGGCTGAGTTATTAATGAGGGTAGACAAGTTGCCAGAAATGGCTGATGGGTTTATTTAAGAGCTTTGTATAGGTATGGAGGCATATCTGGAGGTATCCTTATGTGACCACCAGCTAAGCACAATGCTGTAGTGTACAGAAGTGGAAGTGAATCTCTGTCTGTGAGGCTAATTACACCCTCATTGACTCTTGAAATCATCCACACACTTCCAGGGATTCCCCTTGTGGTAAAACATGTCGAGAACCCAGCATTGCACACAGAGCTTGGAGGAGCCACTTGAGCCCCAGACTTAACTCTGGCTTTTACCTGGTTGGCTGCATGGAGGAGGATCTCACTATGGACCCATGATAAGCAGGGGAAGCTGGGAAGTGGCTATGTGTAGAACCTGACAATTCCTTGTTAGAGCTCAGAACCAGAGCACAGTATTTTGGCACTGCACATTTGGTGAGCCCCCTTGGATGACGCGGAATGCTCAGTATGCACACGCTTCTTCCTCCCGGCTTGGGACCAGATGTGATGATCCTTTAAATGCAAGTTAAGCTGGAGAAACTGGAGCTCGTGACTTCAGCTCAACTCGTTTCAGAGTGGCAGAAAACCACAGGAAAAGTGTAGATAATACCAAGGAGTCTTCAAATTGGTATTGGCTGCAAAAGAGCGAGAAGCTCATCAGCCCTAGTTAAACAACAACAACAAGAGCTTTGTATAGTTTTCAGTTTTAAAAACTGATTTGGAAGCTTTGTCACTGTCATTATTATAGCTGTAATATGATACTTCATTTATTTGTGTTGCCTGTTCAAAATGAACACACATTAAAAAAAATAAATAACAAGTCAAAACTTTTATTACCAGTTCCATGCAGTGCGAACGAAATCTAGCAGTGTTTGTATGGACAGAAAATTCTGCTGATGTCATCATGTCTGATATTTGGCAGGCAGCATCTTCCAAAACCCTCACTGATAGTGGTGGCCTTATTCTCAAGGCCAGAGCTTTCACTCCTGCAGTTCAGAAGTGGGTACATTTTAAAATGTTCTTTTTATGTATTTCAGGTTTTTTTGCTATGCGTGTATAAGTTAAGTTTAGTTAAATTGCACTTTAGGAAAGCTGCATTTCTGGGGAAAAAAAGTTTAATTCAGTATATGGTTTATTAACAGTCTGAATTGGTTTCCATGGGTCTCTGTCATGAAGTGGATTTAAGTTAGAGTGTGTCCAGTGTATAGACAAGACCCTAGTATGAGATAGACTGAGAAGATAGATTTAGATGTGAAAATTATAGTGAATGTGGACAGATGAGCCTATTGGCCCGAGAGATGAGTACCGAGATTTACTCTCCCTCGCCACTTGTGACTACTATAATAGCTATAGACTCACCACCTCTTACTGCCAATAAAGGAGATAAGGTATAAATCAGGACCACAGACACCACTATACAGACAACATATAGGTACCATATAGTTAGCTATAAATTAGAGAACCTGATCCAGTGGACATTTATATAGTTTTATTACAAAAAAATATAATCAACATAATCAAATCACATAGAAACAAATCAGTAATATGCAATGTTGCACCTGAGAACCTGAAAAACAATTAAATTGAAAAACACATTTTCAAATAGATGGTATTATAGATAGAAAACTAGAAAACAACCACTTTCACTCCTTCCTTCACCCTGCTGGGGAAAAATAGAATGATTACTGAGTTAACCACAATTAACGGGTGGGGCCATCAACTTTAACCACCACTCCCTACTACAATCTATTTCCTACTGTCACTGTCCTGCTGACACTGCCTAAACTATTGTCTACACACACACAGCTTCCAGGCTCTTTAGGCGATATACACGCCGCTACTTTAACACCACTGGACTGCTACCCTAGTAGACTTAGATTATAACTATGGCTCAGAGTCTATCCATCTAATGGATAATAAAAGACCCTACTGGTCCTGTCTATCTCCGCCTGGTCTCAGTGTCTCTCTAACACTCAACGTCTGCTGATGTGGCGTCTCCGTTACGCCTCTACTCTTGATAACGTTTAGAACCAGGAATGATATCCCTGTCTCCTGCTTCTGATTTCTGCACTGATGACTTCGGTTTCCAGCTCGAGGTACTTGAGTCACTTGTAGAAGCTTCACGGCGGCTGACCGACTTCTTATTTGCCCCGTTAACCCGCTCAAGGTTTAGGGACAAACAGCTTTATTATGGCTGTATAACTTTAGACCAATCTCCCAGCCACGTGCTGTTGTCGGAGTGGTATAATGAGCTAAGAGCTCAGGATTAAAGACAAATCCTGTTCCCAGCTGAAGATTGTCTTCGCTACCTGGGAACATATGGTATTTCTTGCACCTTTTCCAATATCTCAAGCTATATGCTCCTGAGATGACAACTTGCTGTTGTAAAGGACCGAGGCTGGTTGCCCCTCCTATAGACCGTGAAAACTCACTGTGGAACAAACAACACAACAGCTATATAACACGTCAAATGTTACACATCTCAAACACTAAACTCCCTTCTTCCTTTAAATCAATTACAGCTCCCCTTCTCTATTCCCGCTATGCACAACGATACAAAATATTTATGCCCCAAAAGGTCAACCTCCCAGGCAATCCCCTCTCTCTCCCGTTTCCAAAGTAAACATCGGCTGACCCAGATCTTTTTGGTTCTGCATGACTAGCCACGTGTCACAACAATTTTTCACTGAGGATATACCTGTCCGAAATTACTTGGGCTACTTTTCTCCCTGACCCTAGGTGTACATTTATCAATACAAAATTAAATCTAGGCAGGCTGAAACCCGTCGCAGAAACCACTTCCCTTATCAAATTGAAATCTACATCTCTTGAAAATAAAAGGAAAATCCCATAACAGAAATATAGATTACATCTCGTGTCTTCTGACTATACAACCATAAAAATGCACCATAAATAACGTACGCCAAAATTATGCTAGTGTATTTAAACTGCAATTAAACTATAAACAATCGAGGTTATCAATGTATCCCCCTATAGTTAAATACACATGTTCCTGTGTTCAACATAATGTTAACTTCACCCTTCTCTGGGTAACATTCCTGAATTAAAACTCAATACAATAACCGTGCCCACGTGCTTAAAATTTACAAAATCCCGCTCCCGTTTGTATACAGAAGTTTATCATAAATCAAAGATGCGGGTTTTTCCTACCAACCTTCTTTAAAAAATTTAGAACTTTTAAATATTACGGAGCTCACATTAAATGTCTCATTTAAGAACTAAATTAAAACCTCCTGAGGAAAGCTTATACTTTAACTGGCTAGTCTCTATTAGAAGCGAATTACAAGTACCACGCTAAATAGTTATGGCTTACCCAATAGATCAAATTTCTCACTGAAGAGCAAGTGCTATGACGTTGATTCTCACAGCTGAATATTCTTTGGACAAAAGGGATCCGCGATTAATTTCCTCTAGTATTTATTACAGACAACAAGGCCAGATACGTCATCGTTGGCGTTCCTCTCCGACCAATGAAAACCCTACAAAAATTTAACAACCGAGCCTCCGCCAATAGATTTGAAAGCAACGCGTGAGTCATAAGATACAGACCGTGTGTCGAAAAAAATTGCGTCACGTTATGCGACGACCGCGATTCTTTTTAACAAAGAAACTGAGATTCCCTGATCGCGATTTGCAAGCGAAAAGAACTGGTGAAAAAACGAACTGGTGAAAATCTAATATTCTCCACTGTAGTCTCTATTAAAACCGCAATTATTAACCCTACAGAAAAAGACCAAACTCGATATATTACAAAGAGAAAAAGCATGGGAAACACATATAGTTTTCAGAGAGAAGAAGACTGGATCAACTCATATAGTTACGGAGAGAACATTTCAGATAGAAAAGAATGGGCCTGAAAAAAATGAAGAATGGGCCTATTGAAAATAAAAATCTCAGTAACTCTATCACAGTCTCTGAGAAGTCAAACAATAGAATAGGATTTCTGGTCTCACCAGGCAAGTCATACAAGGTTGTGCAAGAGCCCAGCAACCTCATCATACAAAACAAATTGCTACAGAAACTAGCATTACAAGAGCACATGAAGAGCTGTCACACAGGCTCCTTTTATAAAGGCTATTGTAGTTGTGACCTCATGCTCCTTAAGGATAGAAAAATGGTATGAAATGTTTGTTCAGAAGTATGGCATCATATTCAAATGTCACACTTTCACCGGTGAGAGATACTTTCTCCTAAGTCTCCTGCATGTAGTCAGTTTGATTACATGCATTGTCTTCTCAGCTTTTCTAGTTTCAAAAGCATCTAGGATGTTTTCTAAACCAGAGGTTTCCTGTTATCATAATATGTGTTCTTGCCCACTGAATCAGTGTATTGACTCTTTCATCTAATTCTCCCAGGCCGTAACTGGTATTTTGCATTGAAGGCTCCAAGCACCATAGTTGCCTTATGAGATTTTCACTGGGTCGTAACCATGTAGGGTTCAGTGTTATTTTCTTCTTCTGCATTATCTGCTGTTACTGCATATCATCATCTTCAATACCCATCAGCTCCACAAGGAGCATAGGCCTTCATCAAACTTGTGCTAAGTCTTCCTATCCTGTGCCATCAGCTCCAGGTCTTTCCTCTACCTATGTGTGTAATTGTAATTTTAATTCGTTATTTTATTATTTAAGTAATATTTAAGATACATGTGAGAATAAATCGATTCAGTATGGAAGACGAGAGAAAGGAAGGGCAGAATGTTAGACGGGCATGTGTGCCCAATTCTAAACCATTTGAAAATAAATTTTGTTCGTTCGTTCATTCTCCTCTTCTGGGGTTTCTAGAACAAGAACTGCTTTGCAGTGGTTTCAGCAGGTTTCATCAACATTTGTTCTATCCACTGCCAGCTTCTTCTTCTCATCTCTTGTTCCACTGGCATTTCTCTTGCTCTTGTCATCAGTTCTACATTGGTAAGTTTGTCATACCATGTCAGTACTTCTGCTCAACGGAAGGGCCCATTTATGAAAGTTAACTGCTGCCAGTAGTGTTCTGATTTTTTACACCTTCCAGATGTTAGAGCACTTGGTATTTGTTGGATATTGCAACTATTTGAGAATAACACTGCAATCGATGAATCAACAAGGCTAAGAATTCTGGAATTTGCCATCAAACGCAAGACCAGCAAGGGATGGGTGTATGAGAGGATGCATCCGGCGTGTATACAACCAGCACGCAACAGGAACTATTAGCATTCATACCCTTTGACATTTGCTGAGGGAGACTGAGCACCTATAGGATTGCCCAGAGTACAATGACGTCAATTCTGATCAACAATAACAATAACTATTTGTTAGTTTATATATTTGTATAAAATTAATATCTAGTGGTCTGCCATCAGATTTAACAAATGGAACTCTGTCTGATATTGCCTAAAATCCCCTGTTTTTTCTTGCACTTTCTGCATCTAAAATTATATTGAGTACTTCTTCATGTTTATTTCCTCTGAAATAAATTATTTTGTTGTTGTCATAATTTATTGCATCTGCTCTGATATATCATATTTTCACATAATCCTAATAAATTTACATTCATTCTTAATTTTTTTCCCTCTCGATGTTTTCTAATTCTCTGTCCTGCGTTTTCTGATATTCCAAGTTTCTATAGTCAGGGTATCTTCAGTTTTAAGTTTGCTTGTGGCAGCTTGATGATGGCCAGATGTAACTTGATGGTTTGTACGTATTGAGGTGAACTTTCTAAAACCTTCAGTTATGAACAAAACGTTCTAAAATTTGTACAGTTTATCAGTGTCTTATGTTTCAATAGGAGGTGACGAATAAAAGATGAATTTATCTCTTAAGTTTTACTTTATGTAGTCATGTTTGAAAATTTACTGTGTGAAAATGTTTTATAGTATAGCTAATGAAGGTTGTCTGATTTTCTGTAGATAAGCCGTTTCTTTTTTGGTGTTTCAGTTTGTGCCACAGTGTGGATGACAAACTTAAGGTATTGCTGGAAGACATGGAGACGTACGTGCAAGAAGAGGAAACAAAGAAAGACAAACAAGACCAGGGAGCTTTCAATCGCTTTTCTGATACAGCAGAATTGCTCAAGTACATGCAGGGGGCATGTGTTAAGTGTGTTCAAGAGTAAGTGCTGTAGAATTAATACTGGAACATTTATTTACAGCTGTCCATTTTCATGCCGGGGACGTGTTAAGTGTGGTCAAGAATAAGTACTGTAGAGTTAATACTGGAACATTTATTTACAGCTGTCCATTATCATTACTTTTGTTTATTTTTTACTTTTCATTCATTCATAACCCTCCACTCCCAAAGGAGCATAGGCCTTCAACAAACACCTGCCAAGTCCTCCTGTCACGTGCCATCATCTCAAGTTCTTTCCACGTTTTCCTCATCATTTTCACCTCTGTTTCCAGCTCTCTTCTCCATGTGCTTCTTGGTCTACCTCTGCCTCTCTTGCCCTGGGGGTTCAGAACAAGGACTGCCTTGTAATGCTATCAACAGGTTTCCTCAGTGTGTGTCCTATGCATCGCCATCATCTTCTTCTCATCTCTTGTTCCACTGGCACTTGTCTGGTTCTTGTCATCAGTTCCACATTGGTAACCTTGTCATACCATGTTAATCCCTCTATTCTACGCAAGCACCCATTTATGAAAGTCTGTAGCTTTTTGGTTGTTGTCTTTATTGTTCTCCATGTCTCAGAGCCATACAATAGGACTGACTTCACATTTGAGTTGAAGATTCTTATTTTCGTGTTGGATCCTATTTCTCTTGATCTCCATATATTTCCCAATGCAATAAAAGCTCCTCTTGCTTTTTGTATTCTTATTTTGATATCACTGTCTGTACCTCCAACTTTGTCTATATTGCTGCCAAGATATGTGTACTATTCTACCTCTTGTATTGGTGTTTCTTCAAGTTCAACCCTGTTATCATTAACTGCATTTATTCTCATTATTTTTGTCTTTTCCTTGTGTATTTTCAGACCCAATTGCTGTGACCTCTCATCGAGTGTTTTCAATTTGTCCTGCATCTGATTACAGTTATGGGACAGAAGAGCCAAGTCATCAGCAAAATCCAGATCATCCAACTGCTTAGTCAGAGTCCATTGGATTCCATTTCTGTTGTGTGGTGTCAATGTTCTCATAACCCAGTCTATTGCTAGTAAGAAAAAAAATGGAGACAAGAGGCATCCCTGTCGCACTTCTTTTCTTATCCCAAACGGTTCTGTAAGCTGTCCTTCATGAAGAACTCTGCATGTCATGTCTTCATATGTTTTCTTTATTAAATTAATGATCTTCAGGGGAACTCCATAATGCCTCATCAATTTCCAAAGTGATTCTCTGTCTACACTGTCAAATGCCTTTTCGTAGTCCACATGCCATTTTTTACTTTTACTACTTCGTAATCCGTCATTGTTATGGTTTTTTTTTATCTTGACTGTTCTGTAATCCATCTTTGTTACTTTATAATACACCTGTAACATGACTTTTTTCTATTTAATTTTTGTCCTTTTCATCTCCTTAATGGCGGCCGGCGTGATGCTGACCACATCACCCTTAGTGTGCCGACGGTCAAGAAAATATGGGCCTAACACCATATTCCCAATATGCCTCAATAGGGCGTGTAACAGGATCCTGTCCTGTACCTGTACATATAATAAGGTTTTGCAGCTCCTTGTGTTGGTTTCCTCAGAATACAGGACTATCTGACAGAACAACTGAGACTGTGGCAGAAATCCTTGGCTGACATTCCAGACCCTGTCACAAATGCAATCACAGAAAGCAAGTAAGCATTCGTTTAAATGTAAATTACTGTATAATACCATTACTTCTTTCAATAGATTCACTTTTGTCAATATCAGAGTCTAAATCGGGCCTTTATTGAATATCTACATCTCATTCGGCAGCACTGTGAGCGCCCTGAAACAAGTCAATTCTCAGATCCCAAAGCAAATATTCAACTGCCTGGAAAAACGTTGCTTTAATAATAAAGAAAAATCATGTTGATCGATTCTTTAAAAAAAATTCAGAAAACAGAAGGTTCTGATGCACCAGAAATATATTTATAACTCGGATCTCGCTAAATACCGAGATGTCGTTGTTACTTAGCAACGACCAACAATAGTATTCAGACTTTCCGGGCAGGTGATTTCAGGTGTTTTAAACGGGAAAAGGTACTGAAAGTGATAGAATATGCAGAAAACCACGGAAACTCCAATACGATGAGGGAATAGACGAAAACTCATTCCACTTATAATTGGGTCATTCATTTTGGAAGCTTTTTAAGTCTAGGGGTCGTCTTATAGTTGGATTGATATATACTTTTTTTAAATTATATATTTTTCTTTCTCATTTCACTGTCAGTCAGTGTCTTAGGAACTTTCTGACTTTGTACCTGTTAAGGCATGTTACTTATTTACTATTTTCTATGCATTGTAAAGAAGGTGTATTACAGTATTGTAACAATAAGAATTTACTAGGTACAAAATATTATTGCATCTGTACATACTGAAATAATTGCATCAGCTTTTTTGGGAAAATATGGAAACGGCATGCATTGCGCTGTGCTTTAAGTCAAAATTGTCTTGAGCACCCTTTAGAATCATCTCACATGTAGGCCAACAGTCAAATTTTATTTAGATTCCACTGGTCTCTACACAAGTAACCTGTCAAGAAACAGCAGGGAAGTTTAATAATTTAGTTTTGGAATAAAAGAACTAACCAATATCTTTTTTTTTAAACATTCTGTTAAAACTAAAGACAGAGGGCTGCATTAACAAAAAAAAACACAAAATCATTACAGGCAGTAATCAAAGTGGATGAGTTTTCACACATCAGTTTAGAGCCAAGTGAACCTAGCCTTTCTGTCATCTTGAGACATCAGTTTCATGTGATTTTTATTGCATATGATTATGTGTGGATTTAGAAAGCTGTTTAACTGAACCTTTCAGAGTGTTGCTGACAGCTAGGACGTGTGCAGCTATGAGTGAAATGACCCCACATTTACAGAGATGTATCTTAGCTTTGCCTGACCGCAATAAACAGATGTCTTTCAAGTAAGTCAGAACTGTTAGAATTAAGTCAACAAGGATCATATCAGATAATTTTGAAACAATTATATGTTTTTAATAGCTTATCTGGCTTTAAAGAGTCTTGGAAATGGTTTGCTAAAGGTTTTGACTAATAACTTTTCCTCATTTGCCCATTAAAATATAAATACTGTGTTAAAGTAGAAATTGTGTTTAATAATTACAAACAGTGAATGCAGCATTCTTTTTAGTATGCCTTAATTAGAACAGATATTTATTGAAAACTAGATTTCACTTTTGTTGATGGCATGTAGGAAAAACTTAAAATTTACTTTCTCTCTCTCTCTTTTTTTCTTTTTTTCTTAAAGTTTTCATTTATTCTTTTATAAAAATGTATTTATCACAAACTTCATCAGACTTGCAAAGAAGCTGCATTCTCAGAAGCCTTCCGAGCTCCCAGAGTGGCACTCAGTCCATGTCAAGTTAGAGCAATGCCAAATGTTGGCCTACAGGTACATTTTCTTTTTTCTTTTAATCCAGTCAATTTTGGAAGAATGTTGACACTCCAGAGTAGAGATCAGTAGCTTATCATAGTAACTAATTTACAGTTAATGCTGTATGTGCCAGTGTGTATGTTTTCAGTGTTGAGTGCATAAGTACTATTATTACTAGCTAGCTTACGTCATCTTCTGTAAAATCTAAAACATTTTTCAGTTATTTTTTGTTGTTGTAATTTAATGTAAAATTGCATACTTCTTCTTCCTTCTTCCTCATTCGTCCTGAAAAAAATGTTGGTTGCGTTGTGTCTGTTTACGCCGGAGCTGTGATATCTGCACCTTTCGGTCGACACATCCGACTTCAGCACGGCAGTTTTTGGGACCGGGTTTGCCTTCCCTATGCGATCCCTACTCTCTCAGCCAGACTGCAGTGATGCAGCCTGTTTCCAGGACCACCACGTGGAGGTGGAGTAGGGTCTTGGTCAGCTATGGTTCGCTGACCCTGATGCAAGCAGTCAAGCTATGGGTCACTGACTGCATTCTCTATTTCTGCATCTTTGGGTCCCAAATTGCATACAATATGTCATGTTTATTCCTTAGTTTCATGTTTCTCGCAGAAAGGAAATATATGTATTTTTTTTTTGGGTTTTTTTAAAAATGTGACTGCATGCCATTAAAAAACATGCCATGAGTCAGAACTTACATGCATGCCAGGGTTCGCAGACTCCAGCTATAAAGGATTAAAAACCAACATTTGTTATATGTTCATAATAATTTTATCACATAGGCGTTATGAAGACCAGAAAGCGACTTATTACCTGGTGTAATTTAAAAAAAAAAAGAAGTTATTAATAAGTAATTCAGCTTTATATTTGTACTCAAGAGAATGATGTCACTATTCTCACAAATAGTAGAATTGCCATTTTGGGTTGGACATGCATTATATGGCTAAGCAAGTTTTTCTTCCAAGTTGTATGTTGAAAATGTTATGTAGGATGTGAAATATAAGAACTATATCCCTATCAAATTGTAGTAGTGGCCTATAATATGTTTTATAGCTTTATTTTAAACAAACAAACAAAAGTTTTCCATTTGTGATAAGCCATGGGGGAAAATATTTATATTGTTATGAAGCTCTCAATGCTAATATTACGCCACAGTTTACACCATTTGGTCTTGACAGCCTCAAATTCAGTCACAGATTAGTGAAAACTTCTCTGTTTATTTTGTTACCCTTGAACAAAAGTCTAGTTTATTTATTCACTCCTCTTTTTTATTATTTTTTTTTTTTATTATTGCAACAAATGCAGAATTTGGACTAGCTACACAGCAAACCAACTAATCCACAGTTTCTCAAAGATTATTTCCAGTAGTGATCCTGATACAATCCTTTCACATTCTACGGTAGGTCTGATAATCATCATAGTTGTTTGGATTGCTTCTGTATGTATGATTAATTTTGTTGCAATGAAAAACTGGATTTTATGGGGATTTTATGATTTTTGCAAAAAATAAAATTCAGCATATTATTGTGAGTACAAACATTAAAAATATGAGAGCTGTGTAATTTCTGTACTTCTGTAGGGTGCAGAATGAATGCTGGAGAGTAACAGAAAAGGAAATGTTCAAATTTTTCTCATTCCACACAACCTGCCTGGCCAAACACCATCACCAACCAAGAACTGCTAACTCAGAGACACCAAGAAGACATGTGCACCATCATTGTGGGTAGACACTGGAATTGGTTTGACCACATCCTCAGAAGAGATCCTGACACAATCACCAGAACTTCCATGCTATGGACTTTAGAAGGAAAGTGAAAGCAAGAATGACCAAAAGCTCCACCTGGTGGAGAACTGTGGAAGCAGAGATGCTAAGCATGAACCAGAGCTGGGGCACCACACAAAGGATGGCCGTCGACCGAGCACAGTGGAGACAGTTTGTTGCTGCCCTTTAAAGACGCCACCAGGCGTGATGGTCACTGTATGCTTTGTCAGTCAGTGGCCAAGGACCAAAGGAAGAAAGAAGATATTATTGTGGACTTTGTATGTGTCATACAAAACATAGTGACATGTTTTGTGGTTGTGTAATAAACAATATTGATGCTATGTAATGGCTTTATCTGATATAGAAAGTTAAGTATTGTAATTAAGAAATTAGGTGTGTTTTTTTCTCTTCTGCCTGTTGTGAAAGCCTCTTTTCACCCAGTCTGAAGTGGTGCCATAGGGAACATTGCCACTTGGTGCGATCGGCAGCTTCATCCTCCCAGGTTGCTGGATTTATGTCCTGTGCCTTCATGTCTTTCTTGCTCACATCTTTGAGCTTCAGCTGCGGTTACCATCTGCCAGTTGTCCGTAGAAAATATCTTTAGGGATGCAAACATCTTCCATGGCCAAGCCAGCGTAGTCTGCTCGGTCTAAGCAGCGTATACATGCTCTGAAGGCCAGCAGGTGACAGCAGCTTGACATTTGTCACTTTGTCCTTCCATGAAATAACAAGGATGTGGTGTCGACACTGTCGATGAAAGGTATTGAGCCTTCTTTCTTGCTTAGCATAAGTTGACCATCTTTCGCCACCATATAGAAGCTGTGCGGGTGACACAGGCGTTATATACTGCAGCCTGGTATTCCTTGTGAGTTTGTAGTTTCCTCAAACACGCATTGTGAGGCAGACAAAGATAGCTGTAGCTTTGCCAATTCGGATGTCACTTTCTGTGTCTGTCAAGATGGATGTTGGATAGAAAATTTAGAAAGTAGTTCCCGGAAATGGAGAAGAGAGCTGGTGAACCAGAGGTAAGAATGGCACAAAACCATGTCAGGTAGTTAACTGCACAGTTCTCGATGATAGCTGTCGAAGAGAACTGATAGGATAGTCACCTTCTTGCTGGACCTATCCTATGCTGCAGGGGGGTGTTATATAAATATGTGAGTGCAGCTCATATTTTTTTCCCTACCAATTTAAAATTATTAATATTTCTTTGACCACACAACAAAAATATAACTGGAAGTTTAAATAAGTCAATAACTGCAGTTATAAACAATCAATGCACTTTATTGATTAATGAAGTAAAGTAAAAATCTAGCACCTTGTTATATCAATATCTTACAAAATTTCACACAATTTACAAAATGTGATTGTCACTAGAAGATACTCTTAATGACAATGTTAATGACAATGGAAAGCGACTCCTTAGATTCTGCACTGAGCAAAACCTGATCATTACAAACACAAAGTTCCCCCATAAGCGCATACATGTATATACTAGATGTGAACCAACACAGAATGAGAAATCAGTGATCGACTATGCCATAGTTAGGAAGAGCTCATTCAAGAATGTCTGGGATACTAGAGTCTGGAGGGGGCCAGAGATTGGAAGTGATCACTACCTGCTAACAATTAAAAGAACAACTGAAAGAGTTGCTCGGCCTAAGAATTGCCTAACTGTGAAGTAAACGAACAGGAGAAACACAGAAGAACAACCTGATAACCTGGAAACCCTCTGGCTTAAATTCAAGGGCATCATAAAGACAGCTGCAGCAGAAGCATGTAGTGAAGTCCAACTTGGGAAGAAGAGAAAGAGTACACCTTGGTGGACAGAGAAAGTTAAAGAGAAAATAAGAGAGAAGAAAAAGGCATGGAAACAATACTTAGGAGTTAAAAAGATAGCAGGAAAAACAGAGAAATATAGAGAATATGTGATACTCAGAACAGAAGCAAAGAACAAAGTGCTAGCAGCAAAACATAAATCCTGGGAAGAATTTGGAGAAAAACTAGAAAAAGATGCTCAAGAAAACCAGAAATTGTTTTATAAGATCCTAAAGAACATGAGGAAGGAAAAACACTGCCCTCTGAAATTTATAAAGGACAAGCAAGGCAAATTGCTTACTGCCCCAAAGGAAGTAATGGAAAGAATATTTCTCAGAACTCCTTGATGGTGAGTAAGGTCAAGCATCAGAAATGATAACCGCTAGCACAGAAGAGGAAACCATTGGTGGCGAAGATGACATAAAGATGGAAGAACTGAAGGCAGCACCTGAGAAAATCAAGATGGGCAAAGCAGCAGAGCATAATGGTATAACACTAGAAATGGTTAAGTGCATGGGGAGTAGCTGGCAACCTATTACTCCTGAGGGTCCTACAGGCAGCTTGGTGCATCAAGACCATACCAGAGGATTGGGAGTTTGCCATCATAACACCGATTTTTTAAAAGGGTGACAACCGACAATGTGGAAATCATAAAGGCATATCCCTTCTTAGTGTCCCAGGTAAAATCTACTCTAGAATCCTGGAGCAGAGACTCAGACGCCTAGCTGAGCCACAAATAGATGAGGTCCAGTGTGGCTTCCTAGCAATCTGAAGTTCTCAAGACGTGATCTTCACACTCAGGCAGCTGAGTGAAAAGGCCCTTGAGTATAAGAGTGAGATGCATCTTTGTTTTTTAGATCTGGAAAAGGCGTTTGACGAGGTCCACTGGAGCAAACTATAGGACTGTTTGGCAAGGAAGAACATTCCAGCACCTCTGATTCATGCTATACAGAGCTTCTACAAGTCTTGCAGAAATTATGTGAGGATGGCAAACCATACATCAGAAGAGTTCAGGACCACCACTGGTGTAAGACAAGGTGATATCCTGTCACCTTACCTTTTCATTCTCCTCATGGATGATGTCATCAAGGCATGTGGGGAGAGGAAAAGAAAGTATTCTGTTGGGTACTGGAAGATGAGACAGGTCTGTATTTCAGAGCTGGCATTTGCTGATGATGTTGCCCTGATTGCTAAATCAGAGGCACATCTTCAATCCAACCTGCAAGTCTGGAAAGAAGAGCTGGAGAAGAGAGGGATGGTCATCAGCAGCTCCAAAACAAAAAACATGGTGATATTTTGAGAGGAAAGAAGGCATCAGATTAAGCTAGTGGGAGAACAGTTCCTGGAGCAGGTCAACCACTTTAAATACCTCGGAGCTGTCATAGACTGAAAGGAAGGCATCAAAGAAGAGCAGTAGCTGGTAGACTTTTTCAGGCCATAAATCGAAGCAAAAGAGAAGTTGGCAAGAAGACAAAGATGGCTGTATACTTCTCCACCTATGTCCCAGTCTTGATGTATGGGTGCTAGTCATGGGCAATGACTACAACCCACAAAAGCCAGACCTCACAAACACAAAGAGGAGAACGAGCAAACTTTATTTTTAAAGGGTTCAGAATTGGGCACGCAGGCCTGTCAGACATTCTTCCCTCTCTCTCATCATGCAAAATGTATCCTTTCATCTTCATATTTACTTTAAGCATTGTTTAGGCATGTATCATTATAAAAGTAATATAACATCATACATTTACAATATCCAATCATAATCAAATTTAAGTATGTTTTTAAAATAAATTAAAAAAAAAATAACAGAAAGTAATGACTAAAAAACAACAACTAACAAACAGACAAAATTCAAACACTCCATATAGTAAATTAGACAATGATTTGAGACATAATCAGATTAGGGTGATGTGTTACAAGAACGTATGCAATATTCAAACAGTCTGCTATGGAATGACCAGCGTATGCAAGAGATTTTACTAGAGGTGAACAGCTTTGAGTATCATAGCAGATACTGCTGTAGGCAGTGAATTGTTAAAACCTTCACAATACTAGGTCCAGATGGGGAGGGGGGGGATCAGTTCCCTTCCTTGCTGTCTCCCTTCCCTAACTCAAGAGAGAACTGACGATAGAAATGAAAATGTTGAGGAAGACATAGAAAGAACTAGTATATTTGAGATCTCTAACATTTCACTACCCTTCTTCTTAGTCGTTCCCCTTCTACCGTGAGGTGTAGAGGTTTGGAAGAGAGAGTGCCAGACTATCCTATCAGCTGTCGTTCCAGTTCGTCGCCTTTAGAATCAGTCCGGTTTTCTCTCTTGTAGTTCGCATAATCATGTTTTAAAGCAAACAGGTGATTGGCCTGTTGTGCCTTTGCATGGTGGAGGGGCTGCATCCTTACGACCTCCATGCAGGCCGCCCTCCTCCTTTTTCAGCCGGGCTTGGGACTGGCCTAGGCGGAGTTCATTTCACTACCCAACGGCAATATCTGCTATGGGACTACATTTACTTTGTTTGTCTCTGTCATATTGTTGAATGTTTTTTTGGCCTTTCCTTTTCATTTCAGATCTTATTAACAGGTTTTGTTTAATATCATGTTTTTTCTTAATATGGTTTATTTTTGTTTGTTTTAATAACGTGTGTTTTTTTTTCCCTTAGAGGTGGGATGAAGTAGACATTACAGAGGAGACTGAGGAAGGGAGAAAACTTTCATCAAAAATTTCTGTTCCTATGCAAGTAAGTTTCACTTTTATTTTTCTTTGTTATATTTGAATACTGGGAGTTGACTAATGCCTAGGTTTGAAATGTGTGAACATTTGTTAAATCCTTGCTTTCCATTGTCCACTTTTGAAGAGCATTAAATAGTTTATTGATACACTGGCCACAGAATACAAGTGTGTCAAGAGGGGTGGGTGGGGGGGGGGAGACTTCAAAAATAATGATCCTAATTATAAGTTATCTGTGAAAAGAACTGGAGACAGAGGTGAAAATGATGAAGAAGATATGGAAAGAACTTGAGCTGGTGGCACGGGGCAGGACGACCTGGCATGTGTTTGTTGAAGGCCTATGCTCCTTGGGGAGCTTAAGGGTATTGTTTGCTTATATTTCCTTTTAGTCTTCTAACTTGTTCATGGTTGCTGTTGTTCTTAGTCATGCTTTGTGCTGATGTTCTCTTTTTCCCAGTGCCTCTCCACATGTCTCATTCAATACATTTTTTATTTGTTGGCGGTGGTCTTCTGTATCTGCTACATCATCCAGCTGTTGGAGTACTTGGTATTTGTTGGATACTGTGATGGAAATTGTTTCCCTTTTTTCCAGATTTCTTAGATATCCCACATAATACTGTTGTTTATAGCTCTGTACTGTTGTAAATTTCTTGAGTTTTAATTTTGTTTTGTCTAACAGAAGATGGTGATCTGATACCACATCTGCCTCTCTATATACCTTTACCTTTAACTGATTCCGTACGCATGATCTAATAATAGATGCAAAGGCCGAACGCTGTAGACGTAAGATCTTTTAAAAGACGCTGATTTATTTCATTGTTTCTTTCTATTCTGATATTTTATACTGCCCGGAATTTATCTCGAACAGAAGTAAACACAAAACTGGGCAAATTTCAACAAGCTTCAACGTCTTTTATTTGTGTTTGAACGGATTTTTTTCACATTTATCTTCATCTTTAATTGTGTTTTGTTGTATCGCCATAATGGCCAAAAAACACACAGGATATGTTACTAATATGTGAACAGTGAACAAACTGTGTGATCAACCATACCTTTCTTACTTTTTCTGTGTTTCTAAATGGATTACCTGCACAAAGAGAGCAGTGAAACTGTATTGTGATAACAATTTATGTTACAAGCCTTACGTAAGTCGAAAATTTTTGTTCAAAATTTCAAGTTATCTTTTTTCCGTGTACATGTTATCTCTTATAACATAAAATTAGCTAGAAAGGCATATGGATTTATATTGTTCATCCAATGTACTTTAATTTGATATATAATATGTTATACTTAACTCATGATTAGACACACATTGTCAGTAAACGTAAATTATGTATGTGTAAATTTTTGGGGCTTAAAAATAATTCCGTCCAGAGCTGAAAATAATTACGTACGGAATCAGTTAATGTAGTTTAAGAGTATAAAAATATCAAATTATTAAAGATCCTGTATGGGACAATCACATTTTATGTGAATGTGAAATATTGCAACGTGAAACAAAATCCTGTGTGGTTCCCGTGGATCTCTTGAGCAGACAAAGAAAGAATGGAACTGTAATTACCTCAGACATGTTGGAAGAGACAGCTAGTATAAGATTGTACATGGGAGCTGACTACCTCATTATGTAAAACAAAATGCTGCAGAAACCACCACAGTAAGAGCATGTGAAGTGCTCTGGGAAGTGCTCTGGTTCAGACTTCCTGCAAGGGAGATCTAGTTCAGGGGTAGCCTCATGTAGCTTGAGAAGCATGAAAGGAAAAGATGACAAAGTAAAAAATATTCAAGTCTTACTTGTTATGAGCAGAATTTAATTAAGTACAGAATACACACAACTGCACTTCTATGTGGTCATCATCATTGCCTTTCCACTGACCAAAGAGCAAATGTCTTCAACAGATTCATGCCACGTTCTCTTATCCTGTGTCAGCTGCTAGAGGTTTCCCTCTACCTCTCGTACCCTGGGGGTTCCAGAACAAGGACTGCCCCGCAAAGCTAACTTCTTCTTCTGATCTCCTGTTCCACAGGCACCTGTCTAGGACTCGTCATCAGTTTCACTTTGGCGGTCCTGTTACACCATTTAAATTTCTCTACTCTATGCAAGTACCCAAGCATGACAATCTGTAACTTCCCAGTTGTTGCACATATGGTCAAACATCTTATAATTTTAAAGCACATGTTAACTGTAAACTGTTTATTCTATTTCTGCTTGGTGATGTAACCAGCTGGTTCCCAGAAACGCAAGCTGCTTTTAGTGCATCAGAACTTGTGTAGCTTTTTTTGGGACCGCAGAGCTGTTATTTAACATCCATTGTTATTGTAATTGCAACATTTCATTGTAAGTCCTGCAAGGCAGTGTCATCCAGGTGTTTATTAAGTGGCAGTGCTAGTGTAGACTGTATACAAATATTTTTCTGGAAACTAGAAAAGACTTACAGTGGAGTCAGACCAGCCTTTATTTTAAGTAGGAAAAGGTGGTATCTCATTTGGCATTTGGTGCATCTCAGTACATCCTCTTGTGGTGTCCTGTTCTTTCAGTATTTTCATACCATAATGATGAGTTTATAAAATTATCATTAAGTTAGCTTTTGTTGTTTGTATTTTCACACTATAATTTATTTTTGTGCTTAGAAAGTACATTTAGAAGAGAAATGTATGCTACACATGTTATAGATGTAAATGTTGAAGACGAATATACCCTGCCTGCTTTATATAGTCCCTTGTCATTTTTCAGGAGTTGTCTTTCTTCATTTCTTCTAGTGTTTTAATCACCTATTATTATTTTGTGTGTTTTCCTGCTCTTGCTTTTGTTGTATTGTTTGAGCTAATAAAGGCTTAGTCAAGTTATGTTCTTGTAAAGCTGCAACATTGACACATATACCATTTAATCTTTCATCGCTAACCCATTACAGTAATTTTGAAAGATCCTTAATATGACACTACATGTCATTATCTTTTTAGAAAGAAAAATCACCACTTGTGATTTTGAATATTAAAAATAATATTTATTGCTTTACCGTGAAATGTATCAATGTAAATAGCAGATCACTTGTTTTGACTCCAAGAATTCTCA
Source organism: Oreohelix idahoensis (assembly GCA_024509875.1). Taxonomy (NCBI): domain Eukaryota; kingdom Metazoa; phylum Mollusca; class Gastropoda; order Stylommatophora; family Oreohelicidae; genus Oreohelix; species Oreohelix idahoensis. The sequence continues at coordinate 145,091 of JAMPIV010019874.1, read as the reverse complement.
TGTTTTACACACTTTGACTTTCAGGCATCATGGCATATTCAAACTTTGTTGTATAAGCTCTGTGAGGATTTGAACAAGATTGGCATACAGGCACTGCCAAGGTGGGTGTTGTTATCATGTTCTGAAACAGAATTTGTCTATAGCTGAAGGCCCTTATACAGTTCTAGGTGTCCTTGATGCCTTAGATTGTTGCAAAACAAGGGTCACAAACCAAACAAAGTTCGTAAGAATTTTCTTAAATGGTAACAGGAAGGTCTTGGAGGAAAAAATATATTTTAACCCTTTAATCACCAATATGACTGATTGTTAGCCCAATATGGCTAAGCCAAGATTGTCGAAGGGCAGATTATCAACCCAATTATGTTACTTGACACCGCAAATACCCAGGCTTGACGACAGTTACATTCCTCTATTATGCATGGTTTATCGGTTGTTCATATAACATTCTAGCTCATTTTACTGTATCATTTGAGTTTTCTCAACTTTTGTTATATAGAAGGGGTGTCCCTGTAAAATACTAAATTTTTATGAACTTGTTTATAATTTAGTTCAAAATAATGTTATTAGTTAACATTTGTGCTATCATAAAGTTTAGTGCTTAAGGTTTAAATCAAATTACAACTTGTTGAGTCTTGGAAACAAAGAAGTTGTTTAAAAAAATTTTTTTTTTATAAGGTCCCTTGTAGGTGAAAAATGCTAAATGTTTTGGCACAAGCCTTTTGGTCCTACAAATGTTAAAACCCGTTTCAACACATCCAGGAAAAAACAGATAGACTCAATAAGTATAGCCAGCAGGTGTGCTTGAACATCAATCTAAAGAAGACAGAGGTCATGACGCTCAATGTGAGCAACCCTGAGCCATTATCAGTAAGGAATCAGCAACTGGAACAGACAGACACCTTCACATACCTAGGATGCATAGTAACACCAGTCGGCGGAGCAAGTAAAGACATCAACAACAGAATGTCTCATTCCAAGTTAGATATTTGACTGGCTTGAAGTCCGCCAGAGATGAAAGTTTCTTGGTTTATGTTGCGGGGTGCCAGTCCGTTCGTTCCTCTATCGTTGTTAAGTTTTGGAGAGTGATAGTGGTGTACCTTTTGCAAATACTAATTTCCTACATTATCCAACATGTAAGGAATTATTCAACAGCCGGAGCAGGTTAACTTGCATTTTATTTAGAACAGAAAATTGCATGTAATGTATCAACAGAAATGGTTACAAAATCTGATCAGTCATTTGATTCAAGCTATCCCACAATGTTCATTGTGCCCCTTTGAATTTTCCATCACCTTTTCAATCCATAGAGGCGATTAGTATTCAATCTTTTATCATCAATATCCTTGGTTTAATCATTGATAATTTTGCCAGGGTTGCATATCTCTTTTGTGTAGGTTACCACCTGTAGTTTTCCTTTTAATATCTTTGCAGTTTTGGATTTCTTTCAGGAAAATCCTTAAATTCTTCGTTAATTGCATCATTGCGACCTTTTATAAAAATATCAGACGAGCTGGGCTGAAAATTAAAAAGGCGATACAAGACTTTGGTCTACTTACATGAAGAAACCAGCAAAATAACATGTGCTTGAACCAATGTTCAAGACTCACTCACAAAACACGTCTGTATGCCATGCCTGACTTCTGCCAACACTGCTGCTCGAATCTTGCCGGCAGCTGACCTCACAGTGCGTTGTTTAGCTGGCTGCTTTCTATTGGTTAATACATTTTTCTATTTCCTTTTTATTGGTCAATCATTTTATTACACAGGGAGCAGGGCTGTCTGTGTACGTCACTGAAATAACGATAGTAACTCCCGCCAAATTTTAGGCGTGGGTTATGTCAAAGTTGAACTAGTTACCACATCACCTCTCTACACCCTGCTCTCAGTTGTGACGTGTATTTTCTTTTCTTTTATTTTATTTGTAGAAAATAATCTTACTTGTTTATTTATCATAATAGTGAATGATGGTTTTATTATCACTAGACACTAGCACGAATAAATGCTCAGGTGGTCGGTCATATGGCCACAACTTCTCTATGGTGTGGAATGCTGGAGAGTTACAGAGAAGAAAATGTCGAAATTATCCTCTTTTCACACAACATGCCTACGAAAAATTATCCGAATCTTTTGGCAGAATACCATCACTAATCAAGATCTACTTACTCGGAGCAAGCAAGAGGACATGCACACCATCATAGCTGGCAGACGCTGGAGATGGGTTGGCCATGTTCTCAGAAGAGACCACGATGCCATCACAAGAACAGCTATGCTATGGACCCCTGAAGGAACTGAGGCTGACCAAAAACAACTTGGCGGAGGACTGTGGAGGCTGAGATGCAAAGAATGAACCAGAGTTGGGGCACTGTATGAAGGATGGCCACCGACTGAGCAAAGTGGAATCAATTTGTTGTTTCCCTACAAGACGCCACCAGGCGTGATGGCCACTGACTGCTTTGACGGTCGGTGGCTAAGGATCAAAGAAGAAGAGGAATGTTAAAATTACACAGCAGTCTTAGACAATCATGCAGAGATTTTATATTTGATTTTTAGTTATATTGTGCAAGTTTCAACTTATTGTAAAGCAAAAGAAAAAAGAATTATTTCCATTAAATATGCTACAGTCTGTTTAAGAGCTTCTTATTAACATATTTGTGCGTGTGAGCAATATTCAGCAAGTTTGTTTGAATATTAAATATCATGTCAGTGAAAATAATTTGTGTAAACATTTTGTAGGTCAGTAGTGCGTGATTTACTTGTGATGGCAACAGACGGCATAGTGAGTGCCTACGAAAAACTTCTGGCAACAAGAGGTCGGAACAAGGGCAGTAACTCCCTGAGCCAGCATGAAGTTTTACAAGAGTTGTTTAACTTCAAATTTATTCAACTAATCATTCCACGCAAGGAGGATGAAGAAGTCAGTGTTTAGTTTTGTCTTCTTTACTGTTAATGTAATCGCAAAGAAATCAACTGCATTAGTGGCTCCATGCTCCATAAGGAGCGAAAAGGGAAAATGAATGCATGTTTTGGTTATTCTTGAAATAGTGAGGGTAACAACAGTGCAAATTGATAACAATGTGAACATAAAATACATAACATTTCAAGCAACAGGTTTACAGTATTGCAAAACAAAAGCACAAGTGCTAATTAGTATATGAGGTATAGATTTTCTGTGTATCATTCATCTTGTATCAGACTTTCACATTCTGCAAAATGATAAGTCATATTTGTCTTCTTTGTTTACCTCATTAGCAGATACAAATAACCACATCTATTTCTCTTATGAAGTTGGCAGTCTATCTCAGGCTTCCCTCAATCACCATACAAAGATGAGAGGAACTACAGTAAGACGTGGTGAAGGGTGTGTTTATAAGAAAAAACAAAATAGAAAAAGGTAATGCGCCTTACTAGGACAAAAGCCAAAGAGAATAGTCACAGGGTAGGCAGTTTTCTTTGTCTTTGGTTCTAGTAAGACGCATTACCTTTTTCTGTTTTTTTTTTTTTAAACACACCTCCCATCACCATACAGTTTCTGCCTCAGATGATTTGGTGAAGGCCGTGCTGTCATTCTGCTCTTCATGGAACTGACAGTCTTGGAGGACATGGTCTGTTGTTTGCTTGTTTCCCACTTGGTCATATGTCTGTATGCCAGATTTTTACTTTGTTGAAGGGTCAGTATTTGAGCCAGTATTGGCCTGTTCTTAGTCTTGAAAATGACCACTGATCTCTTATTGGTAAGGAATTGTATGTTTTTATTATGTCCGACTCTGAGTGTTCTCTATGCCATTTTTCTTTGAAGTTTTTTTTTTCATTATTGATTTTTTTTATATATTGCCTTGTCTTTAGCTTGAATTTTGTTTATTCCTTCTTTCGCAATCTATCTGCCATCTCATTTCCCTATATCTTGCACTGGGCAGGAATCTACAGTAATTTGAGTTTGTTGAATTTAAAGCTGGTTTCCATTAATGCTTCTCATAGGTCTTCTTATTCATTGTTTTTATGGTTACATACATCAGTTGTTGCTGATAAAGAATATTTGAGGATCACTGCATTATCTCTAGCTTTATCCCTGTTTTCCTACAGTGGTTATCATGCTGTTTTTAGTGCCTCTGCCTCAGCTTTGAAATTGTTTGAACATTTTCTAGTGGTCACTGAGATATGGATTTCCTGTCCATTGTTTAGTTTTTAGTTTTTTTTTTAAATATGCCTGCCTCCATTTTTTATAGCTCTTGATGATGATCCATCCGTCTATATATTTGTGGATCCATTCTCTGGTGTGACACATCTTTTTTAATGTATTATATAGCTGTGTGTTTCCTATCTGTTTCTATGTGGCTGCTTTTTTCATAACATATGTTATGTTGTCAATCAACTCTGCAAACCTTCTTCTCCTCCATGGTAGGAATGTGCTGCTTACCATTGGGGGCTGTTTGTCTGCAAGATCTCGTATGAGGGGGTGAGGTCTTATTTTTTGTGCTGAGCACCTTCTCTGGAGTCTGGCTCAAACATGTCCTTTCAGTCTTCCATCTTTTGAGTGGTATGTGAGCCTTTAAAATTGTTTTGCCTGTCATAGTATTATGTAGTCTAATTTGTCAGTCATGGATTTTACAGAACTCCGCCTAGGCTGGTCCGAAGCCCGGCTGAAAAAGGAGGAGGGCGGCCTGCATGGAGGCCGTAAGGAGGCAGCCCCTCCACCATGCAAAGGCACAACAATCCAATCACCTGTTTGCTTTAAAACACGATTACGCGAACTACAAGAGAGAAAACTGGACTGATTCTAAAGGCGACGAACTGGAACGGACTACGGACTACGACTTATGGAACATGGAACACAAGAAGTATAAATGGGAAAGAAGAGGAGCTGGTGGAAGAGATGAAGAAAGCAAAATTAGAAATCCTGGCTATAACGGAAACAAAGAAAAAGGGACAAGGAGTCATGGATCTCGATGGCAACACGCTGCTCTACAGTGGTGTACCCATGTCTGAAAGAGCTAAAGGGGGCGTGGGTTGCATTGTGGCCAAAAACCAGAAAGATATTATCAAGGGATGGAACTTTGTCTCGAAGCGCATTATGGTTGTAAAACTAAAAGAAGGAGAAACCATAGTCAACCTGGTCATAGTGTATGGGCCAAATGAGGATGAGAGAGCAGAGGTCATGGAGGAATTCTTCGAGCTGCTTCAAAGGACAGTGGATGACTGCCTAGATGAAATTATCATGCTCAGAGATTTCAATGCCAGAGTTGGAAATGACCATGCTAGATGGGGTGGAGTTATCGGAAGATATGGAGAAGATACTCTCAATGACAATGGAAAGCGACTCCTTAGATTCTGCAGTGAGCAGAATCTGATCATTACAAACACAAAGTTCCCCCATAAGTGCATACATGCATACACTAGATGTGAACCAACAAAGAATGAGAAGTCAGTGATCGACTATGCCATTGTTAGGAGGAGCTCATTCAAATATGTCCGGAATGCTAGAGTCTGGAGGGGGCCAGAGATTGGAAGTGGTCACTACCTTCTTACAATCAAAAGAACAACTGAAAGAGTTGCTCAGCCTAGGAACTGCCCAACATCACGCAAGAAACCAAGTAAACAAATGGGAGAAATGAGCATTAAGACCTACAAGCTAAGAGAGCCAGATATTAAGACCAGATATCAGGGGCTTATTGCTACAGCGGTGAGAAACACAGAAGAACAACCTGATGACTTGGAAACCCTCTGGCTTAAATTCAAGGACATCATAAAGACAGCTGCTGCAGAAGCATGTGGTGAAGTCCGACTTGGGAACAAGAGAAAGAGGACACCTTGGTGGACAGAGGAAGTCAAAGAGAAAATAAGAGAGAAGAAATGGCATGGAAACAATACTTAGGAGCTAAAACACAGCAGGACAAATAGAGAAATATAGAGAATATGTGATACTCAGAACAGAAGCAAAGAACAAGGTGCTAGCAGCAAAACAGAAGTCCTGGGAAGAATTTGGAGAAAAGCTAGAAAAAAAGATGCGCAAGAAAACCAGAAATTGTTCTATAAGACCCCAAAGAACATGAAGAAGGAAAAACAATGCCCTCTCAAATTTATAAAGGACAAGCAAGGCAAATTGCTTACTGCCCCGAAGGAAGTAATGGAAAGAATATTTCTCAGAACTCCTTGATGGTGAGCAAGGTCAAGCATCAGAAATGATAACCACTAGCACAGAAGAGGAAACCAATGGTGATGAAGATGACATAAAGATGGAAGAACTGAAGGCATCACTGGAGAAAATCAAGATAGGCAAAGCAGCAGGGCATGATGGTATAGCACCAGAAATGGTTAAGTACATGGGAGCATCAGGCGACCTATTACTCTTACGGGTCCTACAAGCAGTGTGGTGCAACAAGACCATACCAAAGGATTGGGAGAATGCCATCATAACACCAATTTTCAAAAAGGGTGACAATCGACAATGTGGAAACCATAGAGGCATATCACTTCTTAGTGTCCCTGGTAAAATCTACTCTAGAATCCTAGAGCAGAGACTCCGACGCCTAGCTGAGCCACAATTGGATGAGGTCCAGTGTGGATTCCGAGCAAACCGAAGTACTCAAGACCTAATCTTCACACTCAGACAGCTGAGTGAAAAGGCTCTTGAGTATAAGAGTGAGATCCATCTTTGTTTCATAGATCTGGAAAAGGCGTTTGACAGGGTCCCCTGGAGCAAACTTTGGGACTGTTTGGCATGGAAGAACATTCCAGCACCTCTGATTCATGCTATACAGAGCTTCTACAAGTCTTGCAGAAATTATGTGAGGACAGCAAACCATAAGTCAGAAGAGTTCAGGACCACCACTGATGTAAGACAAGGTGATATCCTGTCACCTTATCTTTTCATACTCCTCATGGACGATGTTATCAAGGCATGTAAGGAGAGAACAAGAAAGTATTCAGTGGGGTACTGGAAGATGAGACAGGTATGTATTTCAGAGCTGGCATTTACTGATGATGTTGCCCTGATTGCTAAATCAGAGGCACATCTCCAATACAACCTGCAAGTATGGAAGGAAGAGCTGGAGAAGAGAGGGATGGTCATAAGCAGCTCTAAAACAAAATCCATGGTGATATCACGAGAAGAAAGAAGACATCAGATTAAGCTGGGAGAACAGGTCCTGGAGCAGATCGACCACTTTAAATATCTCGGAGCTATTATAGACCGAAAGGGAGGTATCAAAGAAGAGTTGGCCACTCGAAAAGCTGCAGCTGGGAGACTTTTTCAGGCCATAAATCGAGGATTCCTCAGCAAGAGAGAGGTTGGTAAGAAAACGAAGATGGCCGTATACCGCTCCACCAATGTCCCAGTCTTGACATATGGATGCGAGTCATGGGCAATGACTACAACCCACAAAAGCCAGATCCAAACCTCAGAAATGAGGTATCTGAGGAAGATGGTTGAAGTAACAAGAAGAGACATGGTCCGCAACCAGACGATACGTCAAGGCCTAAAATCCCACCCCCTGCAGACCCAAGTAGAACAGTCCCAACTAAGATGGTTTGGCTATGTCTGCAGAATGGGAGAAGATCGGCTACCACGACAAGCATGGGAAACAAAGAGCCAGGGATCCAGACCCCCAGGACGACCCAGAGTCCGCTGGGAGAACAACATTAGACAATCTTTGAAGGACCGAGGACTAGAATGGAACCAGGCCAGGAGGAAGACAGCCGATAGGATAGTCTGGCGCTCTCTCTTCCAAACCTCTTCACCTCACGGTAGAAGGGGAACAACTAAGTAAGTAAGTCATGTTCAGTTCATTTATTAGGGTTGGTGTGATTACTCCAATAATGATTCTGTTAGCCTAATATTTTATTCAGGCCGTTTTCTGCCAAAGTTGAATTTTAAAGCATTTACCTAGGCTGTAATTTCATATTCCAGTCTTGGTTTCATTTCCATATACAACAGTTTCACTGTTTGATGGTCTGCACTTCAGACTTTCTCCTACTAGTTTTTTTCATCAGGGCTATTTACTGTCTAGCATTTTTGCTGACATTTATCTGTTTGATTTTTTTTATGTACTGCTGTCCAGTGTAATTCCAAAGTTTTTGGAACTCTCGTCTTCTGGCAGCTGATGTCCATTTGATTTAACTTTGACATTTTCTCCTTGTTAGAGAAGTTTCTTTTTACTTAATGACTTCTGAGCTGTTGTTGTTTTTGTTTAACTAGAGCTGCTGAGTTTCTCGCTCTTTAGCAGCCAATACCAAGTTGAAGACTCCTTGGTACAATGTAGATCTAGGCTTTTCCTGTGGCTTTTCTGCCATTCCGAAACGTGTTGATTGAAGTCATGAGCTCCAGTTTCTCCAGCTTGGCTTGCATTTAACAGATCGTCACAACTGGTCTCAAGCTAGGAGTAAGAAGTGCGTGGAATACTGTGCATTCCCCGCCATCCAAGGGGGCTCTCCAACTATGCAGAGCTAAAGTACAGTACTCTGGTTCTGGGCTCTCCCAAGGAATTGCCACGTCCTGCACAGAGCCACTTCTCAGCTTCCCCTGCCTATCACTGGGTCCATAGTGAGATCTTTATGCATGCAGTCAACCAGGTCGATGCCAAAGAATTACACCTGGGGCTCAAGTGACTTCTCCAATCTTAGTGTGCAATGCTGGTTTCACCACAGGGGGAATCCTTGGAAGTGTGTGGATGATTTCAAGAGTCAATGAGGATGTAATTAGCCTCCACGTACATATATTGTAGCATTGTGTATAGCTTGTGGCCATATAAGGATGCCTCCATGCATGACTTCTGAGTTAGTTCTGTGAACTTTTTCCACTTTGTTTTTCCATAGTCTTTGGTTGTCTCCAGCCTATCTGCAAGGCAACAGGTTGTTTTCCTTCAAGATGAGCTGCCACCCATGGCTTGTGGGCATCATCTATCAGGAGCATTCTGGTTTTATGGTGCCACAGACTCACCTTCACCCCTTCTACTGCTTGTAAAAACAGTCCTGCCACAAGAAGGCCAGGACCTAGGTTTCTGCTGTCAGAGGCTGAGTCACATGTCTTGGGAGTAACTAAGTTGAGAGTTCATGCTTAACTCCTCTACCAGCAGTGACAGCATTTATTATCCCTGTTTATTGTACTTACTTCCCATTAATATGAGTATCGATGGCCTAGTTGAAAATACAAGATTATATGATCTGTCTTTATGTACTTTAGTGATATATATACGTTGGTTTGTTTGACCAACAGATCCACAAAAAATACCAACAGCGATGCCAGTCAGTGGTTGGTTTGTTGGAGGAGATGGTGGACCCCTTTGACCTGGATGTCTTCTCTCCTTACATTCAATCTAACCTTAACAAACAAGCTCATAGATGTTCTGTGAGTATGCAGAAGATATTTGCTGCCTTTATTGTGTAACCAGTGAAATCATAGCCTTAAAAATAATTAAGCAGAAATTCTTTAAATTTATTTTCTGTGTTAAAAGTTGCCATTATAATGTATGAACAGTGAGCATATGTCTCTTCATTCCTTGTGGAATATGGGGCTTTGATGCAGTTTGCCTGCATTCAGGAGTCCAGCTTCAAAGTATATATGCTCCATATGCTCATTTTTAGATAATGGGGTTGCTAGTTCACTGACCATACTCACCTCTTATGTGAGATAGATCCTGGGAAGCTGTATATAAAGTGTAAGTTAAAATAACTTTTCTGTAACACTGTCGTAGATGTTGTGGAGTGGAAGATGTAGTATGCATTAGGGATAGTTAGAGAAATGTTATCGAAAGTAGCATCTTAGACATTAAGTGTTGAAAAGTAGTAGTGTTTCAAAGAGAATAAGTGGCGTAACATTGCAAGTGCTTGAAAATTGGATAATTAGTATTTGTTTCAGTTTGTCCTGCCTGTGAAAATCTGTAAATTGTCTTATTAGACCCATGCCTAATTCGCGCTGTCTCTCAGCTTGTAAGATATTTCTGAATAAAACTTTCCGTGGTACTTGCTCTCTGCTGTGTTCACTGCTCACTTCAAAGGATTTTAAACTTATTTTTTAAACTTGTTTACTATATTTAGACACATCAGATGTTAGTTGGCTTACTTCCACTCTCAGTGTGAGATGTCATAACTCACCCTATCTGATATATTCAGAACTGTACATATTTCAACATGCTTTTTTTGCCATTCATCCTAACACTAACAAAATATGTGAATATTTTAATCTACTACACTTTGTACTAAAATCTTTGTCTTGTGAATACATTCATTCCTGTCTCTTTTCTTTGTCTTTTAATGTGTGTATTCTGCTTGACCTTTGCATTTGCCACAGCATTGTTGTATTTGCTTCCCCTTTTTCATCAGACACAGTGTGACATAGATCTAGCTGTAGAAATTGGCTCTATGTTTCTCTCTGAGTCTCTCCACTACTCTTAACTGTCACACGATCAGGTTATCATGTTTTTATTTATTTTTCAGGTGATATTTGGAGCCCTGTACTGTTTAGACAAACATGGTCAGGCATCGTCAGGGTTACGTCCTATCCTCACAGGTCAAGAACAACATAACGTGTTGCCTCTAACCTCTGTTCCACATCGCTTCCCACTTCTCCCTCTCAGTTCACAGCAGAGCAGCCGCTCAGCCTTGACCACACAGCCTCTTGCCTCTCAAACTATAAGCAGGGTAAGCATTTGTTGTTGTTGGGGTTACTGTTAATAATTGTGGTCAGCTGTTGATGGGGTATTTTTTCAAGGCAGACTTGGAAATGTGGAGTTAGAAACGTGGAATAAGGGGATAACATTTTAGAAGCTGTTATTTTGTAGCATTATTTATTGGGGAGAAGCCTGTCCTTCTACAAGGCATGTCAACTAAGTGAATAGTCTCCAGATATAGAGGTTGGCTGTGGATGCTGAATGTGCAACCATGGACCAAAACAGGTGGTTGACATTGAGGGCAAGATGTAGTTCTGAGGGCAGCTATCTGAATAAAATACCTATAAAACTTTATGATGTGACAGCAGTGAGATGGAGGTACCTCAACATTGCATTGAGTGTTAGACTTTTTTCGTACACAAACCAACACAGCAATGGAAAACAACCTTTGTATTGTCCCTTCAATAGTCTTGAATCAAAGCAGTTTCCATAGAAATGAGAATTATAATAATGGGGGTTCCAGAGGAACCACCTCATCTGGTAGGGAGCAAGCATTTGCCACAGGATATACCCAAACTGTCATCAAGCTGCTGTAAGGAACATTACAATTTTAAGATACCTTGACCATAGAAGATCTGAATGGATACTAATGGTGAATGGATTAGATAACATCAAGAGGGAAATGAGAAGATTGTAAATTAATTAGGATTATATGAAATGCTATATACCAGTACAGGTGAAATATATTCGGACAGCTACAAAATAACTTATTTTCCAAAGGAAATAAACATTAAAAAAAGGAGTAGGCATAATTTGAGATGCAGAATGAGAAAAAAGAGCAAAGGAATTTCAGGCGATATTAAATCAAATTCCTTTAGTTAAATTGAATGGCCGACAACTAGAGTTTCATAAATACGCACTAACAGCAGATGGTACAAAAGAAGAAGTTGGTGCATTTTACAATGAACTTAACATGACTATGGCACGATGCAAATCTCATGACACAGCTGTAGTGTTTGGAGACTTCATTTTGCAACAGTTGCTCATGAAAAGGTAGGATATATGACAGGTGGTTATGACTGGGGAAAAAGAAATGAGAGAGACATAGTCAGCAAGGGTACAGGATATGCTTATAGGAAACACCTGCTTTAATTATCATCCTCCAATACCTTTGAACATGGAAATCCATAAATAATGTTTGAAATCAAACTGACTATGTACTGATGCAGGAGATTCAGGAACAATCTGAGAAAACTAGGCTAGGAGCAGTCATCTTGTACCAGTAATAGAAAACTTAAATTAAAACTGAAGCAAGTAAAGAGGATTTAAAAAAAACACATAAAGCTAAATTTAGTTATACTTAAATCAGATAAGGAAAAAAAGAAAGAAAGATATAACACCACAGTTCAGAGTAGATAAAATTCCAGAAAAAAAGAATACAGGGTATAGATGAACAATGGGGAACTCTGAAGGAATCATTCTAATCTTTGAATAAGAAGTGGCAGTTATTAAGAGACAAATGTTAACTTAATTAATAACAAGTGACACTTATCTCATGAGTGGTAAGTAACACTTAGTCAGTGTGCCTCTCATACTGTAGTGTGGAAATTGTAATGAAGTTAGTAAATTATGGAAATCATTATGGAAAACATTTGCCCTCTTTCTTTGATGATCAGCATTAATTGGTATCCTTTTAAATTGGTAAAAAATAAGCAGTACTTTATTAAATAAGAGAGAAGTGTTTTATATTTAATAAGAAGTGGCAATTATTAAGAAACACGTGTTAACTTAACTGATAACAATTAAATGATACTTATGTAATGAGTGGTAACAATTAAGTGATACTTATTTAATGAATGGTAACAATTATGTGATACTTATTTAATGAGTGGTAACAATTATGTGATACTTATTTAATGAATGGTAACAATTATGTGATACTTATTTAATGAGTGGTAACAATTATGTGATACTTATTTAATGAGTGGTAACAATTGATACTGATTTAATCAGTGGTAACATTTATGTGATACTTATTTAATCAGTGGTAACAATTATGTGATACTTATTTAATGAGTGGTAACAATTATGTGATACTTATTTAATGAGTGGTAACAATTGATACTGATTTAATCAGTGGTAGCAATTATGTGATACTTATTTAATCAGTGGTAACAATTATGTGATACTTATTTAATCAGCAAGCTGCATAGTGTCAATCATAAAAAGCCTCTGTGCCAACTTTACGTGTAGTGTTGGGCAGAGCAACCTAACCTTTGAGGTGAAGACAGGAGTACGACAGGGATGCTCCTTATCAACCACTCTATTTTTAACAGTCATAGACTGGGTGATGCGCCAGACAACAGAGGGCAGTCCAAGAGGAATAAAATGGACTACATTTTCTACATTGGAAGATCTAGAATATGCAGATGACATTGCACTACTAGCACATTCACATCAACACATCCAGGAAAAAACGGATAGACTTAATAAGTTTAGCCAGCAGGTGGGCTTGAACATCAATTTAAAGAAGTCAGAGGTCATGACGCTCAATGTGAGCAGCCCTGAGCCCATATCAGTAAGGAATCAGCAACTGGTACAGACAGACACCTTCACATACCTAGGATGCATAGTAATACCAGACAGCGGGGCAGGCAAAGACATCAACATCAGAATGAATAAGGCAAGAACAGCCTTTTTTAGCCTAAACAACATCTGGAAGTCCTCTCAGTACAGCACAAGCACAAAATTAAGATTATATCAGAGCTGTGTGCTTTCTGTGCTTCTCTATGGTGCAGAATGCTGGAGAGTTACAGAGAAGGAAATGTCGAAATTGTCCTCTTTTCACACAACATGCCTAAGAAAAATTCACCAAATCTTTTGGCCGAATACCATCACCAACCAAGATCTGCTTACTTGGAGCAAGCAAGAGGACATGCACACCATCATAGCTGGCAAACGCTGGAGCTGGGTTGGCCATGTCCTCAGAAGAGACCCCGATGCCATCACAAGAACAGCTATGCTTTGGACCCCTGAAGGAAAACGAAAGAGAGGCCGACCAAACACAACCTGGCGGAGGACTGTGGAGGCTGAGATGCAAAGAATGAACCAGAGTTGGGGCACTGTACGAAGGATGGCCACCGACCGAGCAAAGTGGAATCAATTTGTTGTTGCTCTACAAGACGCCACTAGGCGTGATGGCCACTGACTGCTTTGACGGTCGGCAGCTAAGGATCAAAGAAGAAGAAGAAAGATTTAATCAGCGGTAACAATTATGTGATACTTATTTAATCAGTGATAACAATTATGTGGTACTTATTTAATCAGTTGTAACAATTGATACTGATTTAATGAGTGGTAACAATTGATACTGATTTAATCAGTGGTAACAATTAAGTGATACTTATTTAATCAGTGGTAACAATTATGTGATACTTATTTAATAAGTAGTAATAATTATGTGATACTTATTTAATGAGTGGTAACAATTATGTGATACTTATTTTTTGGGTGGTAACAATTAAGTGATACTTATTTAATGAGTGGTAAACAACACTTAAGCCTATCTAGTTCCCTGAGACAAATAAAGATAAGGGTTACTGCTCCCTCAGGCATGTCGTAAGAGGTCAATATGACGTGCAAGGGTTGACAGACTCATCATGTAAAGCACATTACTACATAGACTACAGCTGCAAGGGCACATAAATGTTTTGGTGCAGGCTTCCTGGAGACCAGCTACAGTGGTGACTGCATGCTTCATAAAGAGCAAACATGAAAATGTTGATGATAATAAAGGAACAATTAATATGAGATAACTGTTAGTTGTTTAATAAATGATAAGTTATAAACTCGAAAATTATTGGTTTCTTCTCAGACTCCTGAGATTAGTGGACCTACTTTGACTTCAATGGTTGAGGCATCTCTGCCCATGACCTCCTCACAGTCAGATCTCAGCAGTTCATTCTATGACAAGATGGAAAAACTGGGCAGCATGGGTTCAAGGATCTTCTCTAACATCAGTGGAAAGTCTTGAGAGGGAGTGAGAGAGGGACCTGTCATTCTTACATGGTATGTTCTTGTGTCGATTTATAAATGTACTATTTTTGTTTTCATTAGAAATGATTGGTATCAAGCATGAAGCGGACAAATACAGTTTTGATTGAATGTATATTAGAAAAATTATTCAGTTTGAAACAGAAATCAGTTTAAAAAAATGTTTACATTAATTTAGGGAGATATTTATTCTCAAATAAAGAACTGACTTTACAGAGAAGGAAATGTTGAAATTGTCCTCTTTTCACACAACTTGCCTAAGAAAAATTCACCGAATCTTTTGGCCCAATACCATCACCAACCAAGATCTGCTTGCTCGGAGCAAGCAAGAGGACATGCACACCATCATAGTTGGCAGACGCTGGAGCTGGGTTGGCCATGTCCTCAGAAGAGACCCCGATGCCATCACAAGAACAGCTATGCTTTGGACCCCTGAAGGAAAACGAAAGAGAGGCCGACCAAAAACAACCTGGCGGAGTACTGTGGAGGCTGAGATGCAAAGAATGAACCAGAGTTGGGGCACTGTACGAAGGATGGCCACCGACCGAGCAAAGTGGAATCAATTTGTTGTTGCCCTACAAGACGCCACTAGGCGTGATGGCCACTGACTGCTTTGACGGTCAGCGGCTAAGGATCAAAGAAGAAGAAGAAGAAGGAACTGACTTGGAAGCATATCCTTCTTGTTCTTTTCTCCTAATGCTAGTAGAAGCATAAGGCACATGATAGATTTTCCCCATATAGAGTTGTTTTGTTTGAGTTAGTCAATCTCATTCTTAATTTTCAGCCTTGTTTGCTCTCTTTGGCTCTTCTCCATATTTTCCTTATCCTGTTCATTTCTCTTTTTCTGTATTATAATTAAAATGACACCTGGTTCAGTCATTGCATGTGACACAGACCTGTAGAATAGAACCAGGCAACGAAGAGTACATCATTCATGCATTCATTTATTACCGTTCTGATTTATGCCAAGTACCCCTGTCCTGCACCATTATGGCCGGTTTAGGTGACCAGTTCATAGATAATGAAATAGAAAAGCAGAGATGCGATTTGCTAGATAAATGGAAGATGTGAAATATTAAGAAGTACTCGGAGGGAAGTAACACTAGTTATTAAACAGTTGGCACAAGAGTTTCCCTC
This sequence comes from Oreohelix idahoensis, assembly GCA_024509875.1. NCBI lineage: Eukaryota > Metazoa > Mollusca > Gastropoda > Stylommatophora > Oreohelicidae > Oreohelix > Oreohelix idahoensis. Next base: position 129,300 of record JAMPIV010019874.1, on the reverse strand, counting down.
TTTTCAGGCAAAGATTTAGGCTACTCGATCTTTGTAGAACATTTGGGAAATTTTGATCACATAGGGTAAGCTAATGTTCCTGTAGGGTGAGCTAAGTTCACATGAGGTAAGTGAAACAAAAAGACAGCGCAACATAGTGTGCGAGGGCCTTTCTTCTTGAGTCGTCAATGAGTGAAGATGATGTAACTCAGTGTGGTGAGTGCCGGAGTTGTCACCTTGGGATTTTCGTGCGAGAGCGAATCTGTGGAGACAGATATTATCCCAAGTCCATTGTTACTATTCAAGATATGAATTCAAGAGCAGACGCAAGTGTTTATTGCAAATGTCAGAAGTTAATTGTAATATTTCGTGGATCAGGATGTCCAAAATATATTGTAGGTATGTGTTGAAACATTTATAAACTTTTACGCCTTGTGTAGTGAAGATAGACATTTGTGTACAGCAGTAATCTCAGTGCTTTTTTTTTTTTTTTGTTTTTTTTTTTTTTTTTTTTTTATTTTTTTGCGTACGCCCGCTAATACTCGAGGCGAAATCTCAGGTTATTATTTTTATGTCTAACCTGACATTGATTTTACGTGAGTATCCCTTTATTTCTTGTACAGAGACAGGTGTCCCTCGCCATTCAGGCAAATACTCGCCGATTTCGGAGGTACCCATTGCAGCTGGGTCGGCTCAGGAGCCGCCAGTCCCTGGTCGACGACACTCCTTCAAATGTTCTCGCCAGGTCTCGAGTTAATCCAGTCCAAATCCCGGTCGATGAAAAATCCTCAAATGCCGTCGCCCGGGTTTGATCCTGTATCACCCGGTCGCCAGAGCGGTGTTGTAACCACTACGCTAGCGCGGCTCCCTCATCTCAGTGCTAAGAACCAACGTAGCACTAGATGGTATTAGCCTTGAAAGAAACTAAGATTCCCCGGTGTCGACCGGTCATACGTGGATACACCAACTACGATAACTTTAAGCATCACTTAAGAACATTGAATTGAGTTTTATTTCAGTATAAGAACCAGAGTTCTAAACTACAAAGTAAACGAACAGGCTGTAATGTAGAAGCATATTAGTCAAGAGATTACCTATGACCAGTGATGAAGCAGTGAGATTATTGTAGCTTGAATGAGCCAGTTTTACTTGTAATGTTTGAATACACATGTCTACATTGCTGTACATACATCATAAGATTGGAAGAACCAATAAAACCATCAAACCTATCGTAAGTTAACTAGAAACAGTGTCAATGTGCAGTGATGCCCTGGTAATGATAAACAAACAGAAGGTGACAAGACAGTCTGGGTTAAATACTAGAAGCGATGACGAGCCTACTTTTACTGATAAAGTGTAGTCTAAACTACAATCTGTAGAACCACCAATGGTTACACCATCTGCCATGTCTTCATTATCCCTTTTATGCCTGTTTCCATTTCTCTTCTCCATGTGTTTTTCTATCTCCCACTACCTCTGCATCTCTGGGGAATTCCAGAACAAGGTGATGTCATCAACAAGTTTCTTCATAGTGTGTACTATTCATTGTCTTCTTCTAATATCCTATACCATTGGCACTTGTCTAGTTCTTATCATTTGTATCAAATGAGTGATCTTGTCATAGTTCTTATCATTTGTATCAAATGAGTGATCTTGTCATACCATTTTAATCCTTGTATTGTACATTAGCACCCATTTATGAAAGTCTAACTTCTTTTAAAGTTAGAATAAAAAAACTAGGTCTGTCATTGGGTTTAACACAGACCTGTAGAATAGAACCTGACAACAGTCAGTACAGCTGGAGATTAAAGAGAGGTAGTGGAGATGGATAGGACACACCCTCAGGAAGCAGTTAACACTCAAAAAGTATAACCAAGACATGCTTTTTAACAGGAATCCACAGTGGAAGAGAAAACTTGAGGTCAAAGAGAACCTGGAGACAAATGTTGAAAGAGAGAGTCAAAGCAAGTGAGATCTTATGGCTAGAGCTGAAGATAGCATTGAAGGAGAGGACTAAAACAACTGAAATCTTATGATTAGAGCTAAAGCCGACGATCCAAGTAGAAATAGGTAGTGAGCAACAGTTGCAATGCTGTGCTGTACATGGAATAGAAAGATCTGGCAGATATAGATATATTTAGTTTGATAAAGCTATCTGAAAAAATGCATAATTTTCTTGTTTAACTTTTTGTCTCATTTCTACAAAGCATGACATTTTCATCCATAGACAAATGGCCTTTACGTACATCAGGATGTGATTCTGTATAGTAAAAATTAGATTTACATATGATGTTTGATGTACATTGATCATTGTTCGTGGTTTGCAACTTCAGACAATATAAGATTGAATGTAGTACCTCTTATTCCACTTGTGGCGAGATGAAAGTTGGGTAGAAATAATAGATGTACTTCCCATCAGTGGAGAAGAGAGCTGTGAAGTAAGTCACCTTATAGCTAGACCTATCCTATGCTTCAGGGGTCAGACACCACTGGAGCATAGGATAGGTCTAGCTATAAGGTGACTTATATTAATAGTTGATGTGAAATGTAGCTCGTTATTTATCCCTACCAATTAAAAATATTAAATAATTCTCTTAATTTCCACACAAGAACAAAATTTCGAACAGAAACTGGAATTTAACAAAATCAACTGCAATTTATAAAACATTTATTAATTTAAAATAGAAGGTTGGTAAAGATTGCATATTTGTATTTACAAAATCACAGGCTGAAAATTATAGATTATTATTGTCTTTGTTATCATTTATGGCCATTGATGACTTCTGAATCTTGTTTCTTCAAGGTTACTAATAATAATAATAATAATAGCCCCTTCAGTCATAACTGACTATGGGAATGCGCCCCTGAGGTGACAGCCCTCAGCTGCTTATTTTCCTGGTGCTCCTTTCGACGTTTTCTCCTCACCTCTGCTTCTTGTGTGAGCCTCTCTTCGCCCAATCTGAGGTGGCGCCGTAAATAGCATCGCCACTTAGTGCGATCGGCAGCTTCATCCTCCCATGTTGCTGGATCCATGTCCATTGCCCTCATATCTCTCTTGCACACATCTTTGAACCTCAGCTGTGGTCGCCCAACTGTTCTCTTGCCATCTGCTTCTTCTTCTTCTTGCGATCGCATCTTTGATGATTACACCGTCAGACGAGTTCTCATGATGAATTCGACTGTTGTTTGAAGTTCCTCTTTAACTCCATATAGCTTTGAGTTTAGTGTTGAGTCATTCGGCCAGTATATCTTTCTTAACTGGTCATACAGAGGACAGTCCTGTAGAACATGCTCAGCAGTTTGTTCGTTTAATCCACATGTGCACAGTGGTGAAGCAGACAATCGTAGCTTGTGCATGTGTTTATTCAGTTTGTTATGCCCTGTCCTGAGTCGAAAAATAGTTATCTGTCCCTGCCGGTCGAGAGTGTGATAGTCGTCTTTGGGTTGGTTCTGTTCTCTTCTGATAGTCTGGATAGCTCTCTTTTTCTCAAAGTATGTGACTTCATTATCTTCTTGTTCACATTCTCCTCCCTTTTTTGCAAGTTTATCTGCCTTTTCATTTCCGGGTACACCACAATGAGATGGTACCCACTGAAGTATGGTTCTCTTTTTGGCAGCTACCTTGTTTAGTTCATTTCTCAGATGCGGGAGTTTACCACCCTTGAGAGCTTGCAGGACAGACAGTGCATCTGTGAGGATGACTACCTGGTGGCAGTCAGAGTTGGTGTTATAAATCATATTTGCAGCTTGCTCTAGAGCTTGAACCTCAGCTGTATAGTTGGAACAGAATTTACCAGTGGGAATGTGCCTAGTCTCATAGTGGTTGTCAGGATATGAGATAAAGATACCGGCACCTCCATTCCTAACAGCATTAGTTGCTGATCCATCTGTATAGGCATGTATCCATGATTGATCGGGATAGCTTTCTTGGATCATACTCAATGTAGCAGTTCGTTTTTGCAGATCATTATACTCACATCCACTTGTGAGACCACTGACTGATGTATTAATTTGGAGGGCACTGCTGGCCTGCTCCCATGGTACAGGGTATAGGGTGGGCTTCAGTGGTGTTGTCTTCATGGATAGGTCTTCTTGATGCTGTCTTATAAGTCTTTTCCCCCGATGCACAAAGCTGCTACGCTTTAGACGTCCCAATGCCAGATCATCTAGTCTTGCCTTCATTGGGTGCATTGGCATACTGTTGTACTTTTCCATCTGGATCATGGTTTTTGTGTCTCTTCTATGGGACAATGTCTGTAATCCAGCAACCTTCTGCATCTCTGTTATTGGTGTAGTTTTCATGGCTCCTGTAATGAGCCTGGGAGCTTGATTTTGCACCTTGTCCAAAGACTGCAGATGTGAGTTAGCAGCTGATGACCATGCTGCTGAGCTAAACTCTAAGTGTGGTCTTATTACTCCATTATAAATCTTCTTTAGATTTCGTTCATTTGCTCCCCAGTTGGTACCTGCTAATTTTCTGAGTATGCCTAGTCGTCTTCGGGCCTTTCCTTCTGCGTTTTCAATATGCTTATTCCATGTAAGCCTTTGGTCAAATGTCACCCCAAGATAGGTGGGGTAGCTTTCTTCCTTGATCACGGTTGTCCCTAGGTGTATGTTAGCTGATTTGTCCTTGGGGGCGAAGGAGAACAGTGTTGTGGAGGTTTTGTCTGTGTTTATTGTGATAAGCCATTTCTCTGCCCATGACACTAGCATGTCTGCTGCCCGCTGCATTCTATAATTTGCTGTGGTGACATTTTCATCAGCGCACCAGAGTACTAGGTCATCTGCATATAAGGCAGCTTTAACTCCTGCAGGGAGATCTTTCACCAGGTCATTGATGTAAACAAGGAAAAGTGTTGGGGAAATTACTCCTCCTTGAGGTACCCCCTGATGGAGCAACACTTTTCTGCTCTGCAGACCGTCAAGAGTGACTCTAGTTCTCCTGTTATGCAAGTATGACTGGATCCATTTCATCATGTTGCCTTGGATTCCACTTCTCCTAAGTTTTGCAATGAGGCCATCTTTCCACACCTTGTCAAAGGCCTGCTTGAAGTCGACCCAGATCGTTAGGACCTTTTTCTTCTCCTGGAAGGCATCTTCTATTGCTTGAGACAAGTAAGTAACTTGGTCTTCTATACTGTAGCATTCTCTAAATCCAGCTTGTTCCGGCACCAGGATCTGCTCAGACTCTAAATACCATTTCAATCTGTGGTTGACTATTCGCTCCATAGTCTTCCCAACACAGCTTCTGAGACTGATTGGCCGGTAACTTGCAGCCTCGGTCTTACATTTCCCTTTCTTTAGTATGGGTATTGTGATGGCTTCTCTCCATACTTGGGGTACCGTGCCTTTCAACCAGCTGTGGTTGAATATCTCAAGCAGTTTTGTCTTTGCTGCTGAGCTCAGATTTACTAGCATTTCGTTGCTGATTTTGTCTGGGCCGGGTGACTTTTGAAACTTAAGCTTGGAAATAGCCTTCTGTAGTTCTCCTAGTGTGATGGGTTCCCTCATTGGGGCAGGAGTATCTGTCTGTCCCATGGTTGCCAGTATTTCTTTTCTTATCTCTCTCTGATGATCTATGTTAATGGGTAAGTTGCTTTCTGAACTGTATCTTCTAGCAAACAAGTCTGCAGCTTGTTTTCCTCTGAAAAGTTTGCCACCTTCATCCAATGTGATAGTCTGCCTAGGTGAGGAACGCTCTTCTTTTAGAGACTTGACTAATCTCCAAAGTTTCCTGCCGTCTTTCTCAAGGTTCAGCGATGCCGTTTTAGTTCTCCAGCTTTTCCGTTTTTCTTCTAGCTTTGTTCTCTGAAACTCTGCTACAGCCTTTTTCCATTTGTTGTGAGTTTCAAGTGAAGGCTGAGACTCTGCGTCCTTTCTAGCCCTGTCCATGGCTTCCTGACGTTCTTGGAGTGTGCTGGACCAGTATGGTATGTAGTTACGCCGGCATCCTTTGGGAATGGTTTCTTTTGCAGCTTGTAGTATGCATCTGTTGAAGTCTTTTACCACTTCATTAATGTCTCTGTTCTGTACCTTGAGGGTAGACAGCAGCGTGTTCACCTGATGCCTGAATAAACCCCAGTTGGCTTTTTTTGTAGTTCCATCTTGTAATGGCTGGGCCTGTACTGAGAGTTGCACTCTGGACAGTAAGAAAGATTGGGCGATGGTCGCTTCCCCCTAGTTGGTCTCCTACTTCTCTACTAATAGATCCAGCTATATCTGGTGTGGAGAAGGCAAGATCTGGTGTTGAAGTTGTGTGCCATCCTCTGGAGTAGAAGGTAGGAGTATCTGTGGCATTATTGACTAGGATTAGGGAGTGATCATCTTGCCAAGTTTCAACCTCTTCACCTCTGTGATCCAGATGGTTATAGCCCCAGCTCTGCCATCTGCTAATTGTCCGTAGAAGATATCTTTTGGGATGCGACCATCTTCCATGCGGCGAACATGGCCAAGCCAGCGAAGTCTGCGCTGTCTAAGAAGCGTATACATACTTTGAAGGCCAGCACGTGACAACACCTCGACATTTGTCACTTTATCTTTCCACGAGATGCCGAGGATGCAGCGTAGACACCGCAAATGGAAGGTATTGAGCCTTCTTTCTTGCTTAGCATAGGTCGTCCAGGTCTCGCTGCCATATAGGAGTGTGCTGGTGACGCAGGCATTATATACCGCAGCTTTGGTCTTCATTGTGAGTTTAGAGTTTCCCCAAACACGCGATGTGAGGCGGGCAAAAGTAGCTGCAGCTTTGCCAATGCGGCTGTCGATTTCTGTATCCAGTGAGAGTTTGTCATTGATGGTAGACCCTAGGTATGTGAAGTGGTGCACCACTGCCAATTCATAGTTATCGATAGTGATAACTGGTGCAGCACCCACATTCTGACTCAGCACATTCGTTTTCTTTAGACTTATTGTGAGGCCAAAGTCCTTGCATGCTTTAGTGAAGCGATTCATCAAGCTCTGAAGCTCCTGTTGGCTTTGAGTGACGACTGCAGCATCATCAGCGAACAACAAGTCTCTTATAGTGACCCTTCTGATTTTTGTTTTTGCCTTCAGCCTTGAAAGATTAAACAGACGGCCATCTGACCTAGTGTGAAGGCATATTCCTTCAGTTGCATCTCTGAATGCATGTTTCAAGAGTAAGGCAAAGAAGATTCCGAAGAGGGTCGGAGCCAGAACACAGCCTTGTTTAACGCCACTTCGTATATCAAAGGGCTGTGACGTGCTTCCAGCATATTGGACTGTTCCCTTCATGCCGTCATGGAATGACTTTATCATTTCCAGCATTTTAGAAGGGCAGCCTATTTTCAGGAGGATTTTAAAGAGTCCATCCCTACTTACCAGGTCGAATGCTTTTGTGAGGTCTATAAAGGCGATATATAATGGTCTTTTCTGCTCTCTTGATTTTTCCTGAAGCTGGCGGAGAGAGAAGATCATGTCTGTTGTTGATCTGCCAGCTCGGAATCCACACTGTGACTCTGGATATATGCGCTCAGCTAACTTGTGAAGTCGCATTAAGATGATTTTGGCAAAAACCTTACCAACAATACTAAGAAGAGAGATGCCTCTGTAGTTATTGCAATCACTTCTGTCTCCTTTATTTTTATACAGTGTTACAATCTTGGCATCTCGCATGTCTTGAGGAATAGTTGTCTCTTCCCAGCACTGGCACAGCATCCTATGCAGGGGATGTAATAGCGTGCTCTTACAGCATTTGATTAAATCAGGAGGAATCCCATCACTGCCTGGTGCTTTGCCAGAGGCCAAGCTATCAATGGCCTTGCTGAGTTCCTCTAATGTTGGTTCGGCATCCAGCTCCTCCATAGTTGGCAGACTGTTGACACCATCAAGGGCTGCAGGCGTAACGGTATTGTCTCTAGCGTAAAGCTCAGAGTAGTGCTCGACCCACCTCTCCATCTGCTTACCCTTATCGGTTAGCTTCTCTCCGCTGATGGTTTTTAGCGGTGCCGTCTTACTTTTATGGGGGCCAAGTGCTTTCTTTATACCGTCATACATTTGTCTAATGTTGCCTGTTTGCGCTGCGATCTGGATGCTCTTCAAGGTTACTACTACCTATCTAGTTCAGATCCTTCTACTACAGACACTTCCCGTCATTTATTAAGTGTTGATTTCCAAGATCACGTATTCCCTGGACAGGTAACCCAATTCTTCTATACAGCGACATGCAGAGGTGGTCCTTTAATCACCCCCAATGTAGTCTGTTATTCTTCAGCTCAGAAACTTTGTTGTGACTCTCTCTAGAATAAGAAACCTGGAACACAAACACGGATTATAGTATCTGTTTCCTACACCAAAGACGATTCTCGATGATGACGGGCGACTATAAATCAGAACCCTCAATTAGACAACATAGTCCATGAGACTGTGGTCATGTCAATCAAAGAAGTATGTCATGCAATCAATAAAATACATCAGTAGATTATAGACATCATTAAACATTTTTCAGAATTCTGTCTTGATTACTTCCCTTTGGTCCCAAGTTAGGCCATAAGTGATTTCACTTTTAAAGATGTTACATCGGCGAAATATTAAATTGAGTGAGAGAAATGGAGGATGCAAAGAAGAGGAAGGTGAGAAATATGAACTCTTTGGCATCCAGCATTTAAAAGCCAAGCCCTGAAAAGGACTGTAAGCTCTTGTAGCTAGAATTACGCAGTCCTGACCAGGACTTCTAGCTGCACCATGCTGTTCAGGATTGTGCAAGTTATATTTAGTTGGAACCAATTTTCAGTTATCAGGGCAGGGTTTTTAGAGTACCAAGATAATGATATCAGCAGGTAATTCAAAGTCAATGCTAACTTACTTACTTAGTTGTTCCCCTTCTACTGTGAGGTGTAGAGGTTTGGAAGAGAGAGCGCCAGACTATCCTATCGGCTGTCTTCCTCCTGGCCTGGTTCCATTCTAGTCCTCGGTCCTTCAAAGATTATCTAATGTTGTCCTCCCAGCGGACTCTGGGGGTCTGGATCCCTGGCTCTTTGTTTTCCATGCTTGTCTTGGTAGCCGATCTTCTCCCATTCTGCAGACATAGCCAAACCATCTTAGTTGGGACTGTTCTACTTGGGTCTGCAGGGGGTGGGATTTTAGGCCTTGACGTATCGTCTGGTTGCGGACCATGTCTCTTCTTGTTACTTCAACCACCTTCCTCAGATACCTCATTTCTGAGGTTTGGATCTGGCTTTTGTGGGTTGTAGTCATTGCCCATGACTCGCATCCATATGTCAAGACTGGGACATAGGTGGAGCGGTATACAGCCATCTTCGTTTTCTTACCAACCTCTCTCTTGCTGAGGAATCCTCGATTTATGGCCTGAAAAAGTCTCCCAGCTGCAGCTTTTCGAGTGGCCAACTCTTCTTTGATGCCTCCCTTTCGGTCTATAATAGCTCTGAGGTATTTAAAGTGGTTGACCTGCTCTAGGACCTGTTCTCCCAGCTTAATTTGATGTCTTCTTTCTTCTCATGATATCACCATAAATTTTGTTTTAGAGCTGCTTATGACCATCCCTCTCTTCTCCAGCTCTTCCTTCCAGACTTGCAGGTTGGATTGGAGATGTGCCTCTGATTTAGCAATCAGGACAACATCATCAGCAAATGCCAGCTCTGAAATACAGACCTGTCTCATCTTCCAGTACCCCACTGAATACTTTCTTGTTCTCTCCTTACATGCCTTGAGGACATCGTCCATGAGGAGTATGAAAAGATAAGGTGACAGGATATCACCTTGTCTTACGCCAGTGGTGGTCCTGAACTCTTCTGACTTTTGGTTTGCTGTCCTCACATAATTTCTGCAAGACTTGTAGAAGCTCTGTATAGCATGAATCAGAAGTGCTGGAATGTTCTTCCTTGCCAAACAGTCCCAACGTTTGCTCCAGTGGACCCTGTCAAACGCCTTTTCCAGATCTATGAAACAAAGATGGATCTCACTCTTATACTCAAGGGCCTTTTCACTCAGCTGTCTGAGTGTGAAAATTAGGTCTAGAGTGCTTCAGTTTGCTCGGAATCCGCACTGGACCTCATCCAATTGTGGCTCAGCTAGTCGTTGGAGTCTCTGCTCTAGGATTCTAGAGTAGATTTTACCAGGGACACTGAGAAGGGATATGCCTCAATGGTTTCCACATTGTTGATTGTCACCCTTTTTGAAAATTGGTGTTATGATGGCAATCTCCCAATCCTTTGGTATGGTCTTGTCGCACTACGCTGCCTGTAGGACCCTTAAGAGTAATAGGTCGCCTGATGCACCCATGTACTTAACCATGTCTGGTGTTATACCATCATGCCCTGCTGCTTTGCCCATCTTGATTTTCTCCAGTGCTGCCTTCAGTTCTTCCGTCTTATGTCTTCATCACCATTGGTTTCCTCTTCTGTGCTAGTGGTTATCATTTCTGATGATTGACCTTGCTCACCATCAAGGAGTTCTGAGAAATATTCTTTCCATCTTTCCATTACTTCCTTCGGGGCAGTAAGCAATTTGCCTTGCTTGTCCTTTATAAATTTGAGAGGGCATTGTTTTTCCTTCCTCATGTTCTTTAGGGTCTTATAGAACAATTTCTGGTTTTCTTGCGCATCTTTTTCTAGCTTTTCTCCAAATTCTTCCCAGGACTTCTGTTTTGCTGCAAGCACCTTGTTCTTTGCTTCTGTTCTGAGTATCACATATTCTCTATATTTCTCTATTTGTCCTGCTGTGTTTTTTATCTCCTAAGTATTTTTTCCAAGCCATTTTCTTCTCTCTTATTTTCTCTTTGACTTCCTCTGTCCACCAAGGTGTCCTCTTTCTCTTGTTCCCAAGTCAGACTTCACCACATGCTTCTGCAGCAGCTATCTTTATGATGTCCTTGAATTTAAGCCAGAGGGTTTCCAAGTCATCAGGTTGTTCTTCTGTGTTTCTCACCGCTGTAGCAATAAGCCCCTGATATCTGGTCTTAATTTCTGGCTCTCTCAGCTTGTAGGTCTTAATGCTCATTTCTCCTGTTCGTTTACTTGGTTTCTTGCGTGATGTTGGGCAGTTCCTAGGCTGAGCAACTCTTTCAGTTGTTCTTTTGATTGTAAGCAGGTAGTGATCACTTCCAATCTCTGGCCACCTCCAGACTCTAGCATCCCGGACATATTTGAATGAGCTCCTCCTAAAAATGGCATAGTCGATCACTGACTTCTCATTCTTTGTTGGTTCACATCTAGTGTATGCATGTATGCGCTTATGGGGGAACTTTGTGTTTGTAATGATCAGATTCTGCTCACTGCAGAATCTAAGAGTCGCTTTCCATTGTCATTGAGAGTATCTTCTTCATATCTTCCGATAACTCCACCCCATCTAGCATGGTCATTTCCAACTCTGGCATCAAAATCTCCGAGCATTTAAATTTCATCTAGCCAGTCATCCACTGTCCTTTGAAGCAGCTCGAAGAATTCCTCCTTGACCTCTGCTCTCTCATCCTCATTTGGCCCATACACTATGACCAGGTTGACTATGGTTTCTCTTTCTTTTAGTTTTACAATCATAATGCGCTTCGCGACAAAGTTCCATCCCTTGATACTATCTGTTTAGTTTTTGGCCACAATGCAACCTACGCCCCCTTTAGCTCTTTCAGATGTGGGTACACCACTGTAGAGTAGTGTGTTGCCATCGAGATCCATGACTCCTTGTCCCTTTTTCTTTGTTTCCGTTATAGCCAGGATTTCTAGTTTTGCTTTCCTCATCTCTTCCACCAGCTCCTCTTCTTTCCCATTTATACTTCTTGTGTTCCAAGTTCCATAAGTCATAGTCCGTAGTCCGTTCCAGTTCGTCGCCTTTAGAATCAGTCCGGTTTTCTCTCTTGTAGTTCGCGTAATCATGATTTAAAGCAAACAGGTGATTGGCCTGTTGTGCCTTTGCATGGTGGAGGGGCTGCCTCCTTACGGCCTCCATGCAGGCCGCCCTCCTCCTTTTTCAGCTTGGGACCAGCGTAGGCGGAGTTGTCAATGCTAACATTAATATTAAATATTACAGCAATTACATAACACCAAAATACTTGTAACTCAACGAATAATATAAGTTTAATATGCCCTTCAAACACAGTAATGGATCTGAGCTTATCACTTATGCAAGTCTACTCACAAACATATTAGCTTTGCTGTTCTCAGCTGTGGCTGTGGTTATGTGGCTTTGACAAGCATGTGTCACTCCACTGGGCGTCTTTTCAGCTATAAGTGAAATTTGGAAAGTTCAGAATTGAATCTGAGCTGGCTTATATACTCAATCTAAGTCAAACATTTTCCTCTCAGAGGTCTGCGTTGGAGTTCACTTTTTTTGCTTGTAACTTTTGGTGGATTTCAAGGCTGTTGTGCTAATTTTCCAACAAAATTCTGATGTTCTCATCAATTACCAAAGATAATGATTTTCCACTGCCATAATTACATGTTCTGTGATTGCTGTTCATTTCCCAAAAGAATTATCTCGTTTGGAGCATTAATCATAAAGTTATAGCAGAATTTCTGGTGTGCGATTCATAATTTATCATTAGTTAACGTGGCAATTCCAGAGTGTCTTGCCCATATTACTACACTGCTTAAGCTTTTACCATCATATTAATATGTCACTTGTACAGTATATATGGTGCTTCAGGTGTTCTCTTATTTCAAGTTGCTGTACTTAACAGGCATCAGTTTATCAGGCATTAATTTTTATTTTTTGCCTTGGAAGTGATTGACCATCAATATCGTCATATTTTTTGCCTTCAGTGGTTCCAAGAAATTGGCTGTTCACTAAAAGTCTTGAAATTATTTGTAAACAAAAGCTATTCTTAGTTTTCTAGTTGACCATCAAGTTTGAAAAATATGGTGATTTGTAGATGATTCATCTGCTAAGTTTAAGTATATAGTGATTTTCTTCTCGGTGACATATTGTTGTAGCAACTTCTGAAGATTCAGTAGGCATTGTTTGAGCAGTGCAACTCTTAGATGATAGAGATGGTATCATTTTAATATTGGTCTCTGCAGTGGAAACAAATTGTGAACATCTTTAAGAAAATCTTTAAAATTTTCAGGTTTATTTATTTTTTGTTACTAAAAATGTGAGAAAGTCGGCTAAAACTAAAATTAATTATGGTAAGCACTTATAATAAGGTGCTAGTGCATTGTTTTGTAACAAGGTGTATTCTCTTAAAACTGAACTATTTTAAATAGACTTGAACCATTTCCATTTGTGATCTCAAATAACTCCAAACTTGTCTTGTAGATAAGGTGCCCATTTACAGGTGGGTAGACTGGAGTGTGACAATACCCCGATTCAAACCCGGCACCTTCGCCACAAGAGACCATTGCTATAACCACTCTGTCAATCAGATGCTCAGTTACCAGGGTAATGAATGATAGTTTTTTTTTTAAATTGCCATACTTGTTTCTCTCATCTCTTTCTGTCTTTGTTGCACCATTGTTCATCTTGTTGTCCATATAAGCTGTCAGTTACGGCAGGGGAGAAACTGTGAAGGAAAATTTGCAATAACTTCAAGATAGAAAATAAATTCATGTGAGCTGAGTGTGTGAATGAAATGGGAAAAACGAAGAAATTTTAAACTGACAGAAAGCAAGCTTGTGTAGAAACTAATCCAGGTGCAAGCCGCGTCTCACCCCTTCATATCAAAAAAACATTATCTGGTTGGAGCCATGAAGGACCGGGATTGTGCTAATGAACAACAAACATCTACTTTATGTTCTCAACTTGGGTGGGGTAGAGTGTAGATAATGCTGGTGATGTACGTGTAGTAGACTGTAGAGTGAAGGCTTCCTTGTCCTGTTATCATCACAGGCTTCTTTGTTGTTATCACCGTCCTTCATATCATCTTAAAATGTTGGTGTATTAACTAGCAGTGTTATGGCATGGAACACTAGTGTGGTTTATAACCCCCAGGTGTGAAGAAATTTGCTGCATGTTGAGTTGTAATGTCCATTGTAGTTACTGGGGGTTTCTGAGAAGACAAAGAAAACAAAATAGAACATGTTTTTTCAGGCATGTCATAAGAGGTGATAAATATGAGGTTGTACATGAGGCTGGCAACCTCATGTAAAACAGATTGCTACATAAACTCCCACTGTAAGCAAACATGAATGTTTTAATGCAGGTTTCTTGTAAGTAGACCACATGCAGCTGCTACTGCCTGCTCTGTAAGGTGTGAAAAGAGAGAAGTCTTTATTTTTCTCTCAGTTATTGACTGTCTTTTTTTAGTGCTTGTTGATCCAGCTTTATTTGTTTGTCAGTTTAGCTGTTTCTTTCTGATGCTCCAACTGTGTATGTCTTTCCTGTCAGCTATGTTTGTCTTGTCTGTCAATTCATCTGTCTGTTTGTCAGTTCATATGTGTCTGTCTGCCAGTTCATCAGTGTCTGTTACTCCAGGTGTATCTGTTTGTCATTCCAGCTGCATCTGTCTGGCAGTGCCACTTTGAATTTCAATGCAGCGCTGTCAGTCAGTGCTGCTTTTTCTGTCTGTCAGTTCAGCTGTGTCTGTTTGGCAGTACAGCTGTGTCTGTTAGTCAGTTCACCTGTGTCTGTTAGTCAGTTCAGCTGTATCTGTTTGTCAGTACAGCTGTATCTGTTTGTCAGTTCAGCTCTGTGAGTTTGTTAGTAGAGCTGTATCTGTTTGTCAGTACAGCTGTATTTCTTTGTCAGTACAGCTGTATCTGTTTGTCAGTTCAGCTGTATCTGTTTGTCAGTTCACCTCTGTGGGTTTGTCAGTAGAGCTTTATCTGTTTGTCAGTACAGCTGTATCTCTTTGTCAGTACAGCTGCATCTGTTTGTCATTTCAGCTGTATCTATGAGTTTAGCTGTATCTGTTTGTCCAGCTGTATCTGTGTGTCCAGCTGTATCTGTTTGTCAGTTCAGTTGTGTCTGTTTTTCAGTTCAACTGTGTCTGTTAATCAGTTCATCTGTATCTCTTTGTCAGTACAGATGTATCTGTTTGTCAGTTCAGCTGTATCTGTTTGTCATTTCAGTTGTATATGTGAGTTCAGCTGTATCTGTTTGTCAGTTCAGCTATGTCTGTTTGTCATTTCAGTTGTATATGTGAGTTCAGCTGTATCTGTTTGTCAGTTCAGCTATGTCTGTTTGTCAGTTCAGCTGTGGCTGTTTGTCAGTTCAGCTGTGTCTGTTTGTCAGTTCAGCTGTATCTGTTTGTCAGTTCAGCAGTTTCTGTTTGTCAGTTCAGCTGTATCTGTTTGTCAGTTCAGTTGTGTCTGTTTGTCAGTTCAGCTGTATCTGTTTGTCAGTTCAGCTGTGTATGTTTGTCAGTTCTGCTTCGTCAGCGGTGTTGCATTTCTTTTTAATTGATGTTTTGTTTTTCATTTGAAACATATGGTCATACTACCCTCAGTAATCTCTGTTTAGAATTATCATTGAGGATTCTATGAATTGTGCAATTCTTTATTTGTCTAATACACTCTGGGTACTATGTACATTCAAATATTGTAGTATTTGGCTAAAATGATCCAAGCTGGGAAGTTAATCTAGAATTTCATAGTCTACAATGATCCATCATCTTTTCCCTCATGCAAGATTTTCTTCGTTAACATCCTTGTTTACGTGATAATAAACTAAACAAACACTTAATTTAGCGTGTTGGTCAGACCCATATCCATTTACCATAGTTTTTTTTCACGTTTTGTGTGTCTTGTTGTCACATAACTGTGTGTGTGTGTGTAGATAACTTATAATTAACATTATAGGGAAGTGTGACAGATCGTCTTCTTCTAAAGATAGTCGTATAGATAGGCTGGACTAGAGAAACCACTCATTCTAGAGACGGATCTTCACCTTAATCTATTTCACTTGTGGAATCTATTCTAACACCTTTCTTTCTCATATACCCCACCTACTGCTCTACTCAGACGGGACCAAATAAATCTCTATACCTATCTAAAAATATACGACAGAATGGTCGCTCGTTCGTGTGATTTTATCTAGATCTGGAGCAAGCACAACAGGAATGTTGGCTCGTCTCGAGGATTTGATCTAAGTCTGAGTCTAGAAATTGACTAACGTCTGTTACTGTATCTTAGTCCAACTCTAGATAGAGTGTGGTGTGTGTTTGTTTTGTGAGTTAAGGAATATTAATAATAATTATCCCCTAGACAACGTTCTTCTACTGGGTGCTGACCACACAAATTATAAATTTGTTCTTTTCACAGCATCTTAGAGTACATACAGTTGGATTTTGATGATAGTCCTTGTTGGAGATTTGTTATATAATAATTTTTGTAATACATAAAAAGAGAAGACCGCTGGTACGCGTAATTGTTTAGCAATCACCAGGTTTTTTTTGGGGGAGCAGTGGAGTGTGAGCTTAGCAAAGGGAGCGCATTCTGGCTAGCGCCAAGTTAATAGCCTCCCCTAACTCTAACTGACTTCAGGTGTGGACGAGTTGGTGGATTTAAAATAAGGAAATTTTTTTTTTCTCTTTAATTTTTAAAACAAAATTATTATTTTTTCCACCGTAGTAATAGTAGTTTTTCAGTTGTTAGCCTGATCTACCATTTTATGGTTTAAGTCGTCTGTATTAGGAGCCTTGTTGCCAGTTAATAACAACGATAGATTAGATAACTGATAACAGGGAGGAGGTAACACAGTTGAGTTAAATAAACCGAAATTTTTTTTTAATATTCTCGTAATTGGTTAAGGATAAGTGTATCTTTTTTCTTCTTCTTTCTCGGGTAAGTCGCAGTCAGCTGTTTGCCATGTCTGAGCGTGCAAAACTTACAGCAATGCTGAGAGAGGAAGCCATGGAAACAGGATTACAAGGAGAACAAGTGCAAGCTTTTGTCAACGAAGAACTCGACATATATGACGCGGAGAAGAAGGAAGCAGAAGCTAGAGAGAAGGAAAAGGCAGAAGAAGCTAGGCAGATATAGGAAGCAAGAGATGAGCGTCAATTTGAACAGAAGAAAATTGAGGCGGAAATGGAAATTCGCAGAGACATGGAGCGAGAGAAGGAGAGACAACTTGAGGAAAGAGAAAATGAGCAACGACGACAGCACGAGTTGGCGCATAAGACCCTAGAGGTCCAAAGTCGTGGTGCAGCGTCTACCTCCAGCAACGGAGAGTCTCCACCTCAGTCACTCATAATTGATCAATCCAGTACTCAATCTCCTCAACTAGTAGCTATGTCTTTTGCCCTAGAATCAACTCATTGTTGATGATTTTGCCTTGTATATGTGGACTTAATAGAATGCATCATGTTACAGTAATATCGTCAAAAATTCGCTCAACGATTAATAAGGTGCTGCTGCTAAAACGAAGCATGTATTAGTACAAGGGTTCCCAGCCCATTTTTGTTATCTCCGTACTCGCTTGGATTTTAGTAAACCTTCCCGGACGCCTTGTCCAGTATGAGATTAAATAAGTCCGAGTTTATCATGCACACAAGAAAATAAACAGATTAATTAGTTTTCTATAAAGACAACGTTGGTTGGTATATGTCGTAAATTTATTTTGAGAGAAAAGAGTCGTAGAAATAGTGGTCCGGTTTAGAGTGGAAAATGATGATGGAAAGCTCAGTGATAGAAAATGTAGAGATTTAATAGTTACTTCACAGCGTGCTGGAGGAGAGTAAAGACAGACTTATTTACGACAAATCGTGTCTCTCAATCTTCTCTTTCACTCTCCTGGTCAAACAATTATTTGCCAGTTTTCCAGACTCGCATCTGCGCGCTCACCGATTTGGTGTTTTCAAACACACACACGACGTTGATACAAACTATATTAAACGAATAAGGGGAAAAGTTGGGCTTTGGGTATATCCAACACACAGAACTAAATGAGTTTAGGTGATTTTATTCACTTTAAACATCAATTACTAAAAATATCAGATATTACATAAATTATCATAAGTACACAAATGCAAATAACAAGTTTGGGAGGGGGTGAAGAAGATTGGTATCGACTAAGCCCTTCCCGCTCATTAGACAAAGACAAACCCAGTCCAGAGATAGATAATATCAGGAACACGGGTACGTTAACCTAACAGTGAAGTTAATTACTCTGAAAGAGGTGTTACAAATTTAGGTATAGGTGATAGAAAAAAAAAACCTGTTCTTCCCAGCTGTTCTTCCCTTTACTAAGCAAATGGAAAGGAGGTGGTTTTAAACAGAGTTAACAAATTATCAACTATCCCACTTAAAGGAACAATGTAGGGTATACAGAAAAGATATATGTTACCAGGTAAGCAAGTTAACAAAATGGTCACACAAAAGAATTAATTTCCTGTCATTCATACACGTGCTAGCAAAGGCCTTCACTCATCTTGCTCTCACTTACCGATTGTGAAAAAATCTTGCACTCCATAGAATAACACAACAGCAGTTACACCTCAAACTAAATGTATGAGTGTTTGTTCAAGTTCTAGCCCCAGATTAGCGGGTAGGCGATCAGCACATAAAAGGGTCCCGTAATCGCTGGAAAATGAATCTGTAGTTGTGTCTCTTTTCTTAATAACAGTTTCTATGGGAGGGCACGGTCTCTGATACCGGGGTGAGGATGGTGTGGTCTATTTGACTATGCCGCGGATAATAAAATTCTTACGCGTGCTGGTACACTTTATCCGTGAGGTATGGTTTAAGTCCAGTGAGAAAACTAGTCACATCACTGTTCAGGAAATTATGAATTATCTCTCTGTGTCAGTAAACTAACAAAGCTCGGGCCAGTGTTCTTCTTCCCGTTACGACTTAAGTTGTTTGATGGTGCGTTAAATTTGTCTTTGGGTGTGCTTTCTTTGCTATAAGTTAGATAGCGGAATTCCAAACATAGAATCGCCTCAAAGATTAAAAATTTACACAGTCTCAACAAGTTCTGCGTCAGGGGAACTCTACACACTGTTTATGCTTTGCTTTGCTTAGATTGATTTCTTTATTGCTTTCTTAATGCTGGGATCGCACAGGTTACGATCACTCTGTATGAAAGAAAAAAAAGACATGTAATATACCGAAAACAAATAACCTTCTAAAGCGCGATGAATTTCCCGTTAAGCCTATAATACACTCGAGTATTTAATTATGTATTTAATAAACACTGCGCGAATTCTAGTGGTTAAAAACCCACATCTATAAAACTAGGACTTAACTGAATTTATTAATTATAAATTCCTTCGCGACTTTAAAAGTTAATTTAAGCATCTATTATCTTTTGAAATAATATAATAGATAGATCATTATATTTAAAACTGGAACTCTTGAGATGGTTTAATTAAATAGATTTAAATTAACACAGAATCCCTTTAAATAGAATGACTGAGCTAGACCACTGATCACTTTACACAATATATATTACCGCTTTGCACAGAAATAGAAATCACTGCAAATATATATAAAATCCAGGGGAAAATCTATAACAAGATTTCAATAAAGCTAGTGCTTCTGTAAAGGTCTGGCCAGCGAGTGATAACGTGTCTAGTTCTACATGGTCTATTTAGCTAAAATGAAATGTAAGTTGAGTGGGACATGATAAACTTGACAACTTATTTGATCTCACGAACTTTTGGGGATCTGACCGCCAAATCAAGAGATGAAGCCGCCCCCTGGTCTTCGTATCCGCTCGCTGCTGCCCGTTTCGCTTTCCCCCGTTCGCTCGGTTCCTCGATTGACACCGAGACGCGAAATTAGCGGCAAGCAACTGTGTCTCGTATCAGGGAAAACTACGGTCTTTGATAGCGCCGATAGTCTCCCCTAAGATCCCTCGGTCTGTCTCTTTGATCTCGTCGCTGTATCCTACATGAGTCCCGGTGGAATGCGTTCTGGCAAACGAAAAGTTACAACAAATGTTCAGGGGTTCTAATGTTATGAAAAGCTAAAGGTCCCTTTAAATCATCCATCATATCAGGGAAAATTCACTAGTCAAACTAGACGTACGTCACAGTATATAACAACATTTTTTAGTGCCATAAAGTTGTTAAATGCTAATCATAACGTGAAATCAACTTAATGAGACCCTTGATTCTTTTTCTTGTCAACCAACAGTTCTATTCATGGTTGAGTCTTTGAAAGAGATACCCGCATATAACGTTCAGTTGCTTCTTGCTTTGGATTCCATTGACAACAGGACTCACCATTCTCTCTCCAATCCATAACTTTTTTTGTTCACTAACACTACTACTCTATGAATATTTCAGTGGGATAATATAGTAACTGACTTAATATTCCCATACTCCCATGACAATCTCCTTGATACTGGATGTACGCGTACCCTAGGTTGGAAACCGCTGGACTAGCAGTTCCGTTGGATTTGATTGACAACAGGTCTATGGTTCTCTCTTCGATCCATAACTTTTTGTTATTTATCACAAACACTTTTAATTTTTGAATATTTCAGTAGGATAATATAGTTACGAGCGTCCCATTGACAGAGTGGTTAGAGCGCTGATTTCTCGTGGAAAAGGTGCTGGCATCGGCACGCTACAGTCTGTCCAGCTGTAAATGTCTATCTGACTTTGCTCTTGAGTTAGGCAAGGAAAAGGAAGGAACTGGTCAGCCCACCTCTCAATAATAATAATAATAAGGCAGAAACCAGTTATTGAAGGCGCTAGCTGCCAAAGCAATTCTAGTATGGATTTCTCTTGTTGTGTCACCATCCTGAGTCATTTTACTGCCTAAATAATTGAAACTTTCAACTTTCTGTAGTTTTTCCCCGTTCAAGATGATATCAAAGGTCTCGTTAGAAAAGTTCATAGCTGTAGTTTTAGAGGCATTTATTTGGAGACCAATTTTAACCGAGAGATGACACAAATTATTTATTGCTTCTTGGGATTGTCTTGGTGTTGAACTTAAGAATGCTACATCATCTGCGAAATCCAGGTCCCCCAGGAATTTTCCATTTGTCCATTTTATACCCAATTGTTCATTGTGGGTATAGTTTCTCATAACCCAATCAATAGCTATTCCAAAAAGTAGTGGTGACATAATACAGCCTTGTTTCACCCCTGTTTCTACTGTAAACCATTCTGTATTCCCTTTATTTGTTCTAACACTACATCTTGCATTGTCATATAGCGCTTTGATTATATTCACATATTTTGTTGGAAAACCATAGATTGTAAGTATCTTCCACAATGATGGGCGGTGTAGACTATCAAAGGCTTTTTGAAAATCGACGAAGGTGATAATAAGTGGCGATTGCCTTTCCACTGATTCTTCTATAATTGTTCTTAGTGTGAATATTTGATCAATACATGATCGTTTCGGCCTGAAACCCGCTTGTTCTTCTCTGATCTTTTCGTCAGCATGCAATTTAAGTCTTTCTAACATCATGCAACATAATAATTTTCCAGGTACTGATAATAGAGATATACCACGCCAGTTATTACAGTCTGATAGATCACCTTTCTTCGGTAACTTTACAATAATACTGTCTTTCCATTGTTGTGGTGGTTGTTCTTCTCTCCATACTTCATTTATAATATCTAAAATTCTCAAGAGGTTGTTGTCATTAACTGCTTTAATCATTTCCCCTGAAATTTCGTCAACTCCAGCAGCTTTAAAATTTTTTAATCTTTTAACGGCTTGTTTGATCTCGTCCAGCGTGAATTCATCGCAAGTTATTGGCAAAGTGGTTGTGGATGTTTCATTATTAAAATCAGGTGTTACAGTTGGTGGTGGTCTGTTTAGCACCTCCATGAAGTGCTCAGCCCATCTCTTCATTTGTTCTTTTTCTGTTGGTATTGAATTCCCTAATTTACCTTTAACAGGTGTTTCCATAGCAGTAGGCTGGTGACATAGTTGTTTTGTAATTTGATAAAGGCACCTACTATTACCAGTTCTTGCAGCATTTTCAGCTTCTACGGCCAGTTCATTGATGAAATGTCTTCTCTTCGAGTTTTTGTCTTCACTTCTTTATTTAACAAGTTATAAGTTAGTTTGCAAGATTCAACTGCATTATGTGTACTTGCCGCTAGTAGTTTAAGTTTTGCTGTTTTCCTTTCTTGTATTTTATCCCAAGTATCTTCTCTCATCCATTTTTTCTTTTTATGTACTAGGTATCCGGTGGTCGCTACAGCTGCTTCTGTCATTGCTGTTCTCAGTTGTTCCCATTTAGTATCGATTGTCTTGGTGGTGATATCGTTGTCAATTTTGCCTAAAGCATCGAAATAGTTGTTCATTTTGACATTATATTCCTTCTTTATATCATTTGATTGCAGTCTGTGTACATCTATTCTTCTATTTTTATTCGGTTGGTATAACTTCTTCAGTTTAATTCTCATTTTAGCTATGCAGAGGTTATGATCGCTTCCGATCTCTGCACCTCTGTATGCTCTGACGTCTTGAACTGATGAGCGAAATTTAGCGCTTATGCAGAAGTGATCTATCTGGTTCTTAGTTCTGCCATCAGGTGAATTCCATGTTATCTTGTGGATATTCTTATGTGGAAAGATGGTGTCTGCCACAACGAGGTTTGATATTTCACAAAGTTCTAGAAGTCTTTCGCCATTTTGATTCATACAGCCTATGCCATGAGTACCGAGATATCTTTGTACTCCATCGTTGTTGTCACCTACTTTGGCGTTAAAATCACCCATGACTGCTATTATGTCATGCTTGGGTATTGTGTTGATGGTACTTAGAAGTGCTTCATAGAAGTCATCTTTTGTGGTATCAAGAGCGTCGTTAGTTGGTGCATAACATTGTACAATTGAGAGCTTGAAAAATCGTGTCTGAAATCTAGCTAATATTAGCCTCTCATTGATAGGTACCCAGCTGATAAGCGATGCTGCTGCTTTCTGTGTCATTAGGATGGCTACTCCCTCTGTGTGACGATTATCATTACTACCAGAGTATATAATTTGCTTTTTTTCTTCTGAAAAAACCTCTCAATGCTGGACCTAATATAGTGTAGTCTTCAACACTTCACTCCCCCTACGGCAGTGTTTACAGTTGGACTACCTTTACCTGTTGAATCTACTGTAGTTACGTTAATCAATATGTCCATGCCCCCCCCCCCCCCCAGACAATCTTCTCGTACCCCCTAAAGTACGCGTTAGTACCCAGTCCCTCAGAAACTTGGAATATGAGTATCGCAAGCGACAGAATGAGGGTGTGCAATATTGGATCATCAGCTGTTTACCATATTGAAAACCTTAATTAAACCAGACCACAAGATCTCATATGTGCACGTGCTTCCTAACATAATAGATGGTCCTTGTGTTTGGGTTGAACGGAGCGCGCCTCACCAAAACGAGGCAAAAACTCATTTGAAAATATTATTTAAAAAAAACAAACAAACGTAGTTCTATTAAAAAATCTTCCATAGCTGCAAGTGTGAGTGGCATACAAGTGCACATTTGGGAATGAACAGACTTAAGAACCTCAAGGCTAGGTGGATCTAAGGACAGGTATATCGACATACATGTGATAAGCAGATACCAGCAGTTGAAAGATACACCAATGGAAGAAAACATAGACTTGATCTCTCTGACAGCAAGAGATAGATTTATTTAATATCTTTCTGGCTGTCTAAATGTGTGATGTGCCATCCGAGAGCTGATAATCCACTTGTTCTAGCAAATACTTGTCGCCACATTTCCTCAAATCTGCCGTTTCGGATTTCACGAAATGTTCACCTTTCGCGGGGTTACGTTGAGTGCGTGGTGAATAATCAGAAACGGTTCTGCCCCACAGCGAGGGCGGCTGCCATTGCCGTAAGAATGTCAGCCCCGGTTATTTTCGGTGCACAGATTACCTGCAACTACTTTATGGTGTAGTCGAGTGGTTCTCAGCATGTAAGGCGCGAATCATTGGTAGTCCGTGAAAGCCTGAGCTTGGTAGTTAGTGGGCTGACCTGGTCATCATTCTGACACGTAAGAGTGACTGAAGTCATAAGTCATGAGTTGTATTCTCATTAATAACTGTTAGAAAAAAAGAAGAAAATTGAGTAGTATGCACTCTATTTTTTTAAATTCACACGTCCTTAATAAATTAATAATAATTTTTTTACAATAGGAGTATGCCCTTGATCAATGGGTCGGCAACCGGTCGATCTTGATCTACCAGTAGATCACAGAGGATCATTTGGTAGATCTTTAGGTATTGGTAAGGGGGGGGGGGAGGAATTTTTTATCTTGGTAAACTTCTGACTGGCTCTCTACCGCCGCCACTTTAATATACGGTGTCCCAGGTTTAAAGATACTTTCACAGCAGTCCCAGTGACAATGTGCAAGCTAGATTACAAAATTTCACTGTACTCGTGAATAGCATAAATAAGAAAGCGATCTTTTCTAGAGTGAAGATAACATTCGGTAATATATTTACTTTTACATCTCCAGCCTTCTGTCACTGAGGTTGTAGGAAGCAG
Source organism: Oreohelix idahoensis (assembly GCA_024509875.1). Lineage (NCBI taxonomy): Eukaryota > Metazoa > Mollusca > Gastropoda > Stylommatophora > Oreohelicidae > Oreohelix > Oreohelix idahoensis. The sequence continues at coordinate 105,012 of JAMPIV010019874.1, read as the reverse complement.
AGATACAAGTTACTTATAGGCTGGTACTTATTCCAGATACTCTGAAAACAGACATTATTTTACCAAGGTAGATCTCTTGAGAGCTCATTATTTCTAAAGTAGATCCCCCACAGTTCCATGGTTGTAAACCCCTGTCCTAGATGGCCTGTCGTGTCCTTGACTCCAGTGAAATGGTTCATGATGGAGGAGATAAAAAAAAACGTCGTGAACCGCTGGACTATTATGTCCACCTCGCCTGGAGCACTCTGTGTTTCCGGAGCACCATTCCGCAGTCTCACTTCGTCAGAAGCCAGAAGTGGCATAACCGTTGTTATTAGTAGCAGTAATGTTTCACACAGTACTTTTCATGCACTATCTATGTTGTCACTGCAACTGAACAAGTCTTCCTCCGTGTTAGCAGTTTCACTACAACCAGATAATATCTTCCTTCACGGCATGCACCACTGTCACAACAACCAGTTATCTCCCCTAACGACTAGCATCACAGCCATTACAACCAGTCATCTCCCCTAACGACTAGCATTACAACCAGTCATCTCCCCTAACGACTAGCATCACAGTCATTACAACCAGTCATCTCCCCTACCACAGCTAGCATCTCTTATCACTACAAAATGACCATCATCTCCCTTCACAGCTAACACCACTATCACAACAACTAATCTTCTCCCTTCAGACTACAACCCCCGCCGCTGTTATAACACGTAATAAATCTCATGTCTTAAAAATTGAATAACGACATGAATTGACAAGGCTACGGTAAATGGAAACGAAAGAAATCGAATGATAATGATGATGATTGGTCCTGTGCTACAAGAAAATAGCAACAGTCTTCAGAACTGAACCGGACACTTCACTATTAGCTACCTCATTATCACGACCACTAACGTTATTTGTGAATATAATTAAATTCACATGACTGAGTCGTGATTCATCGTCTGTAATAGTTCATGTCTGATCGAATAGTTCTTTGATGTCACATTCTCCGACCAGTGTCGCGATGATTAAGTCTGCTACTATCGGGCGTGACAAAGACTGATCATGTTGAACAAGGAAGCAATCCCAAACCTTCTTCAGTGTAAATGCCTTACTCTACAGACTGGGCTTTGCGAGACAACAGCTGAGTACTACGACCAGCTAGCTATCGGATGATGCTAGGAAGAGTTGCAGGAGAGCACTACGAAGTAGAGCGCTGTCTGGGTTTGTTGCTTAGAAGCAGGTTTTGTTGACTGAATCATTCCTCCTGTCGGAACACGTGACGGTGCTCGTGCGGGAAAATAGTCATTAGAATCCGCGTGGCTTCAGACAGCTGCATCATCGTCATTAGCGTTATTCTTTCTAGTCGTTATTAGCGTCGTTGAAAAGAAACCATACAACTCAGGGCTATAGGATGAGAAAAAAACATGTTGAAGATATGGTCTGTCTTGCACAGCTGTTGTTGCCAGGACATTTCTAGATGTTGAAAACAAGACAAAATTAACGCGCACAATATCAGCATCTCCTTTTTTGCACCATATGGAGTAAGGAACCACCATTGCAGATGACCCCCTTGAGGAAGTCTGCCGCCACAGCACAAACTCTTGCAGCTGTAATTTCTTTAGAAATTTGTTTTACATGATGAGGTTGCAGTCCTCATGCACAACCTCATTTTAGTCGACTTTCAAAACATACATGATGAGGTTGCAGTCCTCACGCACAACCTCATATTAGTCGACTTTCCAAACATACATGATGAGGTTGCAGTCCTCACGCACAACCTCATATTAGTCGACTTTCAAAACATACATGATGAGGTTGCAGTCCTCACGCACAACCTCATATTAGTCGACTTTCCAAACATACATGATGAGGTTGCAGTCCTCACGCACAACCTCATATTAGTCGACTTTCGAAACATACATGATGAGCTTGCAGTCCTCACGCACAACCTCATATTAGTCGACTTTCCAAACATACATGATGAGGTTGCAGTCCTCACGCACAACCTCATATTAGTCGACTTTCAAAACATACATGATGAGGTTGCAGTCCTCACGCACAACCTCATATTAGTCGACTTTCCAAACATACATGATGAGGTTGCAGTCCTCACGCACAACCTCATATTAGTCGACTTTCCAAACATACATGATGAGGTTGCAGTCCTCACGCACAACCTCTTATTAGTCGACTTTCAAAACATACATGAGGGTGTAGTAGTTGTATTCTTTCTGTATCTCATCAAAAGCTCGGTGTTCTTCAGATGTGTATACAATGTTTACACAGTTCCTTTACTCCGTGTGATCTTTTTATCTGTTCTTGTCTTCACGTATCACGCAGATTGCACTCTATTCTTATCTGAGTATGCTCGTCTTCTTAGACTGTTCTAAAAGTGTCTCTCCTCCACTGACATCTTTCTGCATGTACTGTCTTACTCTGTTCTCAGAGTGCCCCAATCTTCCACTGACGTCAAGCCCCTATACTCTCTCACTCTGTTCTCTCAATGGCAGTTTCCTTCTGTGACATCATGCGGCTATACTCTCTCACTCTGTTCTCCCCATGTCATTTTCCATCTATGACATCATGCCGCTATTCTCTCTCACTGTTCTCCCCATGTCATTTTCCTTCTGTGACGGCATGCCGCTATACGTTCTCTCTGTTCTCCCCATGTCATTTTCCTTCTATGACATCACGCCACATTACTCTTTCACTCTGTTCTCCCCACGTCATTTTCCTTCTATGACATGATGCCGCTATACTTTCTCACTCTGTTCTCTCCATGTCATTTTCTTTCTATGACATTGATAAACCTCCTATTTCGTTAATGATGTCCACCAGTGTTGAATGGCTGTGTTAGGACATCAGTGTTCGTGGTTTGAATATGGAATGTCAACTCGACCTACGCAGGGGTGTGTAAGCATGAAGTGAGAGTGTAATACGCGAATGATAAGAAGAGTTCGTGGTGTTGACAATTGGTCTTTTTCTTTCACTCATGTATGGCTGGAAGTCATCGACACCAACGACTGTGTACCTTTGCTACAGTTTAATTGGACGTACACACTCGACAGCACGGATACATTGACAAATCACAGGTTGGCATAATACATCATGGTACAGTGGATAAATGGTCTTGCAATGATACATGGGCACTCATGTAGAATAATAGCATAATGGACTGTCAGTCGACAAGCACTCAGTATTGCCCATATATATATATATCATCTGAGTTTACTGACAAAAGCACGTCAGTTTATAAACAATATTCAAGATGGCTTCTAGACCTAACCTCGTCTAGCGAAGATTCCTTTAAATAATGATCAGCACATATTTTTTTCATATAATCATATTGAACCGCTAGTAATGGGTTCTCATGTGTAGCAGTGATCTCTGGACTCATCAAGCGATAATACGGGGCATCCCTTTCTCTTCCTGATAGTCCTTAAATATGTGAATACAAGATGGCTTCTCTCGTGAGCTGTAACTCACGTTTGGATACAACTAGGAATCTGTATCAAAGTTAATCATACATTAAATGTTCTCATTACTTTGTAGATTCTATCCTGAGACAATTGACTTCACTTTACAATATGGTGCTGCTATGAATGAATGTCATCTTCATATAGTTAAATTTTCCCTTATTGAAAAACGATGGCCTCGTAAGAGTTCATAAGAAGTGCGTTTGTTTTACCTTGGTATCAGAAATATGATTCTGCCATCCCTTGGCAATCAAAATAAACACTGGGGTAAAGCATACACGATAGGTCTAAAACTACTATCACTTTCCCCTACACATATATCGATCACTTTTTCCGGCGACAAGCCGATTAAAAAAACCACAGCCCCCATCATCAGGGCGAAGCCAAATCACTCCTCTCTAGCGACACATCCGCCGAACAGCCCTTTGACCTTTCCAGCCAAAAGACCATATAGTTCGACTTAGACATGCAAAGATATTCAGATATAAGACAGACTCGTCCTACCCAGACAAACAATACACATAAATTCAGGCCATAGATACACTGAAGCAAGAACAACCTATTTCTACCCAAACAAAGAATAAATCGCAGTAAAACTGGATTCATCCGCGGAGTTCGATCGAAAGTGACGACACTCCTTTCAAGGGAAGTAACTCAATAATGACTTTTCCTTAAGCACTAAAAAGTATCTATTTTGTTTACAAAATATTTGCGAACATAACAAGCATACAAATGTATTATATTGTAAGATATCAAAGACTGCACGTAACAGTCTTCATGCCGCTTTTCTTTATCACTCTATTCTCCCAGTGTCAGTTTCCTTAGTTATTCTTTATCCTCTCAATGAAAAGGGTGTGTCCTAGTTATACTGTGTTTATTTCATCCTGAAATTTCAGATTTCCTGTTTTGAAAGCTTTGTCTTTCTATATATCTCTACGTGACTATTTGACCGACAGTGTATCTATCTATCTATCTATCTATCTATCTATCTATCTATCTATCTATCTATCTATCTATCTATCTATCTATCTATCTATCTATCTATCTATCTATCTATCTATCTATCTATCTATCTATCTATCCATCCACCCACCCACCCACCCACCCACCCGTCTGTCTGTCTGTCTGTCTGTCTGTCTGTCTGTCTGCTTGCCTGTGTGTCCGTCTGTTTATCGATACCTGCCTTCCTGCCTGTCTGTCTTTCCGTCCGTCTGCCTATATGTCTGTCTCCCCTGCTTTCTGTCCAACCCTACAATGATACCTATTTTGTCTACTACTACTAGCTTTTCGGTGTCGTCGTTCCGTCTATTTATTTGTCTCTCTCTTTACAAGCCACCTCACTGTCTGCGAACGTGGATTCTTTCTTTATGTTTTATGTACTTTTATCATGAAAGAGCGTGCTGTGAAATTTAACAAGTGGAAGCGTTCCCAAAAATATTTCTGAAACACCTGCACTTTTAACTTGTTCGTCTGTTGTCTGCTGTTATCTTGTGTTCGTGTTAAACAAAAATACAGAAATAAGCAATTTGTGAGATTGTGTAGGACGGCCAATGAATTTTGAATATTAATAAGACATGGTTTAAAATGTAGACTTACGATATTTTAATACGACAGATTTAAACGGTAGAATTTTAATTACACAAGTAAACCCATAGGTGCTCAGTCTCTATGAGTATATGTCGAAGAGTGTTACTGCTAATTGCTCCTGTAGCTCGCTGGTTGTAAACATGACGGATGCATCCTCTCATACGTCCATCTCTACTAGCTTTACGCTTGTAAGCTTCCTTTCCTCTTTCATGGACAATCTTGTCGTCTCTTTCATGGACAATCTTGTCGTCTCTTTCATGGACAATCTTGTCGTCTCTTTCATGGACAATCTGGTCGTCTCTTTCATGGACAATCTTGTCGTCTCTTTCATGGACAATCTTGTCGTCTCTTTCATGGACATTCTTTCACTTTACTGAACGCCGCTTTTGCCGTTCTGCTGTTCATCTCTGAGATGAATCTTCCATCTGAGGTTATGAACATAGATATAAATTACGACATTTAAAATCAGCAAGCAGAATAGTTAGCAGATAAAAACCCGGATGGGTGGATCCTGTTTGATAAGACGCTCGTCTGATGTTAGTGCTGGCGTTTTTCGCGCCTGCACCTGGTTCTTCTTGTGAAAGTTATGTCTTTCATTTTCATTTCATATTCCTAAGTAGCACAGGGACACTACTGTATCTGACCCCGCTCCTGGAAGCCTGCGGCCAAAATATGTTATTTGCTATTGTAGTTGTGGTTTCTGTAGGGTCGGCCTTAGTAGTTGCGTGGCCCGGATTTGGACCACTTTGGTGGGGCCCCCTGGACTTAGGATTATAGTTCTATGGTGAAGCGTTTTATGGCAAAATATAACGAATAAGTGTAGATATTACTTTATTTTTAATATTCTGTAATAGCATATGTTCGTGGTATCTAATGTGAAATAATTTGAAGGTGGGAACCCGAGTGCGGGGCCCCCCTCACAGCGCGGGGCCCGATTGGGTCAAATAGGTTAAATCGGTCTAAGGCCAGTCCTGGGTTTCTGTATAATTTTTTTTGGGTAACGTTCCAGCCTCGTGAGTTGTGAAACATTACTTTTAGTTTTTTAAAACTCCTTCCCCCTCCCTCCCCCCATCCCCCTTTTAGACCAGTTGATGACGGTACGTTTGTGTGTCTGCCTACTTGTATATGTGTGTGGGTGTTGTAGAATGGATGGATGTGTCAGGTCAGAAAGGTCAGTGTTAGTGTGTAGTCAAGTACGGTCAGTGATTATTGGCAGTTATATATGTCAGCCCCATGTTGTTCCTGGGGTTCTGTTATGAGACAAAGAAAGATCAGAACTACTGCACACTCAGACATGTCGTAGAGTGCGTCCAATATAAGGTTGTACATGGGGCTGGCAACTTCAGCATGTGAAATAAATTGTTACAGAAACAACCTCTGCAAGAGAATGTGAATGCTTTGTGCAGGCTTCCTGAAAAAGGGGGGGGGGGGGGGGCGCTGGCTCCAGTGATGGTTCCATGCATAATGATGAATGATGACTAAATGTGTGTTGGCAATGATATATAAGTTGCGTTTATATTGAGTTAGTGCCAGCAAGATGATCGCAAACAGCAGTAAAGCACGTAATGATGATCTAAACTCCTTGTTTATGCGTTAATGAGCCGTGTGGTTTTTCTATCCCGCGGTCTTATGATATCCATGCTGCTCGGTGTAATCGTTTGAGTGGAAACTTGTTTTTTTTTTTTTTTCCTCCTATAGCAGGAGAAAAAAGAGTAACCTAGGGGATCGGAAAAGTCAAAGTCAAGTCCCATAGCAGGTTGATTTTAAGCACAGAAGTTCAGATCCTTTTTGACCCCGGAAATATACAGGCGATTAAAAAATGTTTTTGTGTTGCTCTGAGTTTTGTTGCATTAGACGTTCTAAAGGGGCTTGCAACCTCATCGTGAAAAATACATTGCTACAGAAAACATCACTGCAAGTGCTCATGAATTCTTTGGTGCGAGCTTCCTATAAAGAGACCAGCTGCAGTGGTCATTCCATGCTTTATAAAGAGCAAAAGAGAAATTATGATGATAATAAATACATTTTTTTTGGTTGTCTTCAAACGTGTTACTGCTAATGTTATCTGTGTGCGCATTGCATCCAGGCAGTGCTATCTTGTCGTATCTTTTATGATTGACTGGCAGTGCCATTCAGCTTCTTCACATATAATCCCCTGTTTTGTTTGTTCTCAGAACTCAGCCCCCCCCCCCCCCCCCCATACTTTCATCATCATGCTGTTCTTTTTGTTGTAACTCCATTGTGTTCTGTGGGATATTTACATGGTAATCTCTTCCAGGGTGGCCAGCCACTGTCTTTTTCTATGTCCTGATACGATTCTAGTATGCCGCACACTTTGCTGTTTCGCTTCGTGAGCCGTTGATCTGTTCAGATTCCTCCGCCTCACTCACATATTTTGTTTCATGGTAATACTTAGTTTGTACTTTTCAACATATTTTATTTCATGTTTATAATTAGATAGTGTGAATGCGAGTATGCTATTATTTTACCTTTACAACGTTGAATTCCTTGACATTGATGGGTAAAATGCTTGTGAGAATAAATGAAATCAATATAAAAGACGAGAAAGGAAGGGCAGAATGTCAGACGGGCCTGCGTGCCCAATTCTCAACCCTTTGAAAATAAAGTTCGTTCGTTCGTTCACCGTCTCAGTCTTTACGAATAATTTACGAATAGCTGAATTCTCAAGTGATTGCTCCGAATAACTGTATTCTCGAGTGAATGTAATAGATGAGCTGTACATTTCAATGATACGTTGCAGACCATAATGAAAGGTTTTACTAGAACAAGAAATTGCCAGATAGGATCGTAGCTCTAAGATGGATGCTTTGCGTGCAAATCTGAGCAGATTCATAACCACTTCTGTCAGTCTTACTCACTGACTCACTCCGTTAATTTTATCTTCCCTGGTTAAGCTTTGTCTACTTCTGTGGTTGGTAATTAGATACTGTATAGCTGCTTTTGTTCTCCAGTATTGCAGCGAAATGTCGCCTTGTTTTTGTCTTTTTCAAATTTATATCTGGCGATATTAATACCATATCAGTATCATTATCTTCATATTCGCTCCCTATGGAGCATGGCGTCTTCTTCGTTCGTCCTGAAAAGGACGTTGGTTGCGTTGTGTCCGTTTGCAGCGAAGCTGCGATATTTGCGCCTTTCGGCCGACACATCCGACTTCAGCACGGCATTTTTTGGACCGGGTTAGCCTTCCCTCTTCGATCCCTACTCACTCAGCCAGACTTCAGTGATGCAACCTGTTTCCAGGACCACCACTTGGAGGTGGAGTATGTTTCAGTTTCACATATCCCCTCATACAACCAATCATGTATCGGTTGCACACACTCACATACATTCAAAGCTGCACATATATGGATCACACATACTTTCTACATCATCATTACCCCTCAGTTATTCATGGAACAAAGGTCTTCAGCGGATGTTTGCAAGGTCCTGCTGTGCTGTGCTGTGCTGTGTTGTGCCATCCGCTGAAGACCTGTCCGTGTATTCTTTGTCATGTTTACGTCTTGTCTCCATTTCTCGTTCTCCGTGTGTTTTTTCGGTCTCGCAGTGCCACTTTTACACTGGAGATTCCAGAACAGAGACTGCCTTGTTATGCTATCAGCAGATTTTCACAGTGGTTGTCCTATCCATTGTCAGCGTCGTCAAACATACTTTCGCACATATATAATTACACTATTTAAGGTTTCACACATACGCTCGCATATGCATAGCCACACACACTGGCGTTAAAGGAGTCACACGCATGCACACACATAAGTGCAATAGTGTCAGTGTGCGCACGTGCACACACTCACGTACACACTGCTTCCACTCATACTTGATGTTGTCGGAATACACGAAACTTAAGCACTATTGAGACATGTGAGGAGGTGGGAGAGGACTGGTGCACACGTTTGTTTCTTGTATGCCAGTTCACTAGTGCAGTAACGTGTGTGTCCGAGGAGCACTAGCTTCTTCAAGACCCACCCAAAACTTGTTGATAAGACCCTAATGCTCACTCTACCCTCATACAAGGCAGCCCCACTCGTTACATTTTCTTTCCTGTGAAAAAGGACGGATGAGATGGTTCGTTTCCGTGTCTTTCGAACTAACCGACAGCTGAACTAAGCGCGAAGTTTCAAACTATTTAGATGCTTTTGACTGATTCTTCGAAATCAGTTTTCCAAGTGCAGTTGTCGCTTCGTGGCTGCTGTGACTAGGTTGTGGGTGTTGCCCCTACATCATCAATTTGACAAGGTTGAAGCCGCTACTACTTTTCTGTAATTGCTTGCGTAAGAAGAGCACTTTAGTTAATGACTGGTTTGGGGCTGGGGTTTTTGACTCACTTTTCGTTTGGCAAGGTTTGTGTGCGTACTTGATGGATTGAAGTGTCTCTGTAGAATTGAGAGCAAGAGTCTATGAATTGGGAATTTTGTGGCTGTAAGACTCGAAATGTATGTATATATGTGTACATATATATTCATACATACTTATTACCTGTAGACTAGGCGGCAGGATATCTGATCAAGTTGTCAAAGAAGGGAAATTTGTAAGAGTACAAAATTACACACGAATAATTTGACTGTCACTTAGTGCCAGGGAAGTTATTAAAGAGGATCGTCCTTGAGAGATTACAAGAGGCCGTAGACGGTCAAAGGTAAAAGTAGTCTCAAAGCAGCTACTGCAGTAGCGGAGAAGAATGTTAGAGACTTTGCAATACTAGGTCTCAGCTTCATGAGGGTGGGGTGACCAGTCTCTTCCTCGCTGCCTTAGCCTTTCTTAACTCAAGAGCAGGAGTCATGCACCCATTTACAGCTGAGTACAGACCAATGAGAAACTGGATATGCGCGGACTAGCATAAGATGATCTTCATTTGCCTCCACTCTAATAACACCATCTTGGTCTACCCTGTTGGTTACAATTAGATATTTAGTGTCATTTTATTTTTAATTTTGTGATAAACTCGAAAACTGCACATATTGTCCTTTGCTGTTGGTGATGGCAGTTTACCTTAGAAGTGATGTAACTTGAAGAATTTGTTCCACTTTGATAGGGCTGGCAGAGAGACAGACTATCAGGAATTCAGAAGAATGAACCCATAATGGCACGGCTCGGAAAGCTGACGAATTATCCTTTGAGCAGATTGAGGCTAATCCTTGCATATTTAAGCCGGCCCCCACCCTCCCCCCTTTTTGTTCTCTCCTTCTTTTCCACTCCATTTTTTCCAAAAAAAAAATAAAAATAATAACAAAAACAGACGTAAAAAAATGAGTTTTTCTTTACTCTTTATATAGGAAGATCATTTTGGTAATAACGCGTTTCAGAGAAGTATTATTTACGCACTTTTGTTTTTAGTCTGCCAATTTTCAAACCAAGGGGAGAGAGAACCGGAATCTTGTTAGTGGGTCTTACATTAGCATTCTAGACCGGCCTTGTCTTTAACATAAAGATGGCACCAACCTTTATTTGGAGGAGAGTGCCGACATATATTATTGTAAATGACAAACCGTCTTCATGCTGAACTGATAAACTGGTGCACTGCAGTAAGATCTCTTTGTCAGTGGCGGAGCAAGACCGGACTGAGTGGTAGACACGGGGCCCTTCGTCAGTACGACCTACATTATTAAGGATGTTTTCTTTACCTATAGCTAGGCGCAACATGTATTTCAGGTTGCAGTCTCAGCTAATATATGCTCGAATCATTGTAGTATCATTGAAAGCTTGTTGATAAGAAATGTAAAATAAGAGTTAAGTATATTGGAGTCCTTCATTGCAGCTTGACAGTTACTGTTACAACAGGCCTTATCTGTTGTTGCATCACTGCAATAGAGCCTGTGTGCAAAATAAAAAGAGGCACTGGAAATCTTATCATCACACCCCACCAGGGCCTTGCGGATCGTCGTTATTACGCCTCTGCCTATAAAGCATTTATACCCATGGAAATGTCCGCTTATGGTCATCGGAGAGACGTTATATTTGTGTGTATGTGTGTGTGTACGTTTGCTCACGTGCGTGCATGAGATGGATTTTAAGTACACGCGCGGTTATGTATCTTATTTCTCTCGTCGACCGTTCCAATCCGAAGAAAAGACGATGTTTTTAAGCGCTGAGACTAACGCGAAGCAATTTTCCAATAAATATTTATTGAGGTCTACTGGCAGCGGAATCTTCACCGGGCATTACTGGCAAATTAAGGTCCTGGACTTCTCGCCGTGAACAACACATCAAATGTCGTGTATGTTAGCTCTCATCTCAGTGGCTGTCCCGGAAATAACTATTTCTGTGGAATTTCCGGCGTGGTGTTTTCTCCTTCACTTCTGATCTCTTCCTCACTTCTCCGTTGAGAGTGATATGTTTCTTGGAGAAACGTCTCCAGTAGGAGGTCTATAATGTAAGCGACATTGTCAGAAGGTCTTGCAGTAATGCTACTTTGGCCTGATCATCGCGTCTGTTAAATTCTTAATGTTGCGTCTTTAGGTCTTCTTCAGGCGTTAATGTTCTCATCGTCGCGTGACCATCGACCTTATACTTCCTGACTTTTTCCAGAATCTCTATAACTGGTTATTTATGCGTCTCGCGAGAAGATAGTATTTTTGTATACATTCGGATGTTAAATGCGGCTTCCCAACTTGGTATTGCCGTGACTTTGTCTAAGTCATCACTAAATATAGCTTGATATCTGAACAGTTATTACTTGTGCCAGGAGCCCAAGCGCGCGTTTTAAGGATAGATAGCAATGTTCTGTCACGCGAAATACAACATCTGCTGTCATCATCACTTCCTACATATTTTTTTTTTTTGGGTCCACTTTTAAATGATTTATAGCGTGCCCCCCTCCCTTTTATTTTTAATTCCAACATATTTACCTCTCTTCTTTCCCCCCCCCCCCCCCCCCCCCCACAAAAAAAAAAAAAAAAATAAATCTATATTCATATTCACATCTAAATTAAATGTAAGTGTTGCGTATCGAGGTTTACTGTTTGTTGCATTATCACCGTGTCCACCTTTTTGAGCCGTGCCGAGTCACTCATCCTTGAAAACTGTACGAACCTGCGTAAACTGTGAGGAAAGGTGTTGACTGTACTAAGATTTTATATTTGTCCATTACTTCTGTTGCCGCGATATAATCCTGGCAATACGTCCCAGCAAACTACACCCCCCCCCCCCCCCCCCCCCCCCCCCCCCCCCCCCCCCCTTTAATTGCTTTTGGTCCCTAATTATATATTACTATTGAATGCAGATAACATGCCAAACTTTTAATGAAGTGCATACCAATTAATCTTAACTGGTTCTGTAAATTGTGAGTTTCTACCGCTGGGGAAGCACTATTTTTTAGGCTGATTAGCTGACTGTCATGATTTCCTCTCGCAGGTTGGTCCCTGTTTCGAATCCCCTAAGTCCCTAATACTTTTATTACTCTTCTGTTGTCTAATGTCTTCATTCTTGCTTGTTTTCTTTCTCACGAGTGCCTTCCATTTACTTATTTGCGTTTATTATTTTCTATTAAATATACTCGTCCAATTAATCTCGTTTCTGCCAGAAGTATAATAATAGACGGTTTAAAGTGAATGAAGCTGACCGTCCATCCTCTAAATACGCCCAGACTTGTACCACTACACAGTGCGTCATCTGTTTCTTGAGTGTATCACCACAATGTATTCCATCTTTTTCTTTAGTTTATCACCACACTGTATCCCAAACGATTCTTTAGTTTATCACCACACTGTATCCCAAATGTTTCTTTAGTTTATCACCACACTGTATTCCATCTATTTCTTTAGTTTATCACCACACTGTATTCCATCTATTTCTTTAGTTTATCACCACACTGTATTCCATCTATTTCTTTAGTTTATCACCACACTGTATTCCATCTATTTCTTTAGTTTATCATCACACTGTATTCCATCTAATTCTTTAGTTATCACTACACTGTATTCCATCCATTTTTTTTAGTTTATCACCACACTGTATTCCATCTATTTCTTTAGTTTATCACTACACTATATTCCATCCATTCTTTTAGTTTATCACCACGCTGTATTCCATCTTTTTCTTTAGTTTATCACCACGCTGTATTCCAAATGTTTCTTCAGTTTATCACCACACTGTATTCCATCCATTTTTTTAGTTTATCATCACACTGTATTCCATCTATTTCTTTAGTTTATCACCACATTGTATTCCATATGTTTCTTTAGTTTATCACCACACTGTATTCCATCTATTTCTTTAGTTTATCACTACACTGTATTCCATTCATTTTTTTAGTTTATCACCACACTGTATTCCATCCATTTTTTTAGTTTATCACCACAATGTATTCCATCTATTTCTTTAGTTTATCACCACATTGTATTCCATATGTTTCTTTAGTTTATCACCACACTGTATTCCATCTATTTCTTTAGTTTATCACTACACTGTATTCCATTCATTTTTTTAGTTTATCACCACACTGTATTCCATCTATTTAGTTTATCACCAGCTTGTACGCCATCTGTTTCTTTAGTTTATCACCATACTGTATTCCATCTATTTCTTTAGTTTATCACCACACTGTATTCCATCTATTTCTTAGTTTACCACCACACTGTATTCTATCTTTTTAGTTTATCACCACCTTGTACGCCATCTGTTTGTTTAGGTTATCACCACACTGTATTCCATCTATTTATTTAGTTTATCACCACCATGTACGCCATCTGTTTGTTTAGTTTATCACCACACTGTATTCCATCTATTTATTTAGTTTATCACCACCTTGTACGCCATCTGTTTGTTTAGTTTATCACCACCTTGTAGTTCACCTGTTTCTGTAATCACCACTCAGTATTCTGTAATGCTGTGAAATCGTAACCGTCCCTGTTTTCTTTGATGTTATCAAGGTTATTGACCCATTAAAACAGCACTTCATCTTTCCTCTTATGATGTCCAGTATTCAATGTCCTGATAAACCCACAACTTCTCCCGCATTCTGCCATGTTTTCAAGGGCTCTGTATCCTAGAAACTATGTCACAGAAACCCGCTACATCTTCTGCCGTCTGAATCGAGCGTGTGAATAGAAACTTCAAAGCCACTGGCTTAAAATATTGATGACTGGGTCGAAAACATCCTCAAACAATTGTCAGATTAGAATAATTGTAATGCATTATAAACAAACAATTGTCTGAAACACGAGGAGCTTGTCCAGGAATAGGTCTTCAGATCTCCAGCAAGCAGCGACCCCTTGTAACAAGACGGAAATATTAATGAGGACCTTTCCCGGTTTTCGGCGCTGGATTGAGCCAATTGAGATGAGAGGACCAGACATGGGAATATGATAGGGCACTGGAACTAATCAATGGCGCACGGTATCTGTCTCTTCCTGTACACTGGCGGATCTATGAATTGTCCAAGGAAGGGGCGATACATGAGAATGATAAGGCTCCCCCCCCCGCCCCCCCCCCCCCCCCCCCCCCCCCCCCCCCCCCCCCCCCCCCCCCCGTTGCTCCTTATTTACACATTTTTAGACAATTTAAAAAAAAATGAATTTTTAAAAAAATGTGACAACTTGATAGTTTTATGATACAGTAACTCAAAAATATTAATTTATGAATAAAAAATATATATAACTATTTATAACATAATTACATAAAAGTAAGGTACAACTACAAACAGACAAAATTTGATAAAAATTTTTACATATTTTATATTATAGCATAACATTTTTTAATGTGGGATTGGTCGCCCGATACAGCAATTATCCGCCCCACAAAGTCTTCTGTTTTTGCGACTCGAGTGAAGTTCCCTTGTGTCTCCTGCCAGGCGCCGTCTTTTGTCACATTGCTGTAAGGCGGTTCCTTTTATTGTCTTTCATTGTCCCGCCACGTAGAATTACTTACAAACCACGCTCGTAACCGTTAGGGGTGCTTACCATTGTCCAGTACCAGACATATTTTAATTCGTCCGTCGTCCGACCTAACGATTACTTGCATTTAAGTTACAAGGGGGGGGGGGGGGGGGGGATATACTGGAGCCTTTGATGTGAAATTACGGTATCTAAAGTCCTAAGGGAGGGGCGATCCCCGTCGTCACCTTCTTGGATCCGCCACTGCGATAAACTACCCTTTCCTCGATCCATCTACCTTTGCAAGCACTTCTATACAAGAGAAGAGTTTGTTTTGTGTGTGTGCGTGTGTAAACCATTATCTTATCACCTTTCACCAAGAGCTGACGCTAAATGACAGTCGATCAAATGCAAGTCGAGTCATCATATCACAATTCGCATTACCTGGTTCTCGTTATATACATGCATATTATAAAAAAGAAACACACACACACGCATTAAAAGTGTAAACATTGTATATGACAATTATAGAACAAGGACACCGACCCAATCAGAGGAGTAAAGTGTTAGAAACCTAATAGCGTCACGCTAGTCTTTAATTGGGTACCAGACTCTGCTCATGAGTTATGGAAGGTAAAGGCAACTCGAGGAACGGAACCGATCACCTCATGTCATAACGCTGAGACCTGGTATGTTGAAATCTCTAACACTCCGCTCCCCTACGGGAGTTTCTGCTATGGAACTACCTTAACCTTTATTTATTTATTTATGTTTTCATTTTAAATTGTAAAGGTAAAGGATCCCGTTACACGCCCATTGAGGCATATTGAGAATATGGGTGTTATGCCCGTATTTTCTTGACCATCGGCACACTAGGTCAGCATCACGCCTTAGCCGGCCGCCTTAACCTTCCCAGAATTGCTCTGGCACCCAATTCATGAGACTGGGTCGACCCCGGAGCAGTTTTCGGTCTAAAAAATCCCACTTCAACTGGGAATCGAACCATGGATCCTGCGGCTTCCAATTTTAAGTTGCGCTTATTGGGTTTTTTTGTTTTTGTTTCAGAAGTTTGAATCCAATCGACCGTCATTGTTTCTGTTAGGTGTGCGAATGTTCATATTTGCCGTATATAATCTTGATTTCATGTTGGAACAGCTAGTATAAATGTGAAATAAACAACTCGAGAAAAACTAAATGGTGCCCGAACAGTTCGGTACAGCTGTCACCGATTGAACGATCTCGCGCTGCTACTGTATCCATTGCCTTGAACAGAGCTGGCGATTTCCTTAGTCAAACCTCCTGTGGTCTGTGCTTGGTTGGAAGCTGTGACTGCCACAAGCCGACACGTGATTTGGCTATCCCATTAGTCTGGTATGAGCGGGACCAAACACTGACTTCACATCTCTTTACTGTGGCATGAGTGAACCTGGCATTCACACTCAAACGGATATTGAGAAATAGGGTGCGGTTGATTTATCAGAGAATACACTTTGCGTTAAGAAACGTCCACTCTGAATTCTTGGAATAAAGTTGAACAAGTGTTGTACAATTTATTTTGACATGTTGGAGTATTTTTTTGTTGGATTTTTTTTAAAAAGAATAATAAGTTGCTGTCCCTCCTTCTGTTGTTCTTTATTTTATTTTTCTCTCTGCCACTTCTGTAGGTAAAAGGAAAAAGTGGTGTCATCGCAGATACTACCGTAAGGAATGACGTACTGAAGACTTCACTTAGTGTAGGGCTAAGCTTTTTGACGTGGAGTGTCACGTTCAGTGTAGGGCTCAGCTTTTTGACGTGGAGTGTCACGTTCAGTGTAGGTCTCAGTTTTTTAACGTGGAGTGTCACGTTCAGTGTAGGGCTCAGCTTTTTGACGTGGAGTGTCACGTTCAGTGTAGGGCTCAGCTTTTTGACGTGGAGTGTCACGTTCAGTGTAGGGCTCAGCTTTTTGACGTGGAGTGTCACGTTCAGTGTAGGGCTCAGTTTTTTGACGTGGAGTGTCACGTTCAGGCCCGTGTAGTTCCCCGGGGGGTCTCTGAAGAGATAATAGGCCTGCTGCATCCTCTGGTACGAGGCTACTACTATGAGGTTGTCCATGAGGCTGACAACCTCATCATGTAAAACAAAGTGCCACAGAAAACACCATTGCAAGATCTTGATGCAGGCTTCCTGACAGGGGACCGGCTACAGTGGTGGTTTCATGCTTCGTAAAGAGTGCAATGGAAAATGATGATGATGAATAAGTTGCAGGCCTCCTCCTTCCTCCTTTCATTGCTCTTCCTTTTCTTCCGCTTGTTCTGTAAGTAAAGGTAGCACCATAGCAGTTGTTGTCGTAGGTGAATGACGTGATGTAGACCTCACCTGCACTAGGGCTCAGCTTTGTGAGATGGTGTGACCAGTTCCCTCCCTCATGGCCCTCGCCTTTCCTAACTCAGAGTAGAGTCATGTACTTATTTTTACGGCTAGGTAGACTGGGGCGTGCCAACCTAGTTTCGAACCAGGTCCCTTTACCTCGAGGAGCAAGCTTACTAGCCACTGCAAATCGGACGCTTTCTGTAGGTGAAAGGGTAAAGATAGTTTCATAGCAGATACTGCCGTAGGCGAGTGAAGTGTTAAAGACTTTGCTATACTAGGTCCAGCTTCGAGAGTAGTGGTGACCAGTTTCCCCTCTTCGCAGCCGTTGCCTTCCCTAACTCAAGAGCAGAGTTATGTACCCATGTACAGCTGGGTAGACTGGAGCGTGACGCCACCGTGTTCGTAACCATGTACCTTTGCCGCGAGAGACCAGCACTCTCGTGTACGTACCATTATCGGACTCCACCTCCAAGTGGTGGTCCTGGAAACAGGCTGCATCACTGCAGTCTGGCTGAGAGAGTAGGGGATCGAAGTGGGAAGGCAAACCCGGTCCTAAAAAATGCCATGCCGAAGTCGGATGTGTCGGCCGAAAGGCGCAAATATCGCAGCTGCACTACAAACAGACACAACGCAACCAACGTCCTTTTCAGGACGAACGAGGAAGGAAGAAGAATACCCAGTCTCCTTGCCAACCGTTTCTTGCACGTTGCATTATTTCCACTCTTATGATGTCTACGGTCTGTATTGTTATACAATGATTTTTTTTTTTTTTCAAAATCCTTGTTTACTTTCCTGTTAGTACTCTTTGCAGTAGGAGGATTTTGTGACAATGCTTATATTACTTTTTGTCTAAATGAAACTTCTGTAACAAACAATGAACCAGTCCAGACAGCTTTTCCAAAAAATACAGAACAGGCGGAAAATTAAAGAAAATGTGCGCATTGCACCATGAAAACAACAGCAAGGGTGGTTTCATGTTCCGTAACGAGCGACTAGGGAAGTAATGATGATGGTAATTTAAATTGTATTAATCCTAATATGGGGTCGGAGTGGCCCAGAGGTATGGCGCCCGCCTCGTATTCAAGGGGTACCGGGTTAGAATCCCAGTTGAGGAATTATAATTTATTGAAATATTTTTTTTCAGAACCAGTGGTCCTAATTACGTCATACTCCATCTGGTCTCATGGGTAGTGAGATAGGATGACTAGCCTTCTCGGATAAGGGCGAAAAAATAGGAGGTCCCGTGTGCAAGTTGCGCACGTTAAAAATCCCACAGTTGGAAATCGTAAAGAGTAGGCTTATCTGGCTGCTGCCCTGGCAAAATTTAAAAATTAGGAAACCTACCCACCACAAAAATATTTATAGAATGTGTGATTCCAACGTGAGTGTATATTGATGGTTGATGTGATGTCATTTTAAAGTCAGGTTCTAACTACCGTATATAGCCTAGATGGTAGCTTGATATTTGGAACACTTACTTGACACAATGTAGCTAGTCTGTTAGGCTGATGACTATCTAAATTAAGTGGTAACTGTCCCTAGCTAGTTGGCATACATCTTTGACACATTGTAACTAGTGAAGAATGTATCTGACTAGTTAGCTTGGTATCTTAATAAGTTAAGTGATCAATGCATAGCCGTGAGTGTATATTGATGGTTGATGTGATGTCATTTTAAAGTCAGGTTCTAACTACCGTATATAGCCTAGATGGTAGCTTGATATTTGGAACACTTACTTGACACAATGTAACCAGTGGAGATTGTATCCGAATTGTTAACCTAGAACATCTTAAGTCAGGTAGTAACTATATCTTCTACTTCTTCTAGGATCCTTAGCCCTTGACTGACAAAGCAGTCAGTGGCCATCACGCCTAGTGGCGTCTTGTAAGGCAGCAACAAACTGTCCCCACCTCTTTCGGTCGATGACCATCCTTCGTGCCGTGCCACAACTCTGGTTCATGCTTTGCATTTCAGCCTCCACAGTTCTCCGCCAGGTTGTCTTTGGTCTTCCTCTATTTCGCCGTCCTTCTGGGGGTCCATAGCATAGCAGTTTTGGTGATGGTGTCAGGGTCTCTTCTGAGGACATGGCCAACCCATTTCTAGCATCTGGCCGCATTGATGAGTAACCATATAGCCGTGAGTATATCTTGCTAATAATCATGGTATTATATATATATATATATATATATATATATATATATATATATATATATATATATATATATATATATATATATATATATATATATATATATATATATATATATAATTTCAGGTTGCAACTGTATAGCTGAGACGGTAGCTTGCTATTTGGCCTACCTATTTGACACATGATAGCTAGAAAATTATATCTGACTAGTTAACCGAGTATCATAATATCATGCTTGTTGGTATGGTATCCTACTTTTGTAGTTCAGGTTGCAACTATATAGCTGAGACTGTATCTAATTAATTGGCATGGTATCATGTTTGAAGTTCTGGTTACATCTGCTGGAAATGATAAAGTCATTCCATGACCACATGAAGGGAACAGTCCAGTATGCTGGAAGCACATCACAGCCCTTTGACATACGCAGTGGCGTTTAAACAAGGCTGCGTTCTGGCTCCAACCCTCTTCGGGATCTTCTTTGCCTTACTCTTGAAACATGCATTCAGAGATGCAACTGAAGGAATATGCCTTCACATTAGGTTAGATGGCCGCCTGTTTAATCTCGCAAAGCTGAAGGCAAAAACAAAAATCAGAAGGGTCCCCATTAGGGACTTGTTGTTCGCTGATGACGCTGCAGTCGTCACTCAAAGCCAACAGGAGCTTCAGAGCTTGATGAATCGCTTCACCCAAGCATGCAAGGACTTTGGCCTCACATTAAATCTAAATAAAACAAATGTGCTGAGTCAGGATGTGGGTGCTGCACCAGTTATCACTACCGATAACTATGAATTGGCAGTGGTGCACCACTTCACATACCTGGGGTCTACCATCAATGGACACATAAATTGAGAGCCGCATTGGCAAAGCTGCAGTTACCTTTGCCGGCCTCACATCGCGTGTTTGGGGAAACTCCAAACTCCAAACTCACAATGAAGACCGAAGCTGCGCTATATAACGCCTGCGTCACCAGCACACTTATATATGGTAGCGAGACATGGACAACCTATGCTAAGCAAGAAAGAAGGCTCAATACCTTCCATCTACGGTGTCTACGCCACATCCTCGGCATTTCGTGGAAAGATAAAGTGACAAATGTCGAGGTGTTGTCACGTGCTGGCCTTCAAAGCATGTATACACTGCTTAGACAGCGCAGACTACGCTGGCTTGGCCATATCCGCCGCACGGAAGATGGTCGCATCCCGAAATATATCTTCTACGGACAACAGGCAGATGGCAAAAGAACAGTTGGGCGATCGCAGCTGAGATTCAAAGATGTGTGCAAGAGAGACGTGAGGGCACTCGACATTAATCCAGCTACCCGGGAGGATGAAGCTGCGGATCGCACCAAGTGGCGATGCTATGTGCGGCGCCACCTCAGTTTGGGCGGAAAGAAGCTCACACAACAAGCAGAAGAGAGGAGAAAACATCGAAAGGAACACCAGGAAAATAAGCAGCTGAGGGCTGTCACCTCCGGGGCGCATTCCCATAGTCAGTTATGACTGAAGGGGCTATTATTATTATTATTATTATTATCATCATGGTTACATCTGTAATGTTGAAAGTACACAGTTATGGTTGGCAACGAATCATATATTGTTTCGTTCAGGTTGCTACTTTATAGATAAAAGTATATCTTGCTAGTTGGTGGGTTATCTTGTTTTTAAGTTCAAGTGCAACTGTATAGCTGAGAGTATGTCTTACTAGTTGGTGTGTTATCTTATTTTTGTAGTTCAGGTTGCATCTATATAGCTGAGAGTATATCGTGCTAGATGGCACATTGTCATGCTCACCTGTCACGGAATTGCCTCCCCTGCTTTGCAGTAGTGGTCCAACAATGGCCAAAACTCAAGAGTATCTAATATGGGCCTTCAAAGGTGTCTACCTTCGCACAAGATTACTCTTGGCAGAGTTGTAGATAGAAGGATAATGATGCTTCTATCTCAAGGGTGAGTTCATAAGAAATTTCCGAAGTCAAGAACAATGCTACATTGGCAAGGCAATTGTTAACTTATATCGGTCCGCGCCTTTTATGAAGAATTAAGCAATTATTAATTTCAGCTCGTTCAAGCCCCCACCCTTATTTACTCAGTGGGATTCTTATTATTATGGTATAGCTCTGTTTAGAGTATATTTAGTAAATTGACTGAGACAAACATGCAGTACATTCAAAAAGATTAAATCGACGTTAAATTTGTATATTTACAAATAACAGATTTAATAATCATTTAGGTTTTAACAAGGTTGTAAAGAAATGAATAATTATGTTTTTAAATTTTATCATCACTGTTGTGATGGAATAGAAGTGTGTAAAGGAAGTCACATGGCAGTTTTAGGGGTTACTTAGCTTTCAGTGATGGTTTTGCTCCTTCTGATGGGTTGGTTCTTGGTAGACTGATCACGCTCGTCGCTGGTCAAGTTTGTAAGTGTCCGGGAGTGTCTACGAAGTTGATCCCTCATCTTAAAGCTCAGGCCACTTTTCCCTTCTTGTTCCAGAGATAGGACTCTAAACTGGTACCAACACGGTAAAAGAATAGAAACAAAACGCTTTCCTGAGTATTGCATTTTCCGACACATAGTTATGGGTCCCTTTCTCCTATTCCATGATCCCATCTACCTCGGGCTTTACCCTCGAGAGAAAACTTTCTTGAAAATTTAAATTGAATAGCTTTATATTTACTTTACACACACATGGAAAGGTTAAAATTATAGATAGAATATGTTTACGTTAAGATCTACACTGATTGAATAGTGTTCACAATATAGATTGAATATGTTTTCCTTTTCATCTTTACCTCCCTGCTCCATATGGAACTTTAGACTACCTATGCTTTTAGTTCTCGTTAAGAAACTAGCAATAATGCAGTTACCAGCCCTTGCAGTGGTGGTTCATGAAATCATCATTCTATATGAGGTTGCCAGCCGCAACTGACTTGGACAGCCACTAGCACTTTTCATATATTAATTTTCACATGGCAAGATATACATATTAGTTCATATGTTAGTAATGAAAAATATAGAATGTAAAATGCACGACTTACGCCAATCTTGGCTCACAGACTGTTTTCTCAGAGAAGTAGGTTTAAAGCACTGGCAGATGCCCTTTTTCACGAGTCTTGGGGGTCGTTATGTTAGCACTAAACTCCCAATATGACTCCATGGTTCAGTTTCCTCAGATGCCGGTCTTCCTTATTAAAATGGTTATCCTGGGCACTTTAAGTCCTTCAAGATGTTCCACAAAGTCCGGTCTGATAAAAAGAATTCTGAATTCTAACTTCTGGCAGTCTGGTTTCGTCTTGGCAAACGATCCTCACAGTGAATTTTCACAGTGTCTTAAAACTGCGAAAAGGTCAGGTTATATGGCCCTTCTCTCCCACATTTTGTTTTTTTTACGATGCTAAGAAAGCTTCAATCGTTTCAAACATGCGTGTTTAGTGGGGTAATTTCAAAATTATTTCCGCCTGAAATAATATGCAGTTTGGTTTTAGGTGGAACAAGAGAGGCAATATTTTGCTTAAGAATATTAGCAGAAAAATATACAGAGGTCCAAAAAAGTATGTACATGTGCTTCATTGACTATAAGAAGGCTTTTGACAGAGTCCATCATGAGAAAATAATTGAATGCCTCGAAGACATAGGTATTGATGGAAAAGATATAAGAATACTCAGTAACCTTTATTTGGAGCAAACTGCCACAGTAAGATCTGGAAGGAATTATTCATCATATATAGACATAAAAAGAGGTGTCAGACAAGGTTGTGTGCTGTCCCCCTGCCTATTTAATTTATACATTGAAAAAATTTTCAAACAGATACAGGAAATACCAGGACTGAACATCGGTGGAAGGTCAATAAACAACCTTAGATATGCAGATGATACCGTGTTGTTAGCTGAAAGCGAACAGGAGTTACAAGAACTAGTGCAGCAAGTGAACAGTATAAGTCATGAATATGGACTCGACATTAATATTGAGAAAACAAAAACTATGATAATTAGCAAAACAGATGATAAACCCACATTAAAGATAAGCGTAAATGGGAAAATCCTGGAACAAGTCAAGAGCTACGTATATCTTGGTCATATAATAACAGAAGATGGCAGATGTGAAACAGAAATAAGAAAAGAATAGGAATGGCCAAAGCTACATTCAACAACATGAAACATATACTGACATCTAAACAGTTATCTCACAAATTAAAACTGAGAATCATAAAGTGTTATATATACTCTGCATTTCTGTATGGTGTGGAAACATGGACGATGAATAAGCATTTGGAAGAAAGAATTGAGGCTCTTGAAATGTGGATATACAGAAGAATGGGGCGTATCTCGTGGAAAGAGAAGAAAACAAATAAGGAGGTCCTAGAAAATCTAGGTATGAAAAGAGAACTAATGAGGAAGATCAAAGTTCGGCAGCTAAAATACTTTGGCCACATAAAAAGGCATAACACTCTGCAGAAGACCATAACAGAAGGGAGAGGTGAAGGCAAACGTGCAAGGGGAAGACAGCGCTATAAGTGGGAAGATAACATCAAGAGATGGACAGAAAAGAGTCTATCAGAGTGCACCACCAAGACAAGAGACAAAAGACGTTGGAGATCCATTACAGCCAACCTTCGTTGTGGAGATGGCAACTGATGATGATGAATGTTTTTGTAACAAGGTGTGCCGGAAACGGTGATGTTATGCATGTCTGTCCAAAATGTGTCACACAGACGAGTAATCTCGTTATCTGTCGCTTGAGCACACACAATCCGTCTCTTTACCATCTTGACAAAGAACGCACTCTGGCCCTATCAGTGATTAAACAAATGCGCTGGGCGATTTTAGTGTTAATCTGTAGTCTGATGTCGGCCACACTCGAGATTAACCAGCATGGTTTTCGTTTAATTATTATCTCAGCCGTTCCTTGCAATCAGGGAGAAACGGATAACCAAACAGACATGACGACCTATTAGCGAGAGGAGTGTAAGAATTTTTGAAAATACCAAATATCTGCTACATATCAGAGAAAGAAAAAAGTGCCAACCATGGAAAAGCACGTAAATAGTCAGTACCACAAATAGACAGGATGCAGCCATAGTGAAGCAGAGATCGACCCAAAAATAATTATGTGACATCACCCAGGCGGTAACTGTGCAGTTGAGACTTAACTGGCCGTTGCATCGCGCTGGTTGATGTTGGAGGTGATGATGAGGGCAAATTAGATTTGTAGTTTTGAATGCGCTTACGTTTTTATAATTCCTCAATGAATATGGAAGCATTGTACAGTACGGATCTCTAAGCATGTCCCATAGGACGGGCATATCGTGTACAGTTTTAGAATTTCTTTTTTTTTTTTTTTGCTTCCCTTTTGGCTTCCCTGTGTCTGTAAGCATTAATCTAACTCATTCCTTGTTAGAGAGAAAACTAGATTACCTTATGCTCTGTGCATGTTGTATTGATGAATTTTCTCCCTTGACGCAGGCAAAGCATAAATCAGTGGTTCCCTACCTTTTTCGATCTAGCGCCACCGTGGGGTCTAATGCAGCCTTGTACCTCGTATTATATGGAGCTCCTCGTATAATAGGGATTTCCCTTGATGTACTGGATTTCTCTTGTAAGAATAGTGGTTGTGCAACCGACCATTTTATCTGGGCATTATTGGACTGTATTACTAAAGTCGCTAATGTTTTATGTAATAGTTCTCATATTTGAGTGACGGTAAGAATGTCCCGGGTTCTCATTAAATTTGGCGCAATAAATAAATTGCTTGTTTAAGAAAATGTTGTCTTGACACAAAGAAAATGTTGTCTTGACACTTTCAAATTGAGACCACCGGCTAATTCACCTATCAACAAATATTTTAATGTCTTTGACAAGTTATGTTCTTTATTGACTTCATGTCAGATTGTTAAAAAAATAATAAATTGCTTCACAGTGAATTTGCAAATAATAGACGTAATCAGTACCGGAACATTTAGTCTGTTCATCTTGGTTAATACACCGATTGGCTAAGGGGTTAGAGCGCTTCTCTGTCCCTGCAAAGTTACCGGGTTCCAAGATCGAAACCTGGCAGTGTCACGTTCCAGTCTACCCAACTGTAAATGGATACCTGACTCTGCTCTTGGGTTAGGGAAGGTAAAGGAGTGGAACTGGTCACCCTACGTCATAAAGCTGGACCTAGTTTAGTGAAGTTTCGACACACCACTCCTCCTCCTCTATCTAGTATCTGTGGGACTACCTTGACCCTGTTGTTGTTTTTTTTTTTTTCAAGGAATACCTGGCTTCCCCCCCCATTATAATTTTCGGCGTTCCCATTTAATAATTGCCGCCCTCTCCCACTCATTCGTTAATTACCATTCCCCCTAAAAACTTAGCTACCTTGGGACGTCAGCTGACAAGTTGGGAAACACTGGTATTAAATCATTCGGTGCAGATCGTAAATGTCTGATTGCTACGCAAACGGTCGGCCTGCGCCATGTAGAAAACTGTGATTCTAGAAAGGCAGAAGAAGGCACAGTGGTATGTGTTTGAGCCGTCTCTTGTGTAGTAGCAAGTTGCTTGTGTGTTGTCTGTGTTGAATGAACCAGACAGGACGAAAAGGTGGTATATATTCACTCATTCATTAACCGTCAGCTGTCCACGGAGCATAGGTTTTCAACAAACGTATGCCGAGTCCTCCTGTCACGTGACATTAGCTCAAGGTCTTTACGTGTCGACCTCATCATTTTCATTGTTGTGTTGATTAGTACAGTAAGACACAACCACGTTTAACGACCGTGTCGTACATTCACCAAGGTTTTGTTAACACAAGCATGTAACCCGCTAAAACATAACGCGGGGAAGGGGGGGGGGGGGGGGGAAGGTATATGGGTTGTGCTTTTCTACCCCATGTCCTGACGCCGGCACTAATTTTCCATTGGTTATTTATTTCCCACCGTAATTCAATTCAACTTCATTGCATCTTTATAGTCAAAGCTATCATGACACGGGAAAAAAAAATTGAAAGTCCTCCGCGTTCTTTTAATCAGCGTTCAATTTTACTTTCACGGTGCAATGCGCACCTTGTCCGTATTTCCCCGACAAGCTGTTGAAATTTTTTTCATTGTTCACTACAGGACGTTTTACTTAGACAATTAGTAGTAATATGAGGATACTCACATTTGATAAGACAACGCCTTGTGAATATTCCCTAACTAAACACGTTTCTGTTGTCTTTTGTGGTATCTATAGATATCTGCTGGGCATCTTATTCCTCGGTCGGTCGTGTAAATGGTACTGAGATCCTGTCCACAGGATCTGTTATCACCCACATCGTCAGACTGGATGTGTCTACTTGACCGTGTGGTTTATTGTTTGGTCGGTGCCTCATAACCTGGGTCTAGGGAGTCCACATTTTACTATTTCCTTAGATAGGTAACTTATCCCCTTGTATACTAGAAAAACAGTTGTTTTGTATTCTGCGGAAACTGCATTTGCGTTCATTGGTTACGTTGCGGTATTTTTATGGCAAGTTGTCCCAGTGCCTTAGACTCCACCGCCGCAGAAGCACATGGATTCTGTGGTGTGTGCTTCTTGCTCGAGGGTCGGAGGCCAGTTGCCGTGGTTGGCCACATGTTCCCTAAGGAGCGGAAGAAGTGAATGAATGAAGCAGTGATGTTTAGCTCATGCTGTGCCCACTTATTGACTTTCCTCTGATCATTTTTTTCTCATCTCCCAATCCCAGTTCTTTCTTTTCTGGTATATCCTTGTCTGAATGTGACAGTTCTGTCCATGAATATTCGTACAATCTTTTTTCCCCCACTCTGGTTCTGCGTCGCTTGGGGATCATGTTTGCCGGTCTTGATTTCATTGGGTCGCTAATTATAATTATACGCGTGCCCTTTGACACCACGCACACTAAAATAATTTCCTATATTGTTACCGGCCCGTTGGGCGACTTTCATAACATTCTATAGAATTTGAAATATTGTATATCTTGTAGAGCCCTGAATTTGGGAGAAAATCGACCAGGAGGATGAATAGGCCAATGGGACAGAAAATCAAAGAGCGGAGGGAACATAAAACAGACAGGATTGGGACGACTTCTTGGAAAAAGACGTGGTGGAATGACAGATATAACCCAGGGGAGAAATGTAAAAATGTTGAGATGACGCATTTTGAAGCTTTTTTTACCCCTTTGTTTTTTGTGCTCTTATGTATTTCCTCTGCACCCAACTCCCTAAGCGTTTTTTTTTTCCTTTTGAGAAAAATACACTGCCATCTTCGTTTGGTCTCATTTAGCTACGTCAAACTGTCCCATAAAATAGGCAGATTGTTTTTGACTTCTCTCGAGGCCATACAGTTTCTGTGCTGCAAGTCTGCCTCTCTTATGTAGTCAGTATTTCGTGTAGGCAAGGTTTTTTCCTTTACTGGTTATCTTTGTTCTCCGCGTGAGTAGATATCTTTATATTTGTCCCGTCCTGTGTTTAATTATTATAATTTTTTTTAAATGTTGCCTCGTATTGGCGAGGCGCGTCCCGTTCAGCGTAGTCGGTTATATTAGGGCGCATTTCCAAACATAAAAGACCGTTAGGTGTGATAACTGTGTTTAATGTCGTCACCACATGACATGATTTATGTAGTGCCAAGTTCTCGGTCTGAGAATTATCAGCCGAGTCTTCTTTGGTTAGGCTTATGGAGATAGATCCCGTTATATCCAGATGATATCGACGTAGGAGATATTTTAAGATGCAAAGTATACAGATACACGTGTCGAGCTGCAGAAGGAATACACAAGAAAAGCTAGCTGTAACGTGAGAGGTAGATCCAGATAAAAACAAACAAGCAAAACAAAACACGCACATACCTCCAAAGATAAATTCATGAGCAGAGGGTCGTACAAGACCGGCACACGTCCTGTATAACGGGATCGGATAACTCTAGAGCAGACGATGGAAGTTACATCCAGCGTTAAAGATACAAGGGATCTATCGGAGATAGGTTTTGAGTTAGAGCAATGCTCCTGTAATCAGTGCATGCAGTTGAGTTAGAGCGATACTTCAGTAATCAGTGCATGCGGTAGAGGTAGAGCGATACCCCAGTAATCAGTGCATGCGGTAGAGGTAGAGCGATCGCCAGTAATCAGTTCATGCAGTTGAGTTAGAGCGATACCCCAGTAATCAGTTCATGCAGTTGAGTTAGAGCGATACCCCAGTAATCAGTTCATGCAGTTGAGTTAGAGCGATACTCCAGTAATCAGTTCATGCAGTTGAGTTAGAGCGATACCCCAGTAATCAGTTCATGCAGTTGAGTTAGAGCGATACCCCAGTAATCAGTTCATGCAGTTGAGTTAGAGCGATACCCCAGTAAGCAGTGCATGCAGTTGAGGTAGAGCTATACCCTAGTAATCAGTGCACACAGAACAGCCTGTTTCAGGGGTCGACAACCGGTCGATCGTGATCTACCGGTAGATCCTAGGGGATAATTTGGTTGGGGAAAAAATAATTTGTAACCTACGAACCTAGGTAAATTTCGGCGTAGCCCTCTCCCGCTGGCACTTAAAAGCGAGGTGTCCCTTGGTTTAACGCTACTCTCACCACATTCCCAGTGAAAACCCGCAAGCTAGTTTACATAAACTCACTTTATTCGTGACCTGCATTAGATAGGAAGCGATCATTTGTTTTAAGTGAAGTTAACATTCGGTAAAGTATTTATAGTTTTACTTTTCTACCTCTCTGTCGATACGATTGTAGGAAGCTGATCGTGCGGACGTAGAGGTAAAAGTTACATATAGGCACCATTTATTCCAATCCTAGATACTCTGAAATCGGAAAACATGCACTATATTATAATATAGTATAAAGCATAAAATAAATACAAACAAAAACATATTACAATAAATGAAACACGTCCTGATATAACCAACAGCTCCATGTAAATGGTAGATGGTTGAAAGGGGCGTGCTACAAAAAAGTAGCAAACACCTTAATTTAAATAAAATGATATTAGCAAGGTAGATGTCGCTTGCGACATACTAGCCCTTCATACTTTGGTACTAAACCGTGCCAACGCCGGATATCTAAGAGCTGTCCGTTTGTACTCCAAACTCAGACAGTCACTTTTCCGAAAGGAAAATTTATCATTAGAGAGTCTGCCACGTGCGAATCCAGAAACCTGATTTATGCTATCATCTGCAAGAGGTGTGGCATTACCTATATTGGTGAAACTGGCAGGCGTTTGGCAGACAGGTTTCGTGAGCACTTGAATGACATCTATCATGGCAAACATTTACCGGTGGCCCTTCATTTCAATAGGCCTGACCATTCAGGTAATTCCGATATTCAGGTTACTGCCCTCCTTTCATGTGCCGGTAATGACAAGACTCGCTTTTCGTTGGAGAATCGTCTTATTTTTAAAATGGGCGTTTTAGCTCCTGATGGCTTGAATATCCAACATCATTTTGCATAAATTCTGGTAGCTTTTCTCTTTTTCATTCTTGATTCGTTGTCTTTTAGATCTATCTTCTTATGTTTTTGTTTTGGTTCGTTTCATATCCTTTTATATCTTTTGTTTTGTCGCTATCATACGTCATTTCCTTGCGATTTCTGTGACGGAATACTACGGCTTTCTTTCACAGTATCTTCGGATCGAGCTCAGTGAACTTTTACTTGTTCCAAAGTTTTGTTAATTCTCTTTTTTTTTCTCGTTTCGTTGATTATTTACTTTCTTGTTTCGGTATTTCTTTTAGATTTTACGATTTTTTTTGTATTATTATTGTTCTTTTTTTCTCTCATCACTGTTGTTGTTTACTTTTTCCATCTGCTTGTATCGCCCATCTGTTGTATATTTCTCATCATCGTATGTTTTTGTAGTACCTATATGTAATTCTTGTCCTTGTCACCTGTTTGTAACTGTGGCTGACGAAGGGTAAAACCCGAAACGTCCCTTGTGTTTTGTGAACCGTTATTTGTAAAACTGATTGAATACCGTTTTATTGGTTTAAATACTTATAGATCTTTAGAGAGCTCAGTGTTTCTAAAGTAGATCCCCACAGTTCCAGGGTTGCCTACCGCTGGCCTACTGTATACGTTAGTTGGAGGAAATCGCTAGTTCAGACGCGCAGTCGCCAACAGTAATTAATCACAACGTAGTCCGTACGTACACGTTAGGAGGATAACAACGTACTTAAAGCTTGCATTCACTGATTTGTGAACAAGAGGACTCGTGTTACTGATTTGTCGAATATTGTTTTCGATCTTCATTGTTCCTCTTGTTCGTCTGACCGATTATTTTCATAGTGTAGAGGAAGACCAAAATACCTTGTATATATATATATATATATATATATATATATATATATATATATATATATATATATATATATATATATATATATATATATATATATATATATATATATATATATATATATATATATATATATAACAGCAACAACAACTTATGTTATAGTCAACGTTTATAAAAACACGCATGTCACTTATGTAATATTCTAATTCCAGTGAATTTCAGGATCTATTTTTGATGCCGTTATTAAACATGGAGCGTATCTGTCAGTTCTTATTATTTCTTTTTTAATCAAACGTAGAACTTTTCATATATCCTTTCAAAAGTAAAGCTTTTTTTTTTTAAATTAAACGTAGAACGTTTTATTTTATTTTAATATCACACGTAGAACGTGTATGATATTTTGTTCAAACGTAGACCGTGTTCTGATATTTATATCACACGTAGAACAACCTTGATATTATTATCAGACGTAGAACGTTTCTGACATCCTTGTCTAAACGTAGAATGTATCTGATATCTTTATCAAGCATAAAACGTTTTCTGATACCTCTTTAAACATAAAACATTTTTTATATTCTTGTTAATCGTCTCTGATATTTTAATAACCATATAATATAGCTCACATCTTTCTTAGTGATAAATTTCTACTAACGCCATGTAGCCTAACTGAACATTTATTTATTTTTTAATTAAAAAAAAATATACTATCTTTATCGAACTCATACCGTTTCTAATATCGCTATTAAACATCTAGATACGTCATTGATATAGTTATTAAAAATAAATAGTTCATAATATGGTTATTAAACGTGCAGAGAATCTGAGGTTGTTTTTAACAGAACTTGACAGTACATCCATTATTAGTCATTGGTTCCACTAATTGCAGATGATTCTTACCTGGGCATCTCGTATGTAATTTTACCTGCGATTTTTACCGAACGCGCTATATAATTATTTGTCATGGGATCACGCTCATATTTACACACACACATACGGGCACGCACTAATACAACACACCCGCGGGGACGAACTCATACATCTCACATATGGGCATGCACTCACACAGCTCACATACGGTTATGCAGTTACATGGTGAACACACGAACATGCACGTACACAGGTGCACACATATACGCGCACACATGGGCCACACCAAGAAGCATAAGCCTTCAGCAATCACATGCTAAGTCCTCCTGTCGCTTGCCATCAACTCAAGGTTTGTCCATGCCTTCCTCATAATTTTCGCTTCTGTTTCCAGTTTTCTTCTCCGTGTGGTCTTCTGTCTACCTCTACTTTCCTTACCCTGGGGGTTTCCAGAATACGAACTGCCAGGTAATGTAAGCAGCAGATTTCCTCAGTATGTGTCCAATCCATCGTCAGCGTCTGCTTCCCATCTCTTGGAAAGATAGATATATTATGAAGCAATAGCTAATATCTTAGGATTTGGATTTCCTTTTGGTAAGGGAAGTTTAAGACATCATCAGATACGCATTAATAAAAATGTATGTGTGTGTATATATATATATATATATATATATATATATATATATATATATATTATATATATATATCTATATATATATATATAAATATATATATATATATATACATATATATATACTGAAGCACATTAAAAACGCACCACTATTATATATACTGATGCCGAGAAGCTGGAAAAAAAAAAGGTGTGGGAATGGATTTTCCCCGTGTTTGCCAAGAGATAGAGAGCGAATGGCTGCTGGAATGGAAAGTGCATGATTCAACCCACGGGTTTGTGTACAGACTACATGAAAACGATGAAAGTTACACGTGCAACACGATTCCCACCAGCTATGACCCTGAAAATGTGTACACGTTGTGGCAGTATACTCGGTATAAAAAGGCGGTTGAGACAAAACACCCAGTACATGTGCTTGAAATGCCACGACTATCTGAAAACGACCGCCAACGAGCCATTGGTATGTTGGAGACCGGAATGAGCTCGCGGGCCATTGCCAGAAGGATGAATTGCCACCACAGCACTATTGTACGTCTCAATGAACGTTACGGAACCACTGGCAGTGCCCGGGATAGACTTCGGAGTGGCCAACCACGAGTTACTACCCCTGCGCAAGATCGTCATATTGTGCTGAGTTACCTAAGGAATCGTTCTCTCCCGGCAAGTCAAACAGCAAGAGCAATAGTGGGTAGACATGGGCAAGTCTCTAGAATGACAGTCATACGACGACTCAGAGATACAGGCCTTACTGCAAGACGACCTTATGTTGGGCCAAACTTGACTCAGACATCGTCAGCAGCGCCTGCAATGGGCAGAGCAACATGTCAGATGGACTAGACTGCAGTGGAATGCTGTCCTATTCACAGACGGGAGCAGATTCAACATATCCTTTTGCTGATGGACGTATGCGGATTTGGCGACGGTGTGGAGAGCGCTTTGCAGATTGCTGTGTCAACCGATTTGGAGGTGGCAGTATTCACATTTGGGGATGATTCAGTTTTCACCATCGCTCGCCTCTTCACGTCTTCCGTGGAAATGATAATGCTGTGACATATCGAGATGAGGTTCTGGATGCACTGGTTGCTCCTTTGTTCACAATTTATCCAGACTTGCAGCTTCTCCAGCATTTTTTTGTATTTTTGGTTTTCTCCCTTGCCTGCACAGAATGCAATTAATTTCATAACAATCAAATGTACAAATTAATGACCAGCATGGATTCATAGGAAAATGAATAAAGATTCCAAATATGTAAACTTGTAAACACTTATATTTACATTTCACACTCTGTTTCTGGATTATACAGGTGGTGCGTTTTTAATGTGCTTCAGTATATATATATATATATATATATATATATATATATATATTATATATATATATATATATATATATATATATATATATATATATATATATATATATATATATATATATATATATATATATATATATATATATATATATATATATATATATATATATATATATATATAAAGCTACAGATTTTACGTTTAGATTTGCCTGAATGTACAGAAAAACAGAGGGGAAAAAATAGCCAGTACAATAACATTGACAAACATTGTGTGATACTTTGATCAAACGTAGAACATTTTCTGATATTTATATCACACGTACAACGTGCTTGATATTTTTATCAAACGTAGAACGTTTCAGACATCCTTGTTTAAACGTAGAATGTATGTGGTATTTTTATCAAACGTAACACATTTTTTGATATCTCTTTAAACACCTTGCCGATAGAAACAGCAGTGGATAGCAAAGAAATATGAAAGAAGAAAAAAAGAATGTACTGCTCAAGACACATGTATCATCATCTGTCATTTGAATAGGGAGTTTCGCTTCGTGTTGGCGAGGCACGTCCCATTCAACCTAGACGCAAGGTCTGTCGGTTATATTATGGCGCTTGTCCAAAAATAAAAGTCCTCGTGGTCTGGTGTATGATTTTTAAGACGAAGTGACTGCCAGAAAGGTAGATAATACCGTAAGAATATTGCTTGTGTGTTATATTTGGCAATAACAGAAATAGCAATGTACAAGGCAGCGCATACCTAAGGTCACATGTTTAATTCTGAAAACAGCATTCTACAAAACAAGTAATATTACAATCCTGTTCGCTCCAGAATAAAGATTTCATCATAAACCAAGTACTGCATTAATTTTAAATGTTCTTTTCTCGGACATGTGCCTGGCCCTTCACTGCATCTCTGCAGTTGCTTCCTTTGTCCAACCTAGATGACCATTTTGTGTTGGACGATTTATTATTTACTTCCACGAGTGTTTTTCTTACTCAAATAAATGTGCTACTGCACGAGTCTTTCCTATCCTTTTATGAACATTATCTGCCCCTTTTTCGTGTTGCAAGGACTGTCTCATCAGGTACACCATTGGAAAACCCGTTTGATCTTTGCACATATCCATGCCATCAAAGTTTATGTTTTGTTTCTCACAGTTAGTAGAGCTTAATACAGCCTGTTTTATGATGTTTTGCACACTTACATGTGATATGATCCATGTTTAATAATCCAGCGATCTCTCTTAAACATCTTGTTATAGTTTACAGTAAGTTCGATAATAAGCAATTTTCCTCTCTTGCTTTCGTGTGTTCGTCTCACTGGATCAGAGTTCGGCACCCGAGTTTGCGGACATATAGTAAGTAGAGATTTCTCTCTATTACGCTTGCTTTGTGGATTCGAGTCGAATACCGGTACCTGTTTAGCAATATTTTGTTTTTAACTTAGAATAAGCGTATGTTAGGAATTCCGGATTAGACAAGTAAACTATTGCATGGCAATGGGTTGTTAAAAGAACCAGCCGGTTGAAGTTCTGCAAGCAGTTCCTTACTTATTTAGTCGTTCTTCTTCTACCCTGGGGTATACAGGTTTACCACATAGATCGCTATACTATCATATCGGCTGTCTGCCTTCTGGCCTGGTTCAAGTCTAGTCTTCGGTCCTTCAGTGATTGTCTGATTTTGTCCTCCCAGCGAACTCTGAGTCGTCCTGGAGGTCTGGATCCCTGGCTCTTGGTTTCGCATATTTATCGTGTAGTCAATCTTCTCCCATTCTGCAGATAGGACCAAACCATCGTAATTGAGACTGTTCCACTTGGGTCTTAAGGGGCTGGGTTTTGAGGCCATGACGTATCGTCTGATTATGGACCATGTCTCTTCTTGTTACTTCAACCACCCTACCCAGATACCTCATTTCTGAGGTTTGGAGCTGACTTTTGTGGATTGTAGTCATTTTCCATGACTCGCATCCATAAGTCAAGACTGGAACATAGGTGAAACATTATACAGCCATCTTCGTCTTCTTGCCAATGTGTCTTTTTGCTGAGGAATCCTCTGTTTATGGCCTGAAAAAGTGCAAATTCATAATTGAATTCATTTCGGTTGTAGAGCTCTGAAACATAAGGGAACACAACAGACGACAACCTCAAAGTTGCAGAGTTATACAAATGGGAGCGTGTGCAGAATAGAATGAATAAAAATGGCATGTCAAGATGACCAATGTTGAACAGATGGACAGAGCAAACAAATATTAGTGGAACAAGATGTGATAAAATGCTGATAGGACACCTATTGAAGAAACTAGTTGATATCATTACAAGATGTGATAAAATGCTGATAGGACCCCTATTGACGAAACTAGTTGATATCATTACAAGATGTGATAAAATGCTGATAGCATTACAAGATGTGATAAAATGTATTTTTACGAAATTTACCGCGATAACATCGAAAGGTCACTTTACCCGACAATAACCAAACGCTTTTATTCGCAGAAATCGAAGAAGAAACACAATCATTTTGACTGACTCCGACTCTCTCTTTCGCGAACACGGTCTTCATTTTATAATTGAATTTCTTCGAGAACATTCTCGACACAGCTAGAGAATTCTGGGAAGCAATAGACGTTCCGAGAATGTGGTGGCACAACGTGGACAGCTCTAGAGTTCGGTGCAGCTACGAAGGCGGCTTCTGGCTGTATGCGCGGTAGCAAGAAATGTCACGTGCTTTCTCTCAGCCACTCAGCGTCATTCACTTGCATGTTCTCACCGCGTGCAGTAGTATCAAGTGTTGAGTACATTTTTTGCTATCAGTTATTTTTATAACCGATTTTTACTTTTGTTTGTTTTTAATGGAGGCTAGAAAAGGTTAGAAAAGCCAAGTTTTACACAAACATGCGAGAGAAATTAAGATTTCGTTCTTCGTTTCCTTTTCTTTCTGTCTTCCTTTTTTCATTCATTCTTTCTTTCTTTCTTTCTTTCTTTCTTTCTTTCTATTTTAACTGTAAAAGCTCATAACAGTTCTTCAAGCCTTCTCGGACCCCCTGTGAGGACATCGCGGCCCCCGAGGGTCCGCGGACCACAGGTTAAGAAACGCTGCGTTACGGTATTTGCGTGATAAGACACCTCCCTCCCATACCTTTTCCCGATGAAATGACTTAACCGCTGTCTGATCGATGTGTGTTACACACGAATGCACTCACAACAAAAACAAATCAGTAGGCATAGTTGTTTTCTTCTCCTTCTGTATTGTGACAGGCCCCCATTCTTACTTCGCTCTGTTTCTTCATCCTGTTCCTCCTTCTGTATTGTGACTGGCCCCCATTATTACTTCGCTCTGTATCTTCAATCTGTACCTCCTCAACTTATTATGCCTCCTCTACATTATCTGCGCCCCATTCCCCTCTCGTTAGTTTATTCTCTCTACGCTGACTGTTATATCCTTTCCCTCTTCAGACTCCTCTTTCTCCACCCCCCGTATACTTATTATTTCCGTCTTCAACCTCTTCATTCTACTCGCCGTTTATCATTCTTTTCGTCCTCTACTGATTGTATTTCATCTCCCATATACTTCGCTTTCTTTCCTCAGCTTCTTCTTTCTTCTCTCGCCCTCTCCCTCTCTCTCTCTCTCTCTCTCTCTCTCTCTCTATATATATATATATATATATATATATATATATATATATATATATATATATATATATATATATATATATCCTTTTCTTCAACCTCTTCTTAAGTCGCACCAGTATGAATCCTTTCCATCCTCAGCTCATTTCTCAGCACTGTATTTTCATGATTCCCCTGTGTGCCCACATCTTTCTCCTCTCCATATATTTATCCTGTCCCTTCTCACTCTCATCTTTGTTCTCTCCCTATTTTTTTTCTTCCTCCCACTGATCTGTCTCAGTTCCATTATTGATATTCTCTCTCCTCAACATTGTTCGTTTGCCCTGTCCATAGATTTATTTTGTTCCTACTCTGACTGTTCTTACATTTATCATTTTCTGACTTCAACCCATTCTTCTTCTCTCCACATCTTTTATTAATTTCCTTCTTGCCTTAGCACTCTACAGTTTTATTCTTCTGTGCTCTTCTTCCTATTTCATATAATTGTCTTCGCTCTCTCTCCCCCTCTCTAGCACACTCTCTCATACTCTCTCACATAAACTCTCTCGCTCTATCTCACACTCTCTCTCTCGCTCTTTCTGATTTCGCCATCACCTCAAACAATTTCCACTGTTTCAACCTTCTTTCTTCCATGTGGCTTCTTTCACAACCTGTACTCCCACTTTTGTTTTCCGTTCAGTTTCTTCATCTTCTATTTTATATTGTTCCCACAACTTCCTGATTCTCATTCTTTTTTTTCCATACCCATATCCTTCTTCCACACTTTCCTTTTCCTCTATCTTATTCCCCTCACGTTTGTCTTGAGTTGGCTTGTTCTGTGATTAATCTTTGTTCCCTCATTTTTTATCTGTCAAATTTCCTTCACAGATGTGCCTGTGTTATCCTTCCATCATGTCTCATGTTATTCTCTTGGTCTTCTGCCTCTGTTTATTCACATATTAAATATAGATTACAGTGGTGTGTTCCCCGCATTTTAGTTGTCTGTGTTCGCTCACACAAGTACGTTTCTTTGAATATTGGACGAAGACGACAAAAAAAAAAAAAAAAGATATATTTTATTAATTAATCAAGATCGTCCTCCTGTGCTATCTGTCCTCTATGTGGCGCGGTATTGTCTTTGATGTCTCGTTGTCTTTTTGGTTCTGGTAGACCTATTGTCTTTGATGTCTCGTTGTCTTTTTGGTTCTGGTAGACCTATTGTCTTTGATGTCTCGTTGTCTTTTTGGTTCTGGTAGACCTATTGTCTTTGATGTCTCGTTGTCTTTTTGGTTCTGGTAGACCTATTGTCTTTGATGTCTCGTTGTCTTTTTGGTTCTGGTAGACCTATTGTCTTTGATGTCTCGTTGTCTTTTTGGTTCTGGTAGACCTATTGTCTTTGATGTCTCGTTGTCTTTTTGGTTCTGATAGACCTATAGTCTTTGATGTCTCGTTGTCTTTTTGGTTCTGGTAGACCTATTGTCTTTGATGTCTCATTGTCTTTTTGGTTCTGGTAGACCTATTGTCTTTGATTCCCAATTTATTTGTGGGGTCTGGGATGAAACAAAGAAAAATAGAATTACTGTACCATCATTCATGACGTACAGGGTAACTAACATGAGTTTGTGCACGAGGCTGACAACCTCGTCATGTAGAACACATTGTTACATAAACCACTACTGTAAGACCACGTGATTGCTTGGTTCAGGCTTCCTAGAAAGGTACCAGCTACATTAGTATCTCCATGATCCATAAAGAGCTCAAAGTATAAGGACGATGCTTCTCTTTGGCGCGTCATTGTATTGTTTATTACAAAACCACATTCTAGTTCAGTGGTTCCCAAACTTTTTTCTCTGGGCGGCACTTTCGGAATGAACATTTACTTGCGCCACACCGAATTTTTTATTGATAAGAAATACCTTCAAAAACAAAACAAAAATGAACTCCTAGCAGCGCTTTCTTTATAACATAGAACATTACTACTTTCTAATATCAACATGAGACATCCTGAAAGAATAAAACATTACAGCTACATAAAAACATGATTCATTCACAAATTATACAACTTTAATGAGAGCTTGTTTTTATCGGGTAGTCTTTATGATTTACATTATATTTAGCTATTTTTTTATTATTATTAAAAAATATTTGATATAAAGTAAATTATAGTACTGAATAATGTTTGACAACTTCTGGGAAATTCTACGGGTTTCTATACACATATTTCCCATATTATAAAGCATGTAACAAAATAAATAAGAAAATGACCTTCATATTTATTTTTGCCATATGAATTTTTTGAAAATGTCTATAAATTCTTGATTGTCTTTGAATCGTCCCGTCACACCTGCCATCCTCTCGCGCCGCACCAGTTTGAGAACCGCTGTTCTAGTTGGTCTTCTGTGTAAAGCAGGGCTTCTTAAAGTTTTTAGTGTCATGCACCCGTATGGTTATCTGGTGAAAGGCTACTGACCCCCTTTATTGTCCGGTGAAGGTTACGGATCCCTTCTTATCAAAAATGTACATAAACGCATAGTTTAAAATGTTACATACAAATAATACATTTTATTACAAAGAGCAACCGTTAAACGTACTTTATTTTATTTTTTTATTTTACCGGCGGCACTTAGGCTTTCAGCCCTTCGGCCCAATGACATGTCATTGCGAGGCTGGGGAACCTGTGGACTTCCCTTCCAACCCGGTCAGGAGCTTCGCTACTTCCCATCCACAGAAGGTTTATCTCAGGAGCCGTTCAGGTTATTCAGTTAAAATCTCGGTCGGTGACACGCCTTCAAATGCCCACGCCTGGGCTTGAACCTTGAACACCTGATCGCCAGCGCAATGTGGTAACAATTACACCAGCGCGGCTCCCGTTAAACGTACTTATATTCATACTGAAGTATAACAACTATGTAAACATGGCATAATTCTTTACATGCAGAAATCTGTGAATTTCCCGAATAAAACTAAATATTTAAAAAAATCAAATAAATTAAAAATGAAGTATTACGTTTAAAAAGACATGTCAGTGAGAAAGTCCTTGTTTCCATTTAGGAACCCAGGGTCCGCAGACCACAGGTTCAGAAACCCTGGTATAAAGTATAAGGTGTATTACACTGGATAAGTTTTTCCTGCTTCAAAGCTGACTGGTTACTGAAGGTCAAGTACAAACTGTCATCGATTTACGACTGGGTTTCGTTCAGACGACTCCCTCGTAAGTCGAAATGGTCGTAATTCGGAAATGACTATATACAATATCAACCGTGAGGATATGTTAACATGTTTGAATGCTAAAATATGTGGGTCTCTTTTGTTATATGTCACATTTTTTTTTTTACTCTGTTTATAGTGACATAATACAAGGTAAACATTATAGGATAGAATTACTGTACTGTAAAAAGTAATGAAACATGAGTGTACAGCACTTCAGGGATGCCCGTCGTAAGTACGAGTGATCATAAGTACGTCGTAAGTCGCGAAAGTCGAAGGTCGATGATAATCTATACGATTCTTCTGATAGACTTGGTGGTCTGTTATTTTTAGAAGTGCAACAACGATCACAAAGCTCATAAGCGAGATGCCATTAGCGAGATAATCTATACGATTCTTCTGATAGACTTGTTTTTAGAAGTGCAACAGCGAGATGCCATTAACGAGATAGATTTAAAGCTAAACATTGATTGATTTACATGTATGTGGGTGTGTGTGTGGTTTTGTTTTCCTTAATTACCTAGTCAGTGATAAAAATTGTGAAATATGTAAACAGAGAGTTTGACACACTGGCTGAGATTGAGGTATCTAAGAGTACTGTTTTGTGTCATAACATCGGTGTCGGTTTTAAGTCATAGCACTTGTGTCAGCTTTGAGTCAACGTCAGTGTCATTAAATTTGTCTGTGTTATTCTGAACATCCGGTTGTCTGAGCGATTGAAGAGCTTGCTTCTCGCGGCAAAGTTACTGGGCTCCGGATCGAAACCTGGTAGCGTCAAGCTCCAGTATACCAAGCTGAAAATGGGTACGGGACTCTACTCTTGAGTTAGGAAAGGCAAAGGCCGAGGAAGCAAGCTGGTCCTAGTATGGTGAAGTCTCTAACACGTTACTCTCCTAAGGCAGTATATAATATGGAACCACCTTTACCTTTTATGGTACTTGATTATGTGGAATATTCTCCTACTGTACTGAACATAGGCATTAATAACAACCCACAATATTGAATTGCCTCTCTGTATGTTTCAGATTGTTGTGAGCAGGACTTGCCTGAAGAGATCATCATGCTTGTTCAAGAGTGTGACTTGACAGCATATTCCCGCTTATTTTATACAAATGTACTTTTTTGTATGAAACATCTTGATTTGACAAACTGCTTGAACAAGTTTGAAAGAGGTTTATGCATTATGTATAAATGTCAGTGACATCATTATAAAAGGGTAAAAGGTGAGTATGTCAGTGTGGCTAGTTCCACTCGTAGCCTCCACATGAAGTGCTTTATTGCAGGTTTTCTGCACTGGGGGCCAGCAGTAATGAAGAGGGTATTGACTCATTCACAAGTCTCTAAGCACTGAAGTACTGTCATTTTTAGTAATTCCGTCACACATTCACAAGTCTATTAGCACTGAAGTAGTACTGTCATTGTTAGTCAGTCTGTCACACATTCACAAGTCTCTAAGCACTGAAGTACAGGCATACCACGGAGATATTGCGGGTTCGGTTTCAGACCACGGCAATAAAGCGAATATCACAATAATGCGGGTCACACCCATTTTTTTGGCTACCCAGCGCATAAAAAAGCTTAAAATCATGTTTACACTATGTCTATTAAGTGCGCAATAGTGCTAGGTCTAAACAGAACAATGTACTATAAAATTAAAAATACTTTATTGCTTAACAAAATGCTAATCTTCATTATCTGAGCCTTCAGTGAATTATAATCTTTTTACTGGTAGAGAGCCAAAATCTGTCGGAAGAAGGCACGCTCTAATAAATAAACATGAATAATTCGAAGAAAAGCGCAATATCTGTGAAGCGCAATAAAGTGAGGTATGCATGTACTATCATTGTTAGTCATTCTATCATACATTTATAAGTCTGTAAGTAGTAAATTGCTGTCAGATGAGAGGATGACTTTAATGAGGTTGTCTGTCGTTGTCCTGCATTATTTGGTATGTGTATAAATAACACCTTAATGTTGAGGGTTTATAGCAACTGGTCAAAGTGATTGTTTTCGTGTACAGTATATATTTGGCTGTTTAGACAGATAATTTTGGTGTAAATGATTGCATCATAGAGTGTATGGAGAATTACCTGGAGGCGATTTTTAATCAAGGGGCAAGCTAGAATTATGTTGGTGCATGTTTCTCTACTAGTTTTTAGAGTGTATAGATAAGCTAGTACTATAATAAAGCTAATATAGGCAAATGAGGGAAGATTTAATAAATACAGTGTGTGTGTGTGTATATATATATATATATATATATAGAGAGAGAGAGAGAGAGAGAGAAAGAACGAATGAACTTTATTTTCGAAGGGTTGAGAATTGGGCGCGCAGGCCCGTCTAACATTCTGCCCTTTCGCTCTCATTAATCTTGCATACTATATCCTTTTATTCCCATGTATTACTTTAAGCATTAATGTAAAGGCATGCAACATTATAAAGTTAACATAACAGCATTCATTTACAGTATACAATCATAATAAAAAAAATGAGGGGTTTTTTTTTTTAAACAAACAAGATAGTGACTGAAGAAAAATAATAGTAATAAATAAAAAATAAAATAAAATAATATAAACAAAACAATAAATAAAGAAATTCTGTATACCGACACTCACTCACAGAGAGAGAGAGAACGAACGAACGAACGAACGAACGAACTTTATTTTCAAAGGGTTGAGAATTGGGCACGCAGGCCCGTCTGACATTCTGCCCTTCCTTTCTCCCGTCTTTTATACTGATTTCATTTATTCTCACATACAATTTACCCATCAATTCAAGGAATTCAACGTTGTACAGGTAAAATAATAGCATACTCACATTCACAGTATCTAATTATAAACATGAAATAAAATATGTTGAAAAGCACTAACATCATCATTAAACCTACACTCGATATTATA
This sequence comes from Oreohelix idahoensis, assembly GCA_024509875.1. Classification (NCBI taxonomy): domain Eukaryota; kingdom Metazoa; phylum Mollusca; class Gastropoda; order Stylommatophora; family Oreohelicidae; genus Oreohelix; species Oreohelix idahoensis. The sequence goes on along the minus strand of JAMPIV010019874.1, from coordinate 61,851 downwards.
CCATTTGTTCGGAAAAATAATCATATTAGGGGGGCAGATAATCAGAACTCATAAAGTATTCGAAAAGTTTACGATTGTATGAATAGGGACTGAGGTTGTTATGTTTTAGATAATGTGGAAGATAGTTCCAAAGATGAGCAGCAGAGTAAGCTAAGCTTTTCTTGAATAAGTCAAGCCTAGGCTTGGGCACTTGTATTTTGTTAAGGCGTTGACTGCGTCTTTCACTGTATTTGAACATTGGCCACAGATATGTTGGAGCATTCTGTGACAGGATTTTGTGAACAAATTTAGCTTTGTTGAACAGAAAGCGCTTTCTTAGAGGCAGTATTTTGAGATATTTATATAGATCTACACACTGTGTTTGGCAGTTGTCAGAAACTAGACGCACTGCACGCTTTTGTAGTGAATGGAGTCTTTTTGTGTTGGACATAGAACAACCATCCCAGATTGTGGAGCAATAGTCAAGGTTTGTTTGTATGTGAGATACATAGAACAATTTTCGTGCATCTTCATCTAGGAAATGTTTGATTTTAGCTAACTGGTAAACTTTCTGTGCCGTTTGCTTAGTCAGTGCATGAACATGTGAGTTCCAATTAAGATGCTGGTCAACGACTATTCCTAGAGTTTTATGTTCATTAACGTTTTCAATTGGTGAGGTACCAATATAGATCTGAAGTGTTGTTTTCTCAGAATTTTGTAATTTTTGTCTAGTTGATATTAACATGCACTTTGTTTTAATTATATTAATTAGCATGCGATTTCCGATGCTCCACTTAATCAGATTGTCTGTATCTTTTTGTAACGATAGTTCGAGTGTGTTGCAACTTGTATCACTCGTGTAGATAGTACAGTCATCAGCAAATAGGTCACAGGATGCGTGTTCGACGTGTAATGGAAGGTCATTAATGTATATGGCAAAAAGTAGAGGCCCAAGAATAGAGCCCTGAGGAACGCCGGTATTTATTATGGTTGGGTATGAGCAAGAGTTATTGTAAGAAACTACATGTTTTCTGTCTGACAGGAATGATTTAATTATCGTCACTAGTTGAAGGTTTACTTTTGATGTTTCTAGTTTTCTAATTAAAATAGCGTGATCTATCATATCAAATGCTTTTTTAAAGTCTACAAAAACTGCCCCACATATGTTATCGTTATTAATATTTAAGTGCCAGTTGTCAATCATCTTAGTTAGAGCTGTGTGACATGAATGTTTAGGTCTAAACCCCGACTGACTATCAATTAGCAAGCCGTTGTTAACTAGGTGTTGTAGTGTTATTTTATGTATGTGTTTTTCTAGTGGTTTGGATAGCGATGATATTAAGGAGATTGGCCTATAGTTACCAAGGTTATTATTGTCGGAAGAGCCAGGTTTTAAGAGAGGATATACCTTAGCGACTTTAAAGTGCCACGGAAAGTAGCTCCGTGCGATACATTGATTGTATATGTATGTAAGCGAATCACTAATAGCTGGAGCCGCATAACGCAGTATTCGATTACTGACTCCGTCAAGTCCTGATGAGTTATTATCTTTAAGTCCTAGAAGATAGTTATACACTTCATTAACTGTCATAAACGGAATGTTGGATGGGATTGTGTTGGTACATTTGTTCTCACAAAATACTGACAGCCTGCCTAAGTCACAAGGTGAATTTGGTATTGTAGATTTAAGACTGTTTATTTCTGCCTGAAGGTAATTGCTGAAGTCTGTGGGAGTAAATGAAGTATTAGGGGTTGACGAGACTGACAGATTTCGCTTGTTCGCTAAGGTATTGATTGCTTTCCATATATCTTTACTGTTTGTTTTGTTCTGAACCAAATTTTTAAAGTAATTCTTTTTTTCTCTACGAATTAAATATTGCACGTTGTTCCTCTGTTCTCTGTATATGTTAAAGTCCTTGTTTTTGTGAGCTTGATCTCTCTGCCTCATGGCGTCTAGCACTGCTTGTGTGATCCAAGGAGATTTGACCTGTCGTTTCACACGAACTTCTTTAGTTGGTGCGTGGTTATCAAACACACAAAGAAAGATACGTGTCCAATGGGCAATGGCGTCATCGGGATCAGAAAGCTGGTAAACACTGGCAAGAGGTGCAGTTCGCAAATCATGTAAAAATAGTTCACGGTTGAAATGTTTAAAACTTCTAAATTTAATACTGATATGTTTATTTCTTGGAGCTTTATATTTATTCTTTGACCACGTGCAACATATAGGGTAGTGGTCACTCATCGCGACAGTAGGAACAGAGCATTCTATAATATTGTCTGCACAGGTGACGTAGATGTGGTCAATTATTGTGGATGATGCATTTGTTACCCTGGTAGGCTGGTTGACTATTTGTTTTAGGTTGTAAGATAGGATGATGTTTTCCCATGTTTGGTTTATGTTGCGCATGTCGATGTTGAAATCGCCTAGAAGAATAATTTCTTTGGCAGTGGTAAATACTTTATCCATCATAGTGGTGAAATCTTCATACCAGATGGCTCCTGCACTGGGATTTCTATAAAGATACCCGACTAGAAATTGTCCCTGAGTCGGTAGTTTTATTTCTAACCATATGCACTCGGTCTCTGCTGTCTCTAAATCGCTTCTGCGGCGATAACTAATAGAAGTGGAAATATATACTACAATACCTGTTTCTAGCTTTCTACTTGAGTCTCGCCGAACTGTTTTAAAACTATTTAGGGCAATTTCACCATCTGATATTTTGTCGTTTAAGCGACTTTCGGAAAGTCCAAAAACATGAAAATTTTTATTTAGAATTTGTGTAAGCTCAGGAAGTTTGCCTAATAAATGGTAAATGTTCAGGTGGCCCAGCCGTAGACCATCCTTAATTAGCCATTGTGTCTGATAGGTATGCATTTTATTTTGGCGAGTGGTTTAAAAAGGAAAATAACAAAAGCAATTTTAAAATACGAACCCACGAAAATTTAAACTAATTAACGTCACCAAGTAAGTGAAAATGCAAATGTTAGTACTTAACGTACGAACACTTGGTACAAGTATTGCTAAAAAATCACAATTAACTGAAATTGTCAGTAGTATATTAAAATAGTCACACAACAGTAGGCACGCACGTTTTCACACCACAACACTAAAATTCTAACAAAGTAATTAAGCAATACTGAGAGGATACGAATTAAAAAAAAAGTAAAAAGAAAAAAGCTTGCAAATTATGAAAAGAACTGTCGAAGGCCTGTAGCCAATGAAATTAAAGTGTTTTGAGAAAGTAACAAAGTACTTATTACTTTATGCGTCACAGTAATCAATTAATTTTTCAGGGGAGAGACGGCTTTGGTCGCAGGGATTAAGTCAATGAAAAAAAAAAAATGACTGGGATTAATCATCGATAATGGATGTCTCTGTCAGGTACATAGTAAGGCCCGCGTTGCACAGACATCATTAGTGCTTGGCTGAGTGATGCTGGACTGAATTGCATCAGGTAGCCAAGTTCTGGGTTCCACTGAGCACGATCAGAAAGGCTACGGGAGGAAGCTTGACGACTGTAGATTTCGTCTGCAGTGGTTACAACACTTGTAGGAGATTTTTGGGTCTGTGACATTGTGGCACTGCTTCTTGAACTGTCATATAATGTGTTTGTGAGGGGCTGTCTTATAGGTAGTGGAGGAAACATAACATCGTAACGTTCGGCTTCCTGGCTGTAGGTGGCGTTCTGTTTGTTGTTAGGTACTTTGTTGGTTACAGGAGCGCTTCTTTGAGGGGCGGGTAAGGTGTGTTGTGCATTTTCATGAAGGGCTGATCTCATGGTAGATCGGTTTGCGTTCTCTGTGTCTGGTGGGTTGTCGTGTTGCGTTCGCTGCGGGTACTTGATGTTTTTTGCTAGAATGCTGCTACCTAGTTTTGATGTATGTATTTGATCTATGTAAAGGCGTTTCTTTGGTGCTCCAGAGTTGCTTGTGAAGAAAGGAGTGTTGTTGATATAGCCAATGTTGTTGTGTTCACAATAGCTCTGGATTGTCTTGTTGTTGGTGTCGGCTACGCGACGTTGGAAGCCATAGCAAGGTGGAATAATGGATGACATAAAAATGGAGGTGTTAGGAAATTTTTGTTTTATTGTTGTGGCCAGTTTGGAAATCGCCGAAGGGTTAACGCTGTGTCCATTCATTATGTCGTTGATCCCTACATGTACTGTTGTTCTTGTAATATTATGATGTATGTCGAACCTATGAATTCTATCAATTAATCTTTCAGTTCCAGCTCCAGGTATCGCTAAAACTGAGACAGTTTCCTCTTTTGAAGTAGACATCCGATCATTGTAAATGCCTTTTAGGAGAGAGTCGCCAATTATAACATGTGTTGTTTTACTACATGGTTGTTGATTCGGCTTTCGTTTTGATTCTTGTTGCCGCCATTGATTTTCCTCGTGTGAATCGTCCTGAATAGTCTGGGTGTTTTCATCGGATGGTTGTGGTGTCAGTATCTGATCTGGTAGCGGCGTTAGTGCCTGTTCATTTTGTACTGAACTCTGGTTAAGGGCGGTAAACCTGTTGCTTACTTTTACACTAATAGGGTAAGCTTCGTGCGCACGTGTATCCTCAACTTTTTTGATGTTACGTTGGTGCTCCTTGCGGCGTTTGTTTGATGTATGTTCTTTGGATGGATCTCCAGAAGCTTCAGGTACTATAAGAGTATGTTCCGAGTGCTTTGTTTTATAAATCGAAAAATCGCTTCGTAGTTGCTCGACGACGTGTTTCATATTGGAATTATCTTCTCTCAGATGCAGTATTTCCTGTTTGAGTAGTTCGTTTTCTGTGCTGATTGATTTATAGACATTAGTCGTCAGATCGGCAATTAGTGTTCGAAGGGTGTCCTCCATTTTTAGCATCAGCTCCTGGCAGCACTGCGCATTTATCATGTGAGTGACTTCTGGGTGATTTTCACGTGATAATGTTTCATCTGTTTGTGTGCTAGTGTCTTTAGGGCCCATTGGATATTCTATGGCCAGTATAGGTTGAGAAAATGGAGTATTTGCTACTGTGTCGCTCATTGGAAGGTCGCGTGCTGCGGGAGGCAAAGTGGATGTATTTGTGGGAGAGTGTATGCTAGAGTTAATGTTGATGATTTCGCTATCAGCAGATGAGACGCTGTCAGCTGATGATGTGATGTCTATTGCGAGCTGAGGTAAACATATTGTCGAGTCCAATTGTGTGGTACAAATTATGTTTTGTGCAGACTCATTTAAACTGACAAAGTCCGTTGCCAGCCATGATTCAATAACAGTAGGAGTTGCTTGGACCATTATCTTGTTTTTTGTATGATAAAGGTGCACAGATAGTAGTGGTGTTGTGATGAAATCTTCTACAAAGGCACCTTGTTTATCTGCTCTCGTCTCGACATGGTCATTCTGGTAGTGTTTGGTACACGTTGTGCGAAATGCCTCATAATGATATGTATTGTGGAAGAGTACAGTAGCACATTTACCGTCATTTGCTACTTTAAAGGTTAAATCCGACTCTTTGTTACATCCACGCAGTTTAACGCGAACAGCTCTGCTTTGGTCTAGGCTGTAATTTTTCATAGAGGTCGGGCGCAATCTACAGTCCCTAGCGGTTTTCATTACCTGCGAGCCATGACCGATCTCTAGGTGTGACATGTTTACATGCCACTGGGATTAATTGCCAGCGAAATACGTTGCCCTCTGTTCAAGAGGGTCTGATAGTCAACAACAAAAAAAAAAAAAATAAATAAATAAATAAAATACTGAAAAATACACTGGCCGACCGTCTCTTCTTTACAGCGGTCAGTAACGAGTCACGGGGTCATTTTTAAAAGCTTTGTCGAAGGCATTTACAGTCCAAAAGTGAATACACCGGTATAAAAAATCCGGATACGACGATGCTGTTGTTCCCGCTCGCCATAATCACATTACATTCTTAGTGGGCGGACAAGCCCTGTGTTTAGCGTTCTGGCTATTGTTCCCTGGCCAGAAGGTCACCAACAAAGTTTGGAATGTTGAAGTAGTTTTCCATTTATCGAAAAATGGTGGCAGACACGATGAACGCTCCTACCGTCATTCCATACAGAAAAAACACAATATTTATACGTGAATTTAACACAATTACAAAATAAACTATTTCACTGTATGTCAAACAAAACCGCCAACACATGGATATATAAACCATCCATATTAAATGGGAACAACTTCAATAAAATATCCGAAATGTAGAGCCAAATAAAAACAGAGAGAGAGAGAGAGAACGAACGAACGAACGAACTTTATTTTCAAAGGGTTGAGAATTGGACACGCAGGCCCGTCTAACATTCTGCCCTTCCTTTCGCTCACCTTTCATACTGAATTCATTCAGAGAGAGAGAGAGTGTCAGTACACATAATACAATAATACAATCAGAACACTGTGATAAGCAAGGAATACAAATAGCTAGGACATCCGTTTGAATTTACCCCGAGATTTTATGTAGCTGTGTTTAGTGATAATGACATAATGTGTTATGTTGTTCTTCTTCTCAGAAATGAGCACTGATGGAGTTGTCCGTGTGCAGTGAAGATAGTCCTTACAACCAAAACTAACATAGTAGCATCATTGCGCTATTTTTATTTTCTTAATGAAGTATGTTGTCAGGTCTTGGTCTTATAAATGGCTGAGGTCACACACGCTACAGAACCAGACCTGAGTCACGGACTTCATTCATCAGCATTTAGCACACAAAAACAACTTTGATAAAAACACCAGAAAAACATGAACACTACTATTACTTTGATGTTTTGAAGTGTAAGTGAAGTGTGATTAAACTGTGATAAGGTAACAGTTTCAAATAAGTGACCTCCCGGAACATCGTCATTGAAAATACCGTAGATAATATATTGTAAATTAGTGGTTCTCAACCTTTTAGAAAGAACAGACTCAATGAGAAATGTAAGTCCATGTATTTTCTCTTAAACAAATACGCTACCAGGAAAATAGATATTAACGAATAGGCTGACATAAGTTCTGGTTTGTACAGAGTAGGAGATATAGAGGGAGGCTTAAAACACATGGAGACGAGAACTGGATCAGGGGGATCAGGATGACATGTCGTGACCTTGAACAGATGGTACAGGACAGGGAAAACAAGAATGTGTTAAGAAAGATTAAAAGAAAACACTTTAAAACAAAAAAATAGAATATACCAGAAAAATCTGTTGTATTTACCATATTGTGCTGAACTCGCAAAAACGAGAGAATATAGGAAGGCAGTCATGAAACTAGAGTTATTTCCTGTATCACGCTGAACTTGCAAAATGGAGAGAATATAGGAAGGCAGTAATGAAACCAGAGAAATAATTATTGTTCTACTTTTAAAAAAAGTTTTTTATGCTTGCTTAGAACTGTTTTTGAAACCTTTATATATCACCATAACAAATTAATTTTTCAACCTTTTGTGTGTGATCCATACTTTTTTTTTTTAAACATAAATAGGAGATTAGTGATAAGGCTTAGTTAAGTACTTCAAATTATAATTATCTCAAGTTTTAGTCTTTTATGCACGAACTTTACGATAAAATAAATTAATGTTGCCTTGTTGTAACATTGGCTTGAAGTAATGTTGCCTTGTATTATTTAACAATGAATTAATGTTGTTCTATTGTTCTGGAGGGAATTATGCAGAGTGGTCATGTGATATTTCTTTGATTTTTTCACACTGTATCTTTATTAATTTTGTTTTTCAGTTTTATTGTTCTTAATATTATTTGAGGTTAATATTATTAAAAGGCTATGTTCTCTATGTTGAACGGTTTCAAATGTTGAATTTTTATTGTATGTTTTTGTGAAAGAATCATTTTTTCACTGTTTTTTTAAATAAACTTTTTAAATAACAGTTTTGTTTTTATATCCAGTACACAGCTCTTGTTTATTCACTTTTGGGTGTGTGTTTACCGACCTAATTTCCACAGTGACGTCAATAATTGTGTCAGGATAACATAGCCAGACATGTTAATTTAACGTTTTCGCGGGAGTTGGTCAGCGGGATGTATGAGAATGTCCAGATTTTTTCGGTAAGTGTGACCAAACTTGGCAGTAGGTATTTACCTCCAGAGGCAAGCAGACGACACGGGATGGAATATATTACACTCCGAACCAGCATAGCATAAAAACAATTTAACTTTGGTATCCTAGTTTATCTTCATAGTAGAATATGGCAGTACGGACCACTAGAAAATACATTTGAAGACTATTTTAAAAAGGCCCCACGTAGTTTCCCGGCAATCCCTCAGGAGACAACCAGATAATAAGAATATTGCTTCCTCAGGTAGTCCGTCGTAAGAGGCGACTAATCTGAGGTTGTGAATGGAGATGACAACCTCATCTTGTAAAACAAAATGCTCTAGAACCATGTGCACTTACAGCCTAGGACCTACGAAAGAAGAAGGAAAACAATTGTTTTTCCCGTGTGTATTAATTTTATTTAAGCTTATTTCGGAATGAGAGTGCCCAGGTCCTCTGAACGCCCCCTAGATCCGACCCTGGTGTTGCTAACACGTGATAGGCACAGAATGCTTTAATCTTTACAAGGACATGTCTTCTTTCTGCTGCGTTCACATTTCTTGTACATGCAGATTCGTGGAGGGAGAAACGCACCAAAAAACGCGCTTATGTAATTTAATGCAAGGGCCGGAACCACGTGACCGTTCCCTTGCAGCCTTAAAATAGGCGCCGTAACCACGTGACATTGGCTTGTAGCTTTTCTTTGGGCAGAGTTAAAATAACCCTTACAGACAGTTCAGCGGTGCAAGCAAGAAATTAATGCTTACGTTTCTGCACGTTTTTCTCTTCTTTCCGCAACGCTTTGCCATTGCACGGTAACGGTAAGGGTAGTCCCATATCAGATATTGCCTTAGGAGAATGGAGTGTTAGAGACTTCACTATACTAAGTCCAGCTTTATGAGGTGTGGTAACCAGTTCCTGTCCTGGCTGCCTTTGCCTTCCCTAACTCAAGAGCAGATTCAAGTACCCATTTGCAGCTGTGTATACTAGAGCGTGAGGCTGTCAGATTCCGGTCCCGGAACATGGTAACTTCACCGCTAAATGAGAGTGCTCTGACCGCTTAGCCCAGGGTTTCTCAACCTGTGGTCAGTGTACACAGCCTAGAATTAGAAATGTTAAATTAAGCTTTTATGTAAAAAAAAAAAAATGTCACAAGAAGAGACAGTCAAACAGGTCCATGGCACAAACAAGGTTAGAAACCCTGGCGTAGCCAATCGGAACGCTTTAGTGCACGATAAACACGTATAAACACAAACGGAAATATACATGTAAAGGAAGGAACAATCCAGACTTCCAGTCATGCTCGGTAGTCTAAGCCACACGCATGCGCGGACACTCTTATGAAGATATGTCGTAAAATGGACATCATCAGACGTCAGTAATGAAATGCCTCTTTTTCTTCTGATCGATGACGGAATCTTTCTTTCAGCTTTCCCCCCGCTCCTTCCGTCCATCACACAACTCATCCAACATTCGATTGATTACGCTTTTCTAGTTATAATTATGTCCCCTTACATGTCCAATTCTTTGGGAAAACGCGTCGGCTCCTCCAAAAAAACACATCCTGCCAATGAATAGTAAGAAGAAGTGTTATAACGTTATTTACATTTCTCTCTCGGGGCCTCTATCTCTCCGAGATTCCTGCAGCTGATTGGAGTGAGTGCATGTTAAGAACTTGCTCTCATTGAGATGGAGGACGAAACGATGAGAGAGGCAGAAAATTGTGGGGAAGAACGAGAGACAGCAAGGGGGTTAATACGTATAAGAGATAACGTTTATCAGAAGTTATCTCTGGCCTTATTTAATGTTATAATGTCAGAGAATGTGACTAGGCGATGGATGAAGATTTCCAGTTTTCATTTCAGAGATGTAAGCAATTATAATAGGTCCTGTCAGCTGACAAAACATTGTAAGTGGATACTGTAAAATTTCCTGACATTAACTTGGGGTGGAGAAAAAGGGTCCTTAGATGGCTAAGGGAAAAAAAAAGCTTTTACACTGTTTAATGCTCTAGACCAGGGTAGGTAACTCGCGAGCTGTGGTGATCTACTTTAGAAACACTGAGCTTTCTAAAGATATTCCTGGGGGGAAAAAAAAAACACTCATGCCTACGGGGTTAGGTGGACAATCAGTCTAAATTTTAAATTGAACAGTTTTAACGTGTCTTTCAGTGTTAGCTTGCTTGATAGTGAAACGTTATGGCCATAGGGATACACTCTAAGAAAAACCTGTGGATAGCTTTACAAGGCAGTCCTTGTTCTGGAACCCTCAGGGTAAGAGCGGCAGAGGTAGACCAAGAGACACACGGAGAAGAGAACTGGAGACAAATAAAAATTATTAGGAAAACGTTGAAAGGCCTTGAGCTGATGGCACGTGACAGGAGGTCTTGGCATGTGTTTGTGGAACATCTATGCTCCTTGATGGCCATGTTGCACAGTAAGCACACATTTCTCGTTCACGTGAGTTTAAATTTAAGGGAAAAAAAACAAAACATGTTCCTATTCACATTCGAACATGATAAGTTTTGGGCTTCTTGCAAACCTTCATGTACAAATGTATCTTGAAATTGTACATACAGACACACGAAGAAATAATGTCATGAAACAAAATAACTTTGATCGCTAAGAAAAGAACATAAGACAGGAAGAGTAAAAATGTATGAGAAATGCGCACATGACAAAATTCCGCCCTCCCCCTTTTCCGGGTAACCTAGAGATCTACCAATTTCACCCCAGTTATCTACCATTAGATCGTTATTGACTGGTTGCTACCCCTGCTCTAGACCTACCTCTAGAGGCACACATCTGCCATTAGATCGTTATTGACCGGTTGTCACTCCTGCTGTAGACCTACCTCTAGAGGCACACATCTACTTCTTCTTCTTCTTCTTTGATCCATAACCGCCAACCGTCAAAGCAGTCAGCGGCCATCACGCCTGGTGGCGTCTTGTAGGGCAGCAACAAATTGATTCCACTTTGCTCGGTCGGCGGCCATCCTTCGTACAGTGCCCCAACTGTAGTTCATTCTTTGCATCTCAGCTTCCACAGTTCTCTGCCAAGTTGTTTTTGGTCGGCCTCTCTTTCGCTTTCCCTCGGGGGTCCATAGCCTAGCTGTTCTTGTGATAGTATCAGGGTCCCTTCTGAGGACATGGCCAACCCAATTCCAGCGTCTGCCAGCTATGATGGTGTGCATGTCCTCCTGGTTAATCCGAATAAGTAGTTCTTGGTTATTAGATCGTTATTGACCGGTTTCTACCCCTGCTCTAGACCTACCTTTAGAGGCACACATCTACCATTAGATCGTTATTGACCGCTTGCTACCTCTGTTCTAGACCTACCTCTAGAGGTATGCATCTGCCATTAAGTGAAGAAGGTTATAAGTCAGAGTTTCTAATTCGAGTTTTTAAATCGATTTGTGTGTAAAGTTTTAAATTATAACATTTTCAGCATATTAAGTAGCATAAAGGAAGCAGTTTAGCGACATAAAGACTTGGTTATACTAGGGTGCGTGTCTAAATATAAAAGAACCTGGAGTCTGGTATAACGGTATATTATTAAACTGCAAAAAATGCTATCGCTGATGTACCATCAATTAGAAGTGACGAGAACGTTGTTCGTATGGCGTCGTCCCCTGAAATAAGAAAACATTAATGACCTTTGTCATAGGTTCAAATGAGATGAATCCTGATTGTCCACAAGCCAGTCGGAGTTGCTCGGGGGTATGGCATCCGCCTCTAAGTCTAAAGATACCGGGTTTGCTCCCAGCACAGGGAATATAATTGATGGAAATATTTTTCAGAACAAGTGGTTCCTAATTATGTCATACTTCCCCTCCCCGGTCTCCTCAGTAGTGAGACCAGATACCTAGCCTTCTTGAATAAGGGCGAAAATATAAGGTTCCGTGTGCAAGATGCCCACGGTAAAAATCCCTCGGCAGTTGTGAAGAGTAGACTATACGCCTCTGCCCTGGCAAAATTTAAAAATGAGGAAACCTACACCTCACAAAAATATTTATATGTAGATTGGAGTTCTTTTAAACTTGGCCAGTGTTTGAACTGTTTGGTGAAGGTTAAGGCGGCCGGCGTGATGCTGACCACATCACCCCTAATGTGCCGATGGTCAAGAAAATATGGGCCTGACACCAGGGTAAAGAGTAGAATAGTCGCCGAACATAGCAGGGCGTACAAGATAATAACTTCCAGCATGAGAATGGAGGTAGAAGCACAAGGTCTGCGTTATGCCGATTCCACAGATTCCTATAAATCGCGCCTCGCATCATAAAGAATTGAAATTGTTATTGTTGAACATAATCGACTTCATTGCACTCCGGGCAAACCTATAGGTGCTCAGTCTCCCTCAGTATATGTCGAAGAGTGTGGATGCTAACTGTTCCTGTAGCTCGCTGGTTGTATACACGACGGATGCATCCTCTCATACGTCCATCTCTGCTAGCCTGACGTTTGATTCCAAATTCTTAACCTTGATTATTCATCTATTGCAGTGTCAATCCTTTACAGGTGATCATTAGTTGTTCTCAGTATCTCTCCCTTATCCATATCCAGTATTCCCACTGTTGGTGCTCTTGATGCTAGTCTGTCAGCTCTCTCATTACCGCGTACCCCTGCATGACCAGGACAGTTGATCCACACTCCTGCAGATTCGAAGCTTCTATGGAGGTTTTCCATTCAAGCCGTAGCCAACCATTTTGAACCTTTCGAAGCATGGGCTGAGAGTCTGACACAATGACTGCCTTTGTTACTGAAGTTTCAGTTAGCCACCTTAAGGCTTCAGTAGCTGCTTCTACCTCCATTCTCATGCTGGAAGTTATTATCTTGTACGCCCTGCTATGTTCGGCGACGATTCTACTCTTTACCCTAGCAGAGAAGCCCCAGCTTAATTTTTCACCACGGATCACAGACGCATCAGTATACACAAAGACATCATTATCCCCGACATGATCAAGTATCAGTTTATTAATTTCCAGTTCTGCTTTCCCATTGCCCCAAGCTCTACATTCTCTGCCAAGGCTCTTGATGATGACCTGCTGGTAGTTAATCCAGTTCTCATCTGACTTACTCCACTCTTCCCCTTTGAATATATTTTCAACTGTGGTCACCTGCTTGATCGTTGTTTCTGCCTTTGCCATCCATGACATCCCCTTCTTTATTCTTGCTCCCTTGATGTCAGCTATATTTCCGTGCAGGAGGTGCTGTTTGTCTTACTCGCATATACGCTTTTGCCAGGCCCATCGCATATCTGGATCTAATCGACAGCACTCCAAGCATGTACCTCATCATTGTCACAATGGGGGTATCACGCGCACAGCCTAAGACTATACGCATCCCTTCGTTTTGAATGCGTTCTAGTCGTTCACATTGTGGTAAAGAATAGAAATATAACAATGGATGGCCGTTGAACATCTACATTTATTAAAGACAATTTTGTAAACAACAAAACAAGTTACGCTTCCTGTGTTCCTGATATCTGCGGGGTTTTTTCCCATATATTTTGTTTATTTACTTATTTTTATTGTTATTTTCTATTTTCTCTACCACAGTACGAATAATATTTCTATTTTAAGACTGATTTTACGATTCCAGGATCATTTTACATTAGAGTTTATCGCAAGCTGATTTTTTAGGCCACACACTGGTATCACAGCTACGCGAAATGTGGTATGTGAAAATACGGATGTCTCATTCAAAATGATGCAACCCAGAACTACTAGGCAACCTATGACACGATGATGAAAGAACATCGATACATTTATACTCAGAATAAAAACACTTTACCGTTGGTACCCAAGATTCTCTTCTAAATTAGATGTTAAACGGACATACCACTTAAACATGGGCAAATATGTAGTCATGAAAAATGAATAACATGCTAAAAGTGAAAGTTTTTTTACGTGTGTTTTTTTTTTAAATAGTCATCCTTACCGGGGCCCCGTTGAAAATGTTCGAATTGGGCCTTTACTTGCACGCGTCTGGGATGTCTTTAATTTTGACCATAGATTCCCATAGATTCCCCCTCTGACTCCGTGTTTCTTCAGTTTCCTAGTCCCAAGGTTCCTTATTAAAATTTAGAGAGTTCCTGTGCTTTATAAGTCTTATTTGGTTCTCCAATAAAAGGTCCGGTTAACAAAAAGGAATTATGAATCTAGTCTTCACTCTGGCGAGGTCTGATGTTGTCTTGGCGAGCGTGAAATTCACAGTGAAATAAAACTACTAGATGTAGTGGTGAAAACTGAACGTAGAGGATCAATGAAGAGTCAGCCCAAGATGTATTGGTGAAAACTGGAGTGTAGAGGATCAATATGAAGAGTCAACCCAAGATGTAGTGGTGAAAACTGAGTAGAGGATCAATACGAAGTGTCAACCCAAGATGTAATGGTGAAAACTGAGCGTAGAGGATCAATAAGAGTCAACCCAAGATGTAGTGGTAAAAACTGAGTGTAGATGATCAATATGAAGAGTCAACCCAAGATGTAGTTGTGAAAACGGAAGCGAGATTATGTTGCTGCAGTAGAGCAAAACACACATCACAAGCAGCAGTATGATGGCTTCGAGGTCGAGGTGAACAAATTCTCAATTTAATACTTTAACGATTCAACAGGATCGTAACTGAAACCAACATCAAATCAATGACTACATGATATGTGTAGTTACCCATCATGTTTTAAATACGAAACTGCTTCACATTAATCGTATAGTTCATACACTTCTTCTTAGATCCTTAACCACCGACCGTCAAAGCAGTCAGTGGCCATCACGCCTAGTGGCGTCTTGTAGGGCAACAACAAATTGATTCCACTTTGCTCGATCGGTGGCCATCCTTCGTACAGTGCCTCAACTCTGGTCCATTCTTTGCATCTCAGCCTCCACAGTCCTCCGCCAGGTTGTTTTTGGTCGGCCTCTCTTTCGATTTCCTTCAGGGGTCCAAAGCATAGCTGTTCTTGTGATGGCATCGGGGTCTCTTCTGAGGACATGGCCAACCCAGCTCCAGCGTAGTTCATACACGGACATCAATTATTTGTTTCACATATATTTGCAGCCTCATTCATCCATTATACATGTAGACTTGCAATATCTAGGCAGATTCTGTTCACATGGGCGGTTCACATACCTTTTAATAACTTTCAGTCAAGTCCCGACTGGCAAAACTATGCGTCTTTCCTTATGCTACGTAAACGACAAACGAAATGTATTTTATGCTTTAACATAAAGCGCGCTGTCTTCTATTTCAGCCCTAATTATATATTGGCAGTCCATAGGGATATCTTATTTCACTTCTGAATACATTGGCCTGTCTTTTTACACACCAGATATAAGACAAATCCCAATAACTAGACTAACCCCTAAACGCCATGACGTTTCATGCCAACATGCGACTATCAAGCTTGATGCATTTTATAACGCATAAGGAAGGGAAACCCGAGGCCTGTAAACAGTAAATGAATATTAGACAAACATAAAGATATGTTTTCAGGCACTCGTAAGAAATAAAGAAGTAGAAAACTAGACAACAGAAAAACAACAGACGTGAGTGGCTTACCCAGGACTCGAACCCAGGACCTTCCGTGCGACGACCCCGCCTAGCTATGCAAGCGAATCACACTATCCTCCCTGTCATCTAGGCATCACAAAAATGATGCTTCCTTGACGGGTCATTAGTGCGACCCGCAACACATAACACCGGAAATTTACCATGGGCAGTCCAGCCTATTAATGACGCAATCACTTCTGTTGCTCCCCTATTATACAGTATAGGTCAGACTACACAAGACAAAGACCTTAATACTGTGTCTAGTAAATGATAGAAGACTAAGAACAGTAAGTACAGGACACCCGATTTCCTACATGAACTCATCGCGACATGGTGTGACGGTCGGCATTGTTTCCCGAGTTCCGCAGACGTGGTTCAACAGTGGCCAAACTTAGAGTATAATGATGAGGGTTTTCAAAGTTATGAACCTTCGCTCAAGATTACTCTTGGTAGAGATAACAATTGAAGAATGATGCTTCTACTGCAGGGAGCCTCACAGGACTTTAAAGAAAAGCGAGCTGTCATGAACTTATTATTCTCTCGCCCCTTATGTGAGTTAATATAGCTTCGCTCGAATTATCTGAGCCCCAAGTTAAGGGTCATTCAGCAATTATTAATCTTATAGCTCTCTATGTTTATGTATTTAAAACAGCATGATTCATACGGCTGCAGACAGACTATTCACTCAAGAGTGATTAAACCAATTATAGCTTTACAGTTATAGATAAACTGTTTTAATAATAACTTATGGTTTAATAATGTAAAATATATAAAGTTGTTTTTAAAAAATAAAGCGATGATATTTATCTTTTATCATTGGATGATTTAAATTGTGGTGGAACTTATGAAAATTTTGGAAATGTCCATTGGTTGCGCTGTTATGTTACTTAGCTTCCGGTGTGAAGTCGGTTGGCGTCTACTTCAGCCGCTGTTGGTTACTACAGGTGCCTTAGACTGTACTTCTGTACAATAATCAAATATTGTGACAGCAGCACGTCTCTTGGACAAGGCCGAGATAACTGCTTAGGTTGTCAAGTCAAGCGCCTTCAAGATCCGTCTAATGTTGGTGTCTCGCGTCGAGTGCTAGCAACTTGTACCACTGATGGGTCTGTAGTGCGTGGTGAGAAATCAGGATGGGGCTTCTCTGCGAGAATAAAGGGCAGGGTCGTCGCTGAACGAGTGGAGCCTACATGACAACAACCTCCAGCATGAGAATGGAGGTAGAGGCAGTTACTGCAGCACTGAGGTGGCTGTCTGAAACTCCATCAACCAGGGCAGTTATATTGTCAGACTCTCAAGCCATGCTTCGGAAAGTTCAGAACGGATGGCTGCTGCAGGAATGGAAAACATCAATAGAATCCTGGTGTGGATCTACTGTCCTGGTCATGCAGGGGTACGTGGCAATGAGAGAGCTGACAGACTGGCCTCCAGAGCACCCATAGTGGGAACACTGGACATGGATAAGAGAGAGATACTAAGGGCTATTAATGATCGCCTGCTGGATAATGACGCTGCAATGGATGAATCAACAAGGCTGAGACTGTTGGAGTTTGGCATCAAACGTGGGACTAGCAGAAATGATGTACAAATAGCATTCATACTCATCGACATTTGCTGAGGGAGACTGAGCACCTATGGGTTTGCCCGGAGTGCAGTGAGGTCGATTCTGATTAACATTAACATTAACCCTCACTGAGCGTTAATTTTAACCCCAGTGAGTGGGATGAAAGTGCTTTTGGACAGCTGAAGGCGGCAACGGATATATATATATATATATATATATATATATATATATATATATATATATATATATATATATATATATATATATATATATATATGTGTGTGTGTGTGTGTAGTGAAATTGACAGAGATACAACGGTAAAATACCTCCAAGGATAACATATAAGGATAAAAACATAATGCGTAGGCTGCTGATAGACATGATCGCCCAGACCGCGGGTCATCACCCTCCATAAGAATTGACTTGCTAGACAGGAGGGGAACGGCGGATGAAAGGAAAAAAATATGACTGGAAAGATTGTGTGAGACTGGAAAGGCTAAGGAGACGCAATTTGGGGGGGGAAACGGAGAAAAGTCACGTTGACATAAAAAGTAAGCAACTCGACAGAAGGGACCATAGATATGTTACGCCACAGTCATTTATTGGACGCTTTTGCGCGATACCAAGCCCTTGATTTGAATTCAGCGGCTAAAACGCAGATGTTTGGAATATTACAAAAATTAAAAAGTAAATTTTTCTTAATATTAATGTTAGGAATATAAAAATTAGCTGGCCGGATGGCCCATTCTGAGCAGTGAACTAATATGGTCTTAATTTTACAGACGGATAGATAATATTGAAGATAATGACAAAAGACAGTGTTGTTCACATCATCGACAGACTGTATTGAATCTAAAAGTGTCGCTAATTGCACACAAAAAAACACGACCTCGAGACGCAGGTGTTCAAATCTACTTGGTATGGAGGAGAGGGGATATTGTGGTGGCTGTGTCTAAAAATAACTTTTAACGACAAAATTTTGGAGGGGAGAGAAAGGTTGGTTCAAAAATCGAGTACATTTTTGTAGAAACACAAGTAGAGACGGACAGACTAACAGATAACCATCCATACTTGACTGAAGCATGACTGAAATGACTTTAGTGTAGGAAATTTGAATTTAAAATAAACCTAGGCAGTGATTGGCCACAGACAATCATATCATTAGCGCTCAGACGCGAAAGTGGGGCCATTCTTCAATAGTTGTTCAGTGATAGACACAGATTTTAAAGTGTGGTGATTTCCATATGAAAGAAAGTGAAATAAATTTAGGGACGCCATACTATAGCCAGCAGCTCAGCTGAGTTTTGCTAGCAATTCTGTGTTATTTATTCATAATCTGGTAAGATTGAAATTATTTCTTTGTATATTTTGAATATTGTTTCATGTTCGAGTGATTTGATACTGCCATATCGAAATCTAGCCTTACAAACAAGTAGGGATTTGCTCTAGACCCCCCGCCCTAGTCAGGGTCTAGGGACCAACAATATACATAAACTCCAGCAAGGGTTAGGCAAGACAGATCAAGTGTTGAGAATAATGAAACATATTACCTATCCTCTTTTAGGGCAGAAAACTAATAAATATTTTTCAGAATCTATAGTCTGGGAGGATCTATCTGATGTAAAACCACCATGGTAAATGTGCTGTTTGGTCAGAGAGATCTGACCTGTCTGTATGATGTGGTTGTTGTGTCAGTGTTGTGTCCAGACGTGGGTAGAGAATAGATTTTGACACATGGCCCATACTTTGATTGCAGAGCTGTGAGTTTCTGTTGTCAACAAAGCAGTGTCTATTCAGTTGGTGACTTTACTCGAGTGTATCTGTGCAGTACTTGTGACAGAGACCACCATTATTGCCCGCCAGCACGGAGAGGTGGGACCACCTGATTTCAGCACCAGAGCTACAACTACAAGATGAGTGAGCCTCTGGTCTGCTGGACATTCACCAACGCTGTGTAGTTACTAATACCCTCATAAAAATTCCCACCATTTTCTGGACACTGTGTAGTCAATATAGACAGGTGTGATGAGGCCACCCCAACAGCACAAACATTAACTATCCTCCCAAGTAGATGACTACTAGAACATTTTAATAAAACTAACTAGTATAGTACATATATATGTACACTATTGCATTTATGATATAATATTCCATGCATTTCTTTCATAATCTCTAAATCCATTTAAGTTCTGGTCAACCTAAAAAATTGATCCAGAACAAAATAAATGTAATTCTATCAAAAAATTTTACACACGTGAGTTAGTTCAGTGTATTTTAACATTTATTAATATTATTAGTCTTGTTAAATATCTGTGGGTATATCTATAACCTATTACACCACACTACATATCATAACCCTAGACACTTTACGTAGCCACATTCATTTAAAAAAATTAAGTGTGAGGTCGTAGTGGTAGCAAGAAAGGCCTTCTGACAATTCTCAACTACATTTTATCTCAGGAGCCTTCACAGCTGGCCTCATACAATTACATTTAGTAATATCAACATCATACAATACCATCAAACACCACTACATATATTGGGGTCTTGTCCAGGGATAATTAGCCCAACAGTAATATTAGGATCTCCTGGTGGGAGAAATAAAAGTAGGGAAATAAATTGTAAAATTCCCTTTAACATTAAAAGTGTCCCTGTAGATAAAAGTTGGTGAATCTTCACAGCCAGTAATAATTAATTAGTTAACTGGTTAGTTAGAATTAGTTAGACTATAGTCATAAGAAGTACTTAGTGTATTTACTGGTTAGAGATTTAGCTTGTATATTATTATATTGTCTAAAAAGTATGGCGGAGCTGGCAAAATTTAGATCAGCTGCTGTGCTCACCGCGAAGGAGATGGGAATGGATGGTCAAATTTTCATTCAATACGTAACGGCTGAATGTGATAAATATATTGAACGGGAAGAAAGGAGATTAGAAAAAGAGGCTGAAAGAAAATTGGAGTCTGACAGGTTGGTGAAGAGAAGAAGTTAGAGGCTGAGACTAAGAGGCTGCAGATTGAGGCAGAAGAAAAACGACAGCAAAGGGAGGCAGAAGATAAAAAGGCCGAAAGGGAGGCAGAAGATAAAAAGGCCGAAAGGGAGGCAGAAGAAAAAAGGTTGACTGCCGAAAGGGAGGCAGAAGATAGAAGGTTGCAGAGGGAGCACGAATTACGACTAAGGGAGCTGGAATTACAAGGCCAGGCTCCTGAAAATGGTGCCAGCCCTTTTGCCTCAGATGCTACGCCCAGTATGGGAGCCTCAAACTCAGCTATGGGGTTTCATTTAGACCATTTTGTTGAAAAAGACGATGACATAGAGGGGTACCTAGGACGTTTTGAGTTATTAGCTACTACATATGGGTTAGAGAGAGAGAGGTGGAGTTTAAAGCTATCACAGGGATTGAGAGGTACTTCTTATGAAGTATTTGCTAAAATGAACAGGGAAGACCAAGACAATTATGACATGTTAAAGCAGGCTTTGTTATTAAGGTACGAGAAGAATGGTGAATTTTATCGTAAGAAATTCAGAAATGCCAAACTGTTGTCTGGGGAGACATACCACCAATTCTCTGCTAGACTAGAAACCTATTTGGAGAAATGGACGGCTCTGGGGAAGACCCAAGATCTTAAAGAAATGATCATGATTGAGCAATTGAGAGAGTCCATGGCTCCAGACATGAGAAAATTTCTCATGGAACAAGGTGCAGAGAAGTTGGGGGAAATTTTAAATGTTGCTGAGAGGTATCAGGCAGCCCAGGCAGAGGTAAGTGGTGCTAAAAAGAAGCACATAGACAATTTTAAAGCTCCACAGCAATTTAATAAATTTGATACTAGAGAGCAGGGAAATAAAGGTAGGACAAACTTTGAGCGGCCAAGAAATGACTATCGCGACAGAAACTCACAGTTCAATGACCAAAAGTTCAATGAAAGAAAACCGTTGAACCAAGGAAAAAGATGGTGTAAATGGTGCAAGAAGGATAACCATAACACCGAATTTTGTAGAAGGAAACCTTCAAACATTGCTGCAATGAAGTCGGGGACGCAAAGATTAAAGGTTAATCCTAATGGACAACAGGAACCTTATCACCCCCCAGTTTGGGAGGATGTTATTTGTAATGGGGTCACCATAAGGTGCCTTTATGATACAGGTTTGGATTATGATTCAGTTGTGAAGTCTAGCCTAGTGGACCCAAGTCAGTATACCACAGAAACAGTGGAAATACAAGGGGCGACTAAGGACATACCACTCATGACACTTCCCATCGCAAGGATAACGGTGAAAACTCGCTATGTGGAAGGAGAAATCAGAGCAGCAGTGATAGATGAACCAATCTACCCTCTGATATTGGGGTGTAGATACGTCTTCTTGGGGAATCCCGAGAAACCTGTGATCATGGCGACAGTGCAGACCAGGTCACAGAAGAAGGAGGAAGAAGGTGAACCTATAAATGCTCATCCAGAGGAGATGAGGAAGGCGCAGGCTGAGGATAGGACACTCAAGCCCTGTTTTAAAAAATTGCCCAAATGCCACACACCTCCGAGCAAAGGGGAATATTTCATGAAGAACAAACTATTATACAGGAAGACAGGAACTAGGTCCACTGGTCACGGACAGTTAGTTCTTCCCAAGATATATAGGGCAAACTTAATAAGGAGCTTACATGTTGGAACAGATGGTGACCATGAGAAAGTCGGTACCATCTGCCAAAAGATTGCTCGAAAATACTATTGGCCCGACGTAAATGTCGATGTTGAAAACTTTGTAGAAGCATGTGGCGCATTTCATGAGGGAACACCCACAAAGGGAAAATATGTACAGGACCTAGAAACGCCACGGGGCAACTTTAGGCCTGAAAGGAAAACTAATTATACTCGGGTAGACAAAGTGGAATGGGAGCCCCCTTTTCACACCCAGTCTTCACTTGAATGGATTAACATGGCCACTATGCGAAGAGTACAAAGAAGAAATTTTACCCAGGATAAGATGACAATCCCTCGGTCAGACTTATATAAACTGGAGGAACAGACAAGAGAGCGAAGATCTCTCATAAGCAATCTAAAGTGGGGAGACAAACCCCAGAAAAAAATTGGTAGTGGTCGATTTGTGAGTGATGATTCTAGGAAGAAAAGTCCTCATTATAAAGCTTCTAAGGGACGGGACCAGACGGGTTCCATGAAAAATACGTATGATAAATTAAAGCGTTATTAAGGACCTCCAAGATGTAAAACCAGCGGCACTTATTAAGGACCTGGGACAGATGAGAAGGAGCGGAAGAAATTTCCGGCCGTAAACATTTCTTCAAACGACTGTTACCTCATCGTATCAATATGTGAACGAACTGACCACTCGTTTGAAAGCTGGATGGAAATTGGCAAATGATAATTTGAAGCAAGCCAGGAAGAAACATGCAGCATATTTTAATAGGAAGGCAAAGGACAGGGAACTGGCAGTCGGAGAGAAGGTGCTGCTTCTACTACCCGGAAGCCAGAATAAATTACAAATTGGTTGGCAAGGTCCATATACGGTTCTAGAGAAGGTGTCTAGAACAAACTATAAAATTGACAAAAAGGGGAAGGAGAAAGTTTATCATGTAAACCTGTTAAAGAAGTATCTGGACAGACCACTCCAGGAAAGCACCCCCTTATTGACCTTAGCTATTGCAACCCAGATGCAAAAAGAACCACTCACCTCACATGAATACCCATTACATCCTTGTGAAACCGCAGCACAGGTAAAAGTCAGTAAGCACCTGACTAAAAACCAGAGGGAGAGAGTTCAACAAGTTCTGGAGGAACATACAGATGTATTAACAGATAAACCAGGCCATACAAATTTGCTACAGTATGACATGAAACTGGTAGACTCAAACCCAATCTGTATGAGAGCCTATTCTATTCCGTTCGCGAAGGAGAAGGCATTGAAGGAAGAAATAGAGTATTTGTTGAAGGAGGGGATTATTTCGCACAGTGAATCATCTTTTAGTTCTAGTGTCGTTTTGTTGAGAAAACCGTCTGGGGAACACAGACTGTGCATAGATTACAGGAAACTGAATGCTGTCACAGAAGGACAAGTGGATCCATTACCAGACACAAAACAGCTATTTGCCAGACTGAACAAGGCAAAATACTTTTCAAAGGTGGATCTTAGTAAAGGCTATTACCAGATCCCAGTGAAGCCTGAAGTGAGACCTTATTTGGCTTTTAGCACTTCGGATGGACATTATGAATTCAATATGCTACCATTCGGACTGAAAAATGCTCCGAGTGTGTTTTCAAGGATGATGCGAAAATTGTTGGATCCCCTGAATAACCCATGTATCACGAATTTCATGGATGATATTCTCGTCGCCACAGAGACATTTGAAGAACACATTGAAGCTCTGGAGATGTTGTTTGATAGACTTCGGGAGGCGAACTTAACTGCTAGGCCAACAAAATGTTGTATTGGATGCAAAGAGTTGGAATTCTTGGGGCACACTGTATATCAGGGTAATATGACCCCTGATCCTAAGAACTTGGAAAAACTGCAGAGAGCACCTAGGCCACAAACAAAAAAAGACGTGCGATCATTCGTGTCGTTATGCGGATTTTATCAGAAATACATCAAAAATTTTAACGCTATTTGTGCTCCTCTGACTGATCTGACTCGCAAGGGACTTCCAGATAAAATTATTTGGACTGCACAATGTGAACTAGCGTTCCAAGAGTTAAAGGAAAAACTCACTAGCAAGCCTATTCTCAAACTGCAAAATTAGAGTAGTGGCAGACGTGAGGAGCAATTTTACCTATGTGTATCGCTGGTTTTGGAACTTGCCATAGGCATGTTTTCAAGTGGGGAGATGTGTAGTGAAATTGACAGAGATACAACGGTAAAATACCTCCAAGGATAACATATAAGGATAAAAACATAATGCGTAGGCTGCTGATAGACATGATCGCCCAGACCGCGGGTCATCACCCTCCATAAGAATTGACTTGCTAGACAGGAGGGGAACGGCGGATGAAAGGAAAAAAAAATATGACTGGAAAGATTGCGTGAGACTAGAAAGGCTAAGGAGACGCAATTGGGGGGGAAACGGAGAAAAGTCACGTTTCCCAAGTTGACATAAAAAGTAAGCAACTCGACAGAAGGGACCATAGATATGTTACGCCACAGTCATTTATTGGACGCTTTTGCGCGATACCAAGCCCTTGATTTGAATTCAGCGGCTAAAACGCAGATGTTTGGAATATTACAAAAATTAAAAAGTAAATTTTTTCTTAATATTAATGTTAGGAATATAAAAATTAGCTGGCCGGATGGCCCATTCTGAGCAGTGAACTAATATGGTCTTAATTTTACAGACGGATAGATAATATTGAAGATAATGACAAAAGACAGTGTTGTTCACATCATCGACAGACTGTATTGAATCTAAAAGTGTCGCTAATTGCACAAAAAAAACACGACCTCGAGACGCAGGTGTTCAAATCTACTTGGTATGGAGGAGAGGGGATATTGTGGTGGCTGTGTCTAAAAATAACTTTTAACGACAAAATTTTGGAGGGGAGAGAAAGGTTGGTTCAAAAATCGAGTACATTTTTGTAGAAACACAAGTAGAGACGGACAGACTAACAGATAACCATCCATACTTGACTGAAGCATGACTGAAATGACTTTAGTGTAGGAAATTTGAATTTAAAATAAACCTAGGCAGTGATTGGCCACAGACAATCATATAATTAGCGCTCAGACGCGAAAGTGGGGCCATTCTTCAATAGTTGTTCAGTGATAGACACAGATTTTAAAGTGTGGTGATTTCCATATGAAAGAAAGTGAAATAAATTTAGGGACGCCATACTATAGCCAGCAGCTCAGCTGAGTTTTGCTAGCAATTCTGTGTTATTTATTCATAATCTGGTAAGATTGAAATTATTTCTTTGTATATTTTGAATATTGTTTCATGTTCGAGTGATTTGATACTGCCATATCGAAATCTAGCCTTACAAACAAGTAGGGATTTGCTCTAGACCCCCCGCCCTAGTCAGGGTCTAGGGACCAACAATATACATAAACTCCAGCAAGGGTTAGGCAAGACAGATCAAGTGTTGAGAATAATGAAACATATTACCTATCCTCTTTTAGGGCAGAAAACTAATAAATATTTTTCAGAATCTATAGTCTGGGAGGATCTATCTGATGTAAAACCACCATGGTAAATGTGCTGTTTGGTCAGAGAGATCTGACCTGTCTGTATGATGTGGTTGTTGTGTCAGTGTTGTGTCCAGACGTGGGTAGAGAATAGATTTTGACACATGGCCCATACTTTGATTGCAGAGCTGTGAGTTTCTGTTGTCAACAAAGCAGTGTCTATTCAGTTGGTGACTTTACTCGAGTGTATCTGTGCAGTACTTGTGACAGAGACCACCATTATTGCCCGCCAGCACGGAGAGGTGGGACCACCTGATTTCAGCACCAGAGCTACAACTACAAGATGAGTGAGCCTCTGGTCTGCTGGACATTCACCAACGCTGTGTAGTTACTAATACCCTCATAAAAATTCCCACCATTTTCTGGACACTGTGTAGTCAATATAGACAGGTGTGATGAGGCCACCCCAACAGCACAAACATTAACTATCCTCCCAAGTAGATGACTACTAGAACATTTTAATAAAACTAACTAGTATAGTACATATATATGTACACTATTGCATTTATGATATAATATTCCATGCATTTCTTTCATAATCTCTAAATCCATTTAAGTTCTGGTCAACCTAAAAAATTGATCCAGAACAAAATAAATGTAATTCTATCAAAAAATTTTACACACGTGAGTTAGTTCAGTGTATTTTAACATTTATTAATATTATTAGTCTTGTTAAATATCTGTGGGTATATCTATAACCTATTACACCACACTACATATCATAACCCTAGACACTTTACGTAGCCACATTCATTAAAAAAAATTAAGTGTGAGGTCGTAGTGGTAGCAAGAAAGGCCTTCTGACAATTCTCAACTACATTTTATCTCAGGAGCCTTCACAGCTGGCCTCATACAATTACATTTAGTAATATCAACATCATACAATACCATCAAACACCACTACATATATTGGGGTCTTGTCCAGGGATAATTAGCCCAACAGTAATATTAGGATCTCCTGGTGGGAGAAA
This sequence comes from Oreohelix idahoensis, assembly GCA_024509875.1. NCBI lineage: Eukaryota > Metazoa > Mollusca > Gastropoda > Stylommatophora > Oreohelicidae > Oreohelix > Oreohelix idahoensis. The sequence continues at coordinate 35,583 of JAMPIV010019874.1, read as the reverse complement.
TAAAAGTAGGGAAATAAATTGTAAAATTCCCTTTAACATTAAAAGTGTCCCTGTAGATAAAAGTTGGTGAATCTTCACAGCCAGTAATAATTAATTAGTTAACTGGTTAGTTAGAATTAGTTAGACTATAGTCATAAGAAGTACTTAGTGTATTTACTGGTTAGAGATTTAGCTTGTATATTATTATATTGTCTAAAAAGTATGGCGGAGCTGGCAAAATTTAGATCAGCTGCTGTGCTCACCGCGAAGGAGATGGGAATGGATGGTCAAATTTTCATTCAATACGTAACGGCTGAATGTGATAAATATATTGAACGGGAAGAAAGGAGATTAGAAAAAGAGGCTGAAAGAAAATTGGAGTCTGACAGGTTGGTTGAAGAGAAGAAGTTAGAGGCTGAGACTAAGAGGCTGCAGATTGAGGCAGAAGAAAAACGACAGCAAAGGGAGGCAGAAGATAAAAAAGGCCGAAAGGGAGGCAGAAGATAAAAAGGCCGAAAGGGAGGCAGAAGAAAAAAGGTTGACTGCCGAAAGGGAGGCAGAAGATAGAAGGTTGCAGAGGGAGCACGAATTACGACTAAGGGAGCTGGAATTACAAGGCCAGGCTCCTGAAAATGGTGCCAGCCCTTTTGCCTCAGATGCTACGCCCAGTATGGGAGCCTCAAACTCAGCTATGGGGTTTCATTTAGACCATTTTGTTGAAAAAAGACGATGACATAGAGGGGTACCTAGGACGTTTTGAGTTATTAGCTACTACATATGGGTTAGAGAGAGAGAGGTGGAGTTTAAAGCTATCACAGGGATTGAGAGGTACTTCTTATGAAGTATTTGCTAAAATGAACAGGGAAGACCAAGACAATTATGACATGTTAAAGCAGGCTTTGTTATTAAGGTACGAGAAGAATGGTGAATTTTATCGTAAGAAATTCAGAAATGCCAAACTGTTGTCTGGGGAGACATACCACCAATTCTCTGCTAGACTAGAAACCTATTTGGAGAAATGGACGGCTCTGGGGAAGACCCAAGATCTTAAAGAAATGATCATGATTGAGCAATTGAGAGAGTCCATGGCTCCAGACATGAGAAAATTTCTCATGGAACAAGGTGCAGAGAAGTTGGGGGAAATTTTAAATGTTGCTGAGAGGTATCAGGCAGCCCAGGCAGAGGTAAGTGGTGCTAAAAAGAAGCACATAGACAATTTTAAAGCTCCACAGCAATTTAATAAATTTGATACTAGAGAGCAGGGAAATAAAGGTAGGACAAACTTTGAGCGGCCAAGAAATGACTATCGCGACAGAAACTCACAGTTCAATGACCAAAAGTTCAATGAAAGAAAACCGTTGAACCAAGGAAAAAGATGGTGTAAATGGTGCAAGAAGGATAACCATAACACCGAATTTTGTAGAAGGAAACCTTCAAACATTGCTGCAATGAAGTCGGGGACGCAAAGATTAAAGGTTAATCCTAATGGACAACAGGAACCTTATCACCCCCCAGTTTGGGAGGATGTTATTTGTAATGGGGTCACCATAAGGTGCCTTTATGATACAGGTTTGGATTATGATTCAGTTGTGAAGTCTAGCCTAGTGGACCCAAGTCAGTATACCACAGAAACAGTGGAAATACAAGGGGCGACTAAGGACATACCACTCATGACACTTCCCATCGCAAGGATAACGGTGAAAACTCGCTATGTGGAAGGAGAAATCAGAGCAGCAGTGATAGATGAACCAATCTACCCTCTGATATTGGGGTGTAGATACGTCTTCTTGGGGAATCCCGAGAAACCTGTGATCATGGCGACAGTGCAGACCAGGTCACAGAAGAAGGAGGAAGAAGGTGAACCTATAAATGCTCATCCAGAGGAGATGAGGAAGGCGCAGGCTGAGGATAGGACACTCAAGCCCTGTTTTAAAAAATTGCCCAAATGCCACACACCTCCGAGCAAGGAGGAATATTTCATGAAGAACAAACTATTATACAGGAAGACAGGAACTAGGTCCACTGGTCACGGACAGTTAGTTCTTCCCAAGATATATAGGGCAAACTTAATAAGGAGCTTACATGTTGGAACAGATGGTGACCATGAGAAAGTCGGTACCATCTGCCAAAAGATTGCTCGAAAATACTATTGGCCCGACGTAAATGTCGATGTTGAAAACTTTGTAGAAGCATGTGGCGCATTTCATGAGGGAACACCCACAAAGGGAAAATATGTGCAGGACCTAGAAACGCCACGGGGCAACTTTAGGCCTGAAAGGAAAACTAATTATACTCGGGTAGACAAAGTGGAATGGGAGCCCCTTTTCACACCCAGTCTTCACTTGAATGGATTAACATGGCCACTATGCGAAGAGTACAAAGAAGAAATTTTACCCAGGATAAGATGACAATCCCTCGGTCAGACTTATATAAACTGGAGGAACAGACAAGAGAGCGAAGATCTCTCATAAGCAATCTAAAGTGGGGAGACAAACCCCAGAAAAAAATTGGTAGTGGTCGATTTGTGAGTGATGATTCTAGGAAGAAAAGTCCTCATTATAAAGCTTCTAAGGGACGGGACCAGACGGGTTCCATGAAAAATACGTATGATAAATAAAAGGTCCATTAGAAGCGTTATTAAGGACCTGGACAGATGAGAAGGCGGAAGAGACTGTTACCTCATCGTATTTTTTTTTTTTTTTTTTTTTTTTTTTTCCTTAACCAGCGGCACTTGGGCTTTCAGCCCTTCGGCCCAATGACATGTCATTGCGAGGCTGGGGAACCTGAGGACTTTCCTTCCAACCCGGTCAGGAGCTTCGCTCCTTCCCATCCACAGAGGGTTTATCACAGGAGCCGTTCAGGCTATTCAGTCAAATTTCCGGCCGTAAACATTTCTTCAAACGCCGACGCCCGGGTTTGAACCATGAACACCTGGTCGCCAGTACAACGCCGAAGCCATTACACCAGCGCGGCTCCCATCCTCATCGTATCAATATGTGAACGAACTGACCACTCGTTTGAAAGCTGGATGGAAATTGGCAAATGATAATTTGAAGCAAGCCAGGAAGAAACATGCAGCATATTTTAATAGGAAGGCAAAGGACAGGGAACTGGCAGTCGGAGAGAAGGTGCTGCTTCTACTACCCGGAAGCCAGAATAAATTACAAATTGGTTGGCAAGGTCCATATACGGTTCTAGAGAAGGTGTCTAGAACAAACTATAAAATTGACAAAAAGGGGAAGGAGAAAGTTTATCATGTAAACCTGTTAAAGAAGTATCTGGACAGACCACTCCAGGAAAGCACCCCCTTATTGACCTTAGCTATTGCAACCCAGATGCAAAAAGAACCACTCACCTCACATGAATACCCATTACATCCTTGTGAAACCGCAGCACAGGTAAAAGTCAGTAAGCACCTGACTAAAAACCAGAGGGAGAGAGTTCAACAAGTTCTGGAGGAACATACAGATGTATTAACAGATAAACCAGGCCATACAAATTTGCTACAGTATGACATGAAAACTGGTAGACTCAAACCCAATCTGTATGAGAGCCTATTCTATTCCGTTCGCGAAGGAGAAGGCATTGAAGGAAGAAATAGAGTATTTGTTGAAGGAGGGGATTATTTCGCACAGTGAATCATCTTTTAGTTCTAGTGTCGTTTTGTTGAGAAAACCGTCTGGGGAACACAGACTGTGCATAGATTACAGGAAACTGAATGCTGTCACAGAAGGACAAGTGGATCCATTACCAGACACAAAACAGCTATTTGCCAGACTGAACAAGGCAAAATACTTTTCAAAGGTGGATCTTAGTAAAGGCTATTACCAGATCCCAGTGAAGCCTGAAGTGAGACCTTATTTGGCTTTTAGCACTTCGGATGGACATTATGAATTCAATATGCTACCATTCGGACTGAAAAATGCTCCGAGTGTGTTTTCAAGGATGATGCGAAAATTGTTGGATCCCCTGAATAACCCATGTATCACGAATTTCATGGATGATATTCTCGTCGCCACAGAGACATTTGAAGAACACATTGAAGCTCTGGAGATGTTGTTTGATAGACTTCGGGAGGCGAACTTAACTGCTAGGCCAACAAAATGTTGTATTGGATGCAAAGAGTTGGAATTCTTGGGGCACACTGTATATCAGGGTAATATGACCCCTGATCCTAAGAACTTGGAAAAACTGCAGAGAGCACCTAGGCCACAAACAAAAAAAGACGTGCGATCATTCGTGTCGTTATGCGGATTTTATCAGAAATACATCAAAAATTTTAACGCTATTTGTGCTCCTCTGACTGATCTGACTCGCAAGGGACTTCCAGATAAAATTATTTGGACTGCACAATGTGAACTAGCGTTCCAAGAGTTAAAGGAAAAACTCACTAGCAAGCCTATTCTCAAACTGCAAAATTAGAGTAGTGGCAGACGTGAGGAGCAATTTTACCTATGTGTATCGCTGGTTTTGGAACTTGCCATAGGCATGTTTTCAAGTGGGGAGATGTGTAGTGAAATTGACAGAGATACAACGGTAAAATACCTCCAAGGATAACATATAAGGATAAAAACATAATGCGTAGGCTGCTGATAGACATGATCGCCCAGACCGCGGGTCATCACCCTCCATAAGAATTGACTTGCTAGACAGGAGGGGAACGGCGGATGAAAGGAAAAAAATATGACTGGAAAGATTGCGTGAGACTGGAAAGGCTAAGGAGACGCAATTGGGGGGGGGGAAACGGAGAAAAGTCACGTTTCCCAAGTTGACATAAAAAGTAAGCAACTCGACAGAAGGGACCATAGATATGTTACGCCACAGTCATTTATTGGACGCTTTTGCGCGATACCAAGCCCTTGATTTGAATTCAGCGGCTAAAACGCAGATGTTTGGAATATTACAAAAATTAAAAAGTAAATTTTTCTTAATATTAATGTTAGGAATATAAAAATTAGCTGGCCGGATGGCCCATTCTGAGCAGTGAACTAATATGGTCTTAATTTTACAGACGGATAGATAATATTGAAGATAATGACAAAAGACAGTGTTGTTCACATCATCGACAGACTGTATTGAATCTAAAAGTGTCGCTAATTGCACAAAAAAACACGACCTCGAGACGCAGGTGTTCAAATCTACTTGGTATGGAGGAGAGGGGATATTGTGGTGGCTGTGTCTAAAAATAACTTTTAACGACAAAATTTTGGAGGGGAGAGAAAGGTTGGTTCAAAAATCGAGTACATTTTTGTAGAAACACAAGTAGAGACGGACAGACTAACAGATAACCATCCATACTTGACTGAAGCATGACTGAAATGACTTTAGTGTAGGAAATTTGAATTTAAAATAAACCTAGGCAGTGATTGGCCACAGACAATCATATAATTAGCGCTCAGACGCGAAAGTGGGGCCATTCTTCAATAGTTGTTCAGTGATAGACACAGATTTTAAAGTGTGGTGATTTCCATATGAAAGAAAGTGAAATAAATTTAGGGACGCCATACTATAGCCAGCAGCTCAGCTGAGTTTTGCTAGCAATTCTGTGTTATTTATTCATAATCTGGTAAGATTGAAATTATTTCTTTGTATATTTTGAATATTGTTTCATGTTCGAGTGATTTGATACTGCCATATCGAAATCTAGCCTTACAAACAAGTAGGGATTTGCTCTAGACCCCCCGCCCTAGTCAGGGTCTAGGGACCAACAATATACATAAACTCCAGCAAGGGTTAGGCAAGACAGATCAAGTGTTGAGAATAATGAAACATATTACCTATCCTCTTTTAGGGCAGAAAACTAATAAATATTTTTCAGAATCTATAGTCTGGGAGGATCTATCTGATGTAAAACCACCATGGTAAATGTGCTGTTTGGTCAGAGAGATCTGACCTGTCTGTATGATGTGGTTGTTGTGTCAGTGTTGTGTCCAGACGTGGGTAGAGAATAGATTTTGACACATGGCCCATACTTTGATTGCAGAGCTGTGAGTTTCTGTTGTCAACAAAGCAGTGTCTATTCAGTTGGTGACTTTACTCGAGTGTATCTGTGCAGTACTTGTGACAGAGACCACCATTATTGCCCGCCAGCACGGAGAGGTGGGACCACCTGATTTCAGCACCAGAGCTACAACTACAAGATGAGTGAGCCTCTGGTCTGCTGGACATTCACCAACGCTGTGTAGTTACTAATACCCTCATAAAAATTCCCACCATTTTCTGGACACTGTGTAGTCAATATAGACAGGTGTGATGAGGCCACCCCAACAGCACAAACATTAACTATCCTCCCAAGTAGATGACTACTAGAACATTTTAATAAAACTAACTAGTATAGTACATATATATGTACACTATTGCATTTATGATATAATATTCCATGCATTTCTTTCATAATCTCTAAATCCATTTAAGTTCTGGTCAACCTAAAAAATTGATCCAGAACAAAATAAATGTAATTCTATCAAAAAATTTTACACACGTGAGTTAGTTCAGTGTATTTTAACATTTATTAATATTATTAGTCTTGTTAAATATCTGTGGGTATATCTATAACCTATTACACCACACTACATATCATAACCCTAGACACTTTACGTAGCCACATTCATTAAAAAAAATTAAGTGTGAGGTCGTAGTGGTAGCAAGAAAGGCCTTCTGACAATTCTCAACTACATTTTATCTCAGGAGCCTTCACAGCTGGCCTCATACAATTACATTTAGTAATATCAACATCATACAATACCATCAAACACCACTACAATATATATATATATATATATATATATATATATATATATATATATATATATATATATATATATATATATATATATATAGGACAATTCAGACTAGCCCTCTCCAGCTGGAATTTAAAAGCGCGATATCCCCATGATTAAAGGTAGTTTTCCCGCGTTTCACATGAAAACCCACTAGATATGTTAATAAGTTTACTTGATTTTAGAATATAAACGTATTAAATTTACTAAAGTGCTGGTATAATAAACATGTACATCATGAAATCATCATACACTCCCTTCTCTCTATGGAACCTGTGGCCACCTCTGCTGTTGGTTTCTTTGTGAGGAAATCCGCTCGAAGCAGTCACACATGACCTTGCAGTGATGGTTCATGTGTTAAGTTATTTGCGGTGATGAGGTTGCCAGCCTCATATGCCATTGTGCATCCAAAGCATATTATACATGCCAAAATGCAAATATAAATGATAAAATGTAAATATTACAACGTACTCCGAGTTTTTTTCGGGCGAACACGTATTTTTTGCACATAAAACATCCAAATATTGTTGGGCAACTGATTTAAGATTCCGTCTCTTTCAGGTGAGTTAGGTGTCTAACTGGATGCACTTGAAGTAGGTTCCTAGAATTTAAAACGCAAAGTGGTGTCTCTGGTGCTACTCTCTTCTAATCTTAGAATTCACTTCCTGTCCTATGGCCTGTCCTATATTTGGGTCCTAATATTCCGTGTGTCTAGCTGTCTGTGATTCCCTTCTTGGAGAAATTGGAAGCCAGTGAAGTAGTCTTACAACGATGTAGCATATAACTGAAAATTTCTTATAGTAGGTTACTACTTTGAGGTGATGTCTAATCAGCAGCAGTCTATCTTAGCATCTCAAATGCCAAACCAATTGTAAAATGTTTTTCTAGTTTTTGGTATGGGGCTATTCCTCCCACTACTCTCCTGTATAACATTACTGCAAGACAACATAATATGCGATTTTCAAAGTCTTTAACCATATAAGGTCTTGCTTCTTCCGTTTCGCCTGTCATGTTTACAAACTCACTACTTCACAGATCTAACATTATAATCTCCCACAAGACGTTACATTCTTGTACTTATTTATCACAACAAAGTTCATCTTCTGGAAGTGTTAAATCACTGTCGTGTTTTAATCTTTACCAAGATTGTCATCGACCGTGTATTTGGGCACGGCTTGTCTTAGCATCTCAAATGCCAAACCAATTGTAAAAAAGTTTTTCTTGTTTTTGGTATGGGGCTACCCCTCCCACTACCCTCCTGTAGAACATTACTGCATGACAACATAAGATGTGATTTTCAAAGTCTTTAACCATTGTGGCGTGAGGTTTTATTTGGCTCTAGGATCAGTGTAGCAAAGTTTGATTTTTCTGGGGAGGTTATGATGGTATCCTAAAAGAATGAAATCCGTGTCTGTATTAACCGTGTGAGGTCAAGCACATGTAGGCCCCTGACTCTATAAATGATGATGATGAATTATGTGCAGGGAACCTAACGCTACCTCCCTAGATCTCACACGGTCACTATTTTGGCTCTAGTGTCTGGTGTATGGTGTACCTAGTGTCTAGGGGAGAAATGAAATGATGGTACACAACACAAAAACACTTTAATTTTCTATCAGGAAGTGAATAAAACCAGTGGTTAAGTTTTTCTTTAAAAAATGAATGTTTTCTATTTACAATTTATTTTGCCTGTCCAGTCATATCTTTTGGACAGGTCTTTGAAAATGAGGACAAGATAGTTTACAGAAAAGATCAACTAAAATTGTGTGGACAATTTGCCCAATAACTATAAAGTCAATATATATCTTTCCGGTTGGAATGTTCACAGCTTACACTTTATTCATCTAAGAGGGAGAGTCACTGTGAATGAGGGGCTGTAGTTTCATCACACCCCATAAACTTCCTGAGTATGATTTGAAATACCAGTGTTTATTAAACGAAAGTGTCAGATATACCCAGATGCTTAACACATCACCTGGGATTCCTTGTTGAATGATAATGTAGTATGAAGTTGCAGAAAATCTCGATCTCTCAAAATGCATAAAGCTCCTCCCGTTATCTTTTGACAGCATAAACGAATGGTCGGAGACTTGATGGCTTTATTCTCTCTCAGCAGGTTTCCTGTTACCGGCTGGCAACAGGAAATAAAACCTCTGCAACAAAAGGACACCCTGGCCTTTTATATCTGATCACTTATTATATTTATTATTTTCCTACGGTGATATGGGGTCAGCCTCGCGTGCATTACAGGTGCACTCGCCCCTAATTTTACATGACTCCCACCTTGCTGTGACCACACCTCAGGTCCCTATGGCAGATACGCCACTGTACGTTTACATAGTTTTCCTCAATAAAATAATGTGGAGTAACCACATTTCCTTTTGTATGATTTTCTCTTCTTTTCCTTTTTAAATATAAATGCTTCAGGCATGTTGAACAGTGTTCATGGAACACGGAGGCTTACTAATATATTCTAATGCAATTATATGACAACATAATCATGACAACATACATCAGTTAGATACATTTCAATGTGAGGACTCAACAATGTCTGCTCCCGGCACGTCCTTCACTTTTCCCAATAGCAGTATCTAACTTTGGCAATGGGATTAAACAGATTAATTCATAAAGCATTCTTACCACAAATTTTAAGAAATATAAACAAATGACGCTGACTTGCAAAGAAGTGGCCTCAGTTTCTTCTGCACTGTCCAGACTGTGAATACTTCTTTATTTAATTTTAAAATTAACACAGCTGATCTCAGCGTATTTGAATGAAAAGTTTTGTTCAACTGGCACTGAATAGTGAAAGCCTTTTATTAATATTTATTAGCACTGGCCAATCGAAAGCTTGCGACTACCATAATTCAAATGTAGTTTTTGAAAAACAAAAATAATTCCAAACAAACTCTGCGTCTGGTAGTCGATTGGCCAGTCTGCTTTAGTTATGCCAATACAAAAAGATGTTAAGTTTTGGATTACATTTTCCTACCGCTCCCCTTTCCTCCTATACTCTTGTTACCCAAGCGAATTTGAATGTACCTCAGTGCCTCTTTTCTAAGCTGCCGTCCCCACTAACGTTATGAAAAAAACAAGCAGGAACAACAGTCTGTCTGGTCGCGCGTCCGTAGACATTTAGTATTTTCTCAATAACTTGGCTAATACGTAGACTATCATATTATTTAAAACACATTCTTGCTCAGTGGACTCTAAGCTATACTATATTGTAAGTATGATTTTTATGGTCAGTTTCATTATGGTTTAGATTTTCAATTTTGTCACGGTAATTCGTCAAATAAAAATTTTACACAAGACGGCCATCTTTCCCCCCTTTCATCTCTCGCTAGCATGTATTTTCAAATAACTACTTGTTTTAGTGACGTCAGAAATACTACCGCGAGGAGGAAATTAAATTGTCTGCGTGTTTGCCTCTGTTGGCTTTGCCGCAGCGTGTATATATGCATGGCATAATGTGTCAAGCGAAGCGGGGTTTTGCGCGGCGGGGTAAGATTTGCAGGTTATAACCTGCAAGATAACTTAGCTCAATGAAGTCTTACGCGTTTTTCTGATCTTCATCATAAGGATGTCTACTCAAAAAGTCTGCACCTACGTTCTGAGGGCCGGGAATACATTCAATCAGAAATGAGTATGGCTGCAATAATAAAGACCATCTCAATAATCTGGAATTTTCATGCTTGGCCTGTGACAGGAATACGAGAGGTGAATGATGCGTTTGGACCACAAATGTCCTGCCATATAAATAAATCTGGAATTTTTTTATAGCCCATATCAACGCGAGACATTCCTTTTCACTTGTTGAATAATTTTTTTCCACCTTGTTCAATTTGCGGCTTGCATAAGCGACTGGGTTCAATTCCCCATCTTGTGAGGAGGACCTTTGCAACAATGTAGCGCCTAGGCCCACATTGCTTGCGTCACTTCTCACGATAAGTTCTTGATTCAAGTCAGGCAATTGCAATACTGGCCTGCTTGTGAGTTTTTCTTTCAACTCCTGGTAAGCCAATTCACACTGTGCGGACCAATTTATTGTATCAGGTTGACCTTTTCGAGTTAAATCCGTCAGAGGAGCACATATAGTGGTAAAATTTTTAATGTACTTTTGGTAGAAACCACACAACGACACGAAAGATCGCACATCTTTCTTTGTTTGTGGCCTAGGTGCTCTTTTCAATTTTTCCAGATTCTTGGGATCAGGAGTCATGCTACCCTGATGTACGGTATGTCCCAAGAATTCCAACTCTTTACAACCAATACAACATTTTGTGGCCTAGCGGTTAAGTTAGCCTCTCTGAGTCTATAAACAGCATATTCAAAGAGGTAACGTGTTCCTCAAATGTTTCCGTAGCAATGAGGATATCGTCCATAAAATTCGAAATACATGGATTTTTCAGGGGATCCAATAATTTTCGCATCATCCTTGAAAACACACTCGGGGCATTTTTCAACCCAAACGGTAACATGTTGAACTCATAATGACCTTCCGAGGTGCTAAAGGCTAAATAAGGTCGAACCTCATGCTTTACTGGAATTTGGTAATAGCCTTTGCAAAGATCCACCTTAGAAAAATATTTTGCGTTGTTCACCCTGGCAAATAGTTGAGTAGTATGAGGTAATGGATCCACCTGACCTTCTGTGACAGCATTCAGTTTCCTGTAATATATGCACAGTCTATGTTCTCCCGATGGTTTCCGCAACAAAACCACACAGGAACTATAAGGAGACTCACTGTGAGAAATAATTCCTTCTTGTAACAAATAATCTATCTCCTCTTTCAAAGCTTTTTCCTTAGCAAAAGGAATAGAATAGGGCCTCATACAGATAGGTGATGGGTCTAGTAGTTTCATATCATATTCCAACAAATTTGTGTGCCCCGGTTTATCCGTTAACACATCTGTATGTTTCTCAAAGACCTGTTGAACCTTCTCCTTCTGTCCTTTTGTCAGGTGATTACTGATCTTCACCTGTGCAAACGTTTCACTGGTTTTCAGTGGATATTCGAATGAGGAGAGAGGGTCATTTTTCATTTCGGTTGCGATAGACAAGTCCAATAGGTGTGTTCCTTCCTGGATTTGTCTGTCCAGATATTTCTTCAAAAGGTTCACATGAAAGACTTTTTCCTTTTCCTTTTTGTCTATCTCATAATTTGTTCTGGATACCTTTTCCAAAACTGTGTATGGCCCTTGCCATCCGATCTGAAGTTTATTGTTGCTGCCGGGCAATAGAAGAAGTACCTTCTCCCCTACAGCAAGCTCTCTATCCTTAGCTTTCTTATTATAATAAGCAGCATGCTTTTTCCTGGCTTGTCTCAAATTATCATTTGCCAGTTTCCAACTAGTTTTTAAACGAGTGGTCAGTTCGTTCACACATTGATAAGATGAGGTAACAGTCTCCTCTGCCTTCTCATCTGTCCCGGTCCTTAACAAAGCTTCCAGAGGACCTTTTATTGGCCTCCCAAATAACAGGGTTGCGGGTGCCATTCCGGTTGAATTATGTGGTACTTCCCGGTACGCAAACAACGCAGCGGGCAAGTATTGGTCCCACGTATCAGGTTTCTCATGTGCCAGCTTTCTCAGGATAGAAATGAGAGTCCCATTGAACCTCTCTACCTGGCCATTCCCTTGGGGGTGATACGGACTACAATGAAAGTGCTTGGCTTGAAACAACCTAAAAACCTCTTCTGTTAGTTTCCCCTTGAACTGTGAGCCATTATCAGTAAAGATTTGATGCGGGAATCCTAACCTTGTGAATATCGTAAGTAATGCCTCTGCTACATGTTTCGAATTGATTGATGACAGGGCTACCGCCTCTCCCCACATATAACAAGTGTCTACCAGAGTAAGGATGTAACTGTTCCTCCTCTTGGTCCGAGTGAGAGGTCCCACAATATCCACTGCAACTCTCTCAAAAGGGGTTCCCACTATGGGCATTTCCCCAAGAGTTGCTGGAGCAGTCCAATGTTTTGGAGCTACTCTCTGGCATTCGGGACAGGATTTTACATATCTCTTTATGTCTTCCGTTATCCCTGGCCAGAAATAATGACAAGCTATACGCTGTCCTGTTGCGCTAATCCCCATGTGACCACTGAAGGGGATAGCATGACCTAACTCCATTACCTTTTCCCTATATGAACTGGGAAGGACCAGCTGTCCGTGACCAGATGAACCAGTGCCGGCCTTCCTATATACCAATTTATTCTTCATATAGAATTCTCCTTTATTAGGAGGAGTATGGCTCTTTGGGAGTTTCTTATAGCACGGCTTCAGTGACCTATCTTCAGCCTGTGCCTTTCTCATCTCCTCTGGATGAGTATTTATAGGTTCATCTTCTTCCTTTCTGGATTGTGATCGGGTCTGGACTGCTGCCAAGACCACAGGTCTCTTGGGATTCCCCAAGTAGACATAACGACACCCCAATATCAAAGGGTAGATTGGTGCGTCTATCACCGCTGCTCTGATTATCCCTTCCACATAGCGAGTTTTCACTGTTATCCTTGCAATGGGAAGTTTCATGAGTGGTAGGTCCTTGGTCGCCCCTTGTATCTCCACTGTTTCTGTGGTATACTGATCTGGGTTCACCAAGTGCGAGCTCAAGACAGCATCAAAATCTAAACCTGTATCATAGAGGCCCCTTATGGTGACATCATTGCATACAACATCCTCACAAACTGGGGGGTGATAAGGTTCCTGCTGTCTAGCAGGTTTGTCCTTTACTTCCTGGTTCCCCTTTTTCATAGCAGCAAATCCAGCAAGTTTACTTTTACAAAATTTAATGTCATGTCCGTCATTCCTACAATGTTTACAATATAGTCTACCTTGATGAAAAGGTTTTCTTTCATCATTCCTTCTGTCATTGAAATGTGAGGTTTTATTTTTAAAATCATTTCGAGGCGTATCAAAGTTCTGCTTACCTCTGTTATCAAATTTATTATGGTTTTGAGGAGCCTTATACTGATCTATTGGTTTTTTCTTGATGCCAGCTACCTCTGCCTGGGCTGCCTGATACCTCTCAGCGACATTAATTATCTCACCCAGCCTCTCCGCGCCCTGTTCCATGAGAAACTTTCTCATGACTGAAGCCATGGACTCTCTCATCTGTTCTATGAGTATCATCTCTTTGAGATCTTGGGTTTTCCCCAAAGAAGCCCATTTCTCCATATACGTTTCTAACCGGGCTGAGAACTGGTGATAGGTCTCACCCGACAGTAGCCTGGCATTCCTAAATTTCTTTCTATAAAACTCTCCGTTCTTTTCGTATCTTAACAAAAGAGCTTGCTTCAACATGTCATAGTTGTCTTGGTCATCCCTGCTCATTTTGGAAAACACTTCATAAGCTGTTCCCCGAAGACCCTGAGACAACTTTACCCCCCATCTTTCTCTGTCTAACCCATAAGTAGTGGCTAATACTTCATATCTGCTTAAATATGACTCAATGTCATCATCCTTTTCTACAAAATAGTCTAAATGGAACCCCATGGCTGAGTTAGAGGCCCCCTGACTAGCAGTAGCATCAGAGGTAGAGGGGCTGTGACCATTGTCCGGAGCAAGGCCTTGCAACTCTAACTCTCTTAGTCGCAACTCATGCTGCCTCTGTAATCTTTCATCTTCTTTTTCTGCCTCCCTCTCGGCAGTCAATCTCTTTTCTTCTGCCTCCCTTTCGGCAGTCAATCTCTTTTCTTCTGCCTCCCTTTGCAGTCGTTTTTCTTCTGCCTCAAATTTTCTCTCCTCAAAATGGATCCTTTTTATCTCAGCCTCTCTATCAGCCTCTAAGGCCTTAGCCTCCTTCTCAGCCTCAATCTGTAACCTTTTAATCTCCCTAGCCTCTTCTAACTGCATTTTCCTTTCCTCAGCTAACCTATGTTCTTCCCTAGCAATAAATTTATCACATTCTGAGGTGACATAGTCAATCAAGATTTGTCCCTCCATATTCATTTCCCTGGCAGTCTGCACAGCCGCAGAGCGAAACTTGGCCAGATCTGCCATCCTGATAAATACAAAATGTACTAACTAAGTTTCTAACAAAGTACAAATTTATTTAATTAATTCTGGGTTCTGACACTTTCTTCACTTCCCAAATCTTGGGTAATAATATATGGAGATTCCCTGGGAAAAATAGAATGTTGTTAATGCTAACCCAGACCCCAATGTATGTAGTACTAGGAGAAATTCAAATCCCCGGACAAGCCTACCAATTTATGTAGCAAAGTTTGATTTTGCTAGGGAGGTTATGATGGTATCCTAAAAGAATGAAATCCGTGTCTGTATTAACCGTGTGAGGTCAAGCACATGTAGGCCCCTGACTCTATAAATGATGATGATGAATTATGTGCAGGAAACCTAACGCTACCTCCCTAGATCTCACACGGTCACTATTTTGGCTCTAGTGTCTGGTGTATGGTGTACCTAGTGTCTAGGGGAGAAATGAAATGATGGTACACAACACAAAAACACTTTAATTTTCTATCAGGAAGTGAATAAAAAAAGGTAAAGGTAAAGGTAAAGGAACCCGTTACACGCCCATTGAGGCATATTGGGAATATGGTGTTAGGCCCATATTATCTTGACCGTCGGCACACGAGGGGTGATGTGGTCGGCATCACGCCGGCCGCCTTAACCTTCCCAGAGTAGCTCTGGTACCCATTTGGGGCTGGGTCGACCCAGGAGCCGTTTGTGGCCTAAAAATTTTCCGCCTCATCTGGGGATCGAACCATAGACCACTGCGTTAGGAAGCCAGTGCACTAACCACTATGCTACCGCGGCTCCAGGAAGTGAATAAAACCAGTGGTTAAGTTTTTCTTTAAAAAATGAATGTTTTCTATTTACAATTTATTTTGCCTGTCCAGTTATTTCTTTTGGACAGGTCTTTGAAAATGAGGACAAGATAGTTTACAGAAAAGATCAACTAAAATTGTGTGGACAATTTGCCCAATAACTATAAAGTCAATATATATCTTTCCGGTTGGAATGTTCACAGCTTACACTTCATTCATCTAAGAGGGAGAGTCACTGTGTATGAGGGGCTGTAGTTTCTTCACACCCCATAAACTTCCTGAGTATGATTTGAAATACCAGTGTTTATTAAACGAAAGTGTCAGATATACCCAGATGCTTACACATCACCTGGGATTCCTTGTTGAATGATAATACAGTATGAAGTTGCAGAAAATCTCGATCTCTCAAAATGCATAAAGCTCCTCCCGTTATCTTTTGACAGCATAAACGAATGGTCGGAGACTTGATGGCTTTATTCTCTCTCAGCAGGTTTCCTGTTACCGGCTGGAAACAGGAAATAAAACCTCTGCAACAAAAGGACACCCTGGCCTTTTATATCTGATCACTTATTATATTTATTATTTTCCTACGGTGATATGGGGTCAGCCTCGCGTGCATTACAGGTGCACTCGCCCCTAATTTTTACATGACTCCCACCTTGCTGTGACCACACCTCAGGTCCCTATGGCAGATACGCCACTGTACGTTTACATAGTTTTCCTCAATAAAATAATGTGGAGTAACCACATTTCCTTTTGTATGATTTTCTCTTCTTTTCCTTTTTATATATAAATGCTTCAGGCATGTTGAACAGTGTTCATGGAACACGGAGGCTTACTAATATATTCTAATGCAATTATATGACAACATAATCATGACAACATACATCAGTTAGATACATTTCAATGTGAGGACTCAACAATGTATGCTCCCGGCACGTCCTTCACTTTTCCCAATAGCAGTATCTAACTTTGGCAATGGGATTAAACAGATTAATTCATAAAGCATTCTTACCACAAATTTCAAGAAATATAAACAAATGACGCTGACTTGCAAAGAAGTGGCCTCAGTTTCTTCTGCACTGTCCAGACTGTAAATACTTCTTTATTTAATTTTAAAATTAACACAGCTGATCTCAGCGTATTTGAATGAAAAGTTTTGTTCAACTGGCACTGAATAGTGAAAGCCTTTTGCTAATATTTATTAGCACTGGCCAATCGAAAGCTTGCGACTACCAGAATTCAAATGTAGTTTTTGAAAAACAAAAATAATTCCAAACAAACTCTGCGTCTGGTAGTCGATTGGCCAGTCTGCTTTAGTTATGCCAATACAAAAAGATGTTTAGTTTTGGATTACATTTTCCTACCGCTCCCCTTTCCTCCTATACTCTTGTTACCCAAGCGAATTTGAATGTACCTCAATGCCTCTTTTCTAAGCTGCCGTCCCCACTAACGTTATGAAAAAAACAAGCAGGAACAACAGTCTGTCTGGTCGCGCGTCCGTAGACATTTAGTATTTTCTCAATAACTTGGCTAATACGTAGACTATCATATTATTTAAAACACATTCTTGCTCAGTGGACTCTAAGCTATACTACCATATGATTTTTATGGTCAGTTTCATTATGGTTTAGATTTTCAATTTTGTCACGGTAATTCGTCAAATAAAAATTTTACACAAGACGGCCATCTTTCCCTCCTTTCATCTCTCGCTAGCATGTATTTTCAAATAACTACTTGTTTTAGTGACGTCAGAAATACTACCGCGAGGAGGAAATTAAATTGTCTGCGTGTTTGCCTCTGTTGGCTTTGCCGCAGCGTGTATATATGCATGGCATAATGTGTCAAGCGAAGCGGGGTTTTGCGCGGCGGGGTAAGAATTGGCGTTAAATATTTGGATTGTCTCGTGTTACACTACCAAATTTGTAAGGATTACTACTAATTACAAGCGTTAAAGTCAAAATATTACGTTAATTCAGACAGTAGTTTGGCGGCACACTTCCGCAAAATCGTTAATTGTAAGTCTTGCCGCAGTCTCTATCAGATCGGGCAAAATGTTAAAAATGTACGTCACAAGGAAAGCGGGTAGTTTTAAACGGTGGGGATTGGTTCTAAGCCTGTCCACGGCACAAAATTCAGCGCGATGCTGGCGTGTGAGAATATCACCGTCAGACACTATAGGGCGGGTTTATTTATTATCATTTTATGACTAAAATCTTACTAAAATGAGTGATTAGTCTCGCAGATTTTACTACAATCAGTATAGTACTGATAACTACAGAAATAGAATTTCTGCAGAAAATGGTGAAGTCCCAGCGTCTGAGAGGACTACTGGTATCACAAATTAGTTACGGCTGTGAATGTTCTGATCTCGAAAAATTAGTAGAGAGGAGACCGACATAAATTGCCACCTCCGCTGTGTAACTAACTGTGATATTAACAAAACAAGGAAACAGATTTTACTTAACAATGATAAAATTGACAAGTCGTTCAAATACAATTTCCTTATTATTTATTTAGTATATACACTATCTACTCTTGTGCTGAAGGGTGAATGTTGAAAAAAATGGAATGTAATGGATTTGTAAGTTTACATATGATTTACAAATATTTATATAGATATAATGTGCAAGAGCTAAGAGGAGTGGCGTCACAACGAACAACCTGGAGAGCACTGGTTTCTGCCTTATGCGCCGTGTTTGGTGCTTAAAGAATTTATTATTATTATTATATATAGATATATAAATATATTACAACAAGTTTTCCAATTATAGGAACAAAAATTATATCAGCTGTGCTGTTATTCAATTATAGTGCATGTATCAGCTGTGCTGTTAATTAAGTATATAACATTTATCAGCTATGCTGTTATTTACGTATAATTTATCCACTATGATCTTATTATTGTCTCTTGCTACGATAATTCACGTTTTCTTCATTGACTTAAATGCTCACAATTGCCGACGGAAATGGTACTAATGTGTACTCATCTTTCAAAACGTTCTGTTCTCCTTAGTTTGATTGACACACCACTTGCTGTGGATCGTTCCTTTAGCCCACCCAAGACTGAGGGGGACTAAAGATGTAGCTCAGGTACAATCTCTGTGCTCCTGCGAAGTTTCAGGCAGCTGGATTGACTCGACATACGTCCTCAGGTTTGATGACACGAATAAAACCCTCTAAGATTTTTTAAACCGGCCAGGTTTTGACTCGACTTAGTGAAGCAGGCTGCAGGTCAATGCACTCCAGGTAAGCTATAAATCAAAGTTGACAGCTCCTCTTATTCAGTCGGTCGTCTCTCTGGCTTCGTGTCGGGTTGCATGCTTTTGCATAAAATCTCGCCCGATTATATAGGTAGATGAATGCTTAAGCAAAGCTTTTGGTTGGTTCCTGGCGGGGCAAGCTGATTGGTGGTCTGCAGTTTCGTCTCATGCCTCGTACAGCCTAATTTTATTCAGTTTTCTTCCGCCATCTTGCGTGAACAAGATGGCCGCGACCCACATCCGAAAAAAACAGGGCTTAAGTTTTTTTTTCTGGCGTAACTTCTTGTAATTTATTCCGGCTCAGCAACTGTGCGTTGATTGGCTGGGGCAAATTTGTATCCCGACATAATGATTTAACAAAGTAGTGGGGTTACACACACTCGTTTCACGACATAGACACATCCTTTCCTAGCTGTGACCTGTCATAGCTGAAGTGTAAACACCTGCTGTAGTTAATCATTTTGCGTCTGTCCTTCCAGAGTAATAGGGTGTCGACTTAAAAAATCAGCTCCTACATTGTCTCTTCCCGGAATGTAATTCACGGTAAAGGAATAAGGCGCCAGAAGCAGACTCGACCTTAACAATCTCGAACTTAACTTTTTAGATGCAGCCAAGAATGTTAAAGGCTGATGATCGCTTTGGTCAATGAAGTGTGTCCCATACAGGTAAGGTGAAAATTTGTCGATGGACCAAATTAGAGCCAAACATTCTTTCTCTATGGTCGAGTAGTTCAACTCAGCTGCATTCAGCTTCCTACTGGCGTAGGCGACTGGTAAAAGTTCCTCCGGCAGGGCTTTTGATTTCTGCAAGAGAGTTGCACCAATACCTATACTGCTAGCGTCCGTCCTTAATACAAATTCCTGTGTGATATCGGGTAGCGTAAGGATTGGTTTGCTGGTGAGTTTTGCTTTTAGCTCTGTGTAAGCTTTTTCACAATCAGCATTCCATTGGATTTTATCAGGCTGTCCTTTCTTAGTTCAGTTAGTTAATGGTGCACACAGAGAGTTAAAGTGGGGTATGTACTTCTGATAGAACCC
The DNA here is from genome assembly GCA_024509875.1 of Oreohelix idahoensis. NCBI lineage: Eukaryota > Metazoa > Mollusca > Gastropoda > Stylommatophora > Oreohelicidae > Oreohelix > Oreohelix idahoensis. The sequence goes on along the minus strand of JAMPIV010019874.1, from coordinate 15,737 downwards.
ACATAATGACACGAATGATCTCACATCGTTCTTCGTTTGAGGTCTGGGTGCCTTCTTTAACTTTTCTATATTCTTTGGGTCAGGAGACATATGACCTGTAGAAATAGTGTGACCTAAGAATTCCAACTCCTTACAACCGATAACGCACTTGGTTGGACGTGCAGTCAATCCAGTGGCTCTCAGTCTGTCAAACAACATGGAGAGCGCTACTATATGCTCTTTAAATGTGTTTGTAGCAACAAGAATGTCATCCATAAAGTTAGTGATATGGGGATTTTGTAGAGGTTCCAACAATTTCCTCATCATTCTTGAAAAGATACTGGGAGCATTTTTCAGCCCAAAGGGTAGTACATTAAATTCGTAGTGTCCGTCTGATGTACTAAATGCCAGCATTTTCCTAACTTCTGATTTCACTGGTATTTGGTAGTATCCCTTGCTTAGATCTACCTTTGATAAATACCTAGCCTTACTCAGTGTAGAGAATAGCTGGTTGGTGTCAGGTAATGGATCCACCTGAGATTCTGTGATCGCATTAAGCTTCCGGTAGTCAATACATAACCTGTGTTCACCACTCGGTTTTCTCAATAGCACCACACTTGAGCTATAGGGAGATTCAGACTTTGAAATAATTTTCTCTTTTAAGAGATAGTCAATCTCATCCTTGAGTGCTTGTGCTTGCTATTGTTCAGTCCATGTCCGCAACAATGCTTCCAGTGGACTGTGTATGGGGACAGCCAAACAACAACTTTGCCGGACCCACACCTATTTCTATTGTAAGGGGCAGTATACCGAAGTGGGGCCTGTCTCCATCAACTGTTTGGTACAGCCCTGGTTCCTACCTCCTTTGGTTCGGGTTTGTTTCTGCAGCTTTTTTAATACTGGTTGCTGACTAACCAAATTTTCCAAAGGATCCAGGCCATGGTGTTCCGACAAATATCTAGTCGGGGTGGGATGTCTCTCGTCCCCTCTCTGTACAATACGGAGAGTTACCATGGTTACTGATGTAACAGTAGACTTGTTGTGATTTTGTTTTCTCTTTATCACTGCATCTACCTGTTGTTTTCTCTTGTGTATTTTCTTAGTAGGCCTACGTCCGCAACAATGCTTCCCTAGGTCCTGTAACTGATCTACGCTTCTGAATGAGGTTACCTGGTTACATTCTGAACAGGATTTCATATACCAACTTATGTCTTCAATTATTCCTGGCAAGTAATATCGCAATGCTATATTTTGACCAGTGGCCCCTTTTCCTCTGTGACCACTGCCTGATGTAGCATGCTCTTGCTCCATAATTTCCTCCCTATAGAATTTTGGCACTACCAGCTGTCCATGTCCTTTAGGTCCTTTTCCAGCTTGTCTGTAGAGTAGGCCATTTTCCATATAGTAGTCTCCTTTCTCTGGAGGGTTATGGGCCTTTGGCAATTTCCCAAAACAAGGCTTCAATGTGCTGTCTGCTGTTTGAGCCTTTTTCATCTTTGTACGATGAATAGTTATTGGATCTCCCTCCTCCTTTTTGGTGCTCGACCTGGTATGGTTTGCTGCCACGACAACAGGTTTTATTGGGTCACCCAAAAAGACATATTTACATCCTATTACCAGCGGGTATATAGGATCATCCCTTACTGCTGCTCTTATCACTCCTTCCACATAGCGAGTTCTCACGTTGATCCTTGCTATGGGAAGTGTCATGGTGCCGGTTCCCTGCATTGCCCCTTGTATGTCCACTGTTTCTGTTGTAAGTTGGTCAGGGTGCACTAGGGTTGCACTCACAACTGAGTCGAATTCCAAACCTGAATCATATAAGCACTGAATTTTAGTGCCATTACATGTCACTTCCTCACAGACAGGGGGATGATGGAGGTCATTCTGACTAACTGGCAGTTCCTTCCTTCCCTTGTTCCCTGTTGTGAGACACGCAGCGTAATAAGGAGGGTTGTTCCTTCTGCAGTCTGCAGTATTGTGGTTACTCATGAGACAAGTTTTTCACCACTTTCTTTCCTTCCATCCGGTAAGGTGTCTTATCCGATCTTAGAGGGTTTTTGTCCTTTTGGTCAAATCTTTCTTTGTTTCTTGTGGTATGGTCCTTTTGTTCATATTTGGTATAGTTTTGTGGTGATTTGAAGTTTTCACACTGCTTCTTCCTGTTTCCTAATAATTCTGCCTGAGCTGCTTGATATCTCTCAGCAACAGTTACAATATCTCCCAATCTCTCTGCTCCTTGTTCCATGATAAACTTCCTCATTTCTTGAGGCATGGACTCTTTCAATTGCTCCATCATTACCATTTCTTTCAGATCCTGACACTTTCCTAAACTACTCCATTTTTCCAAATAGGTTTCCAATCTAGCAGACAATTGGTGATAGTTTTCTCCTGGAAGAAGTTTAGCTGTTCGGAATTTCTTTCTATATGATTCTGAGTTTTTTTCATATCTCACAAGCAGTGCCTGCTTCAGGATTTCGTAATCTTCCTGGTCATCTCTTGAGAGCTTCAAATATACATCGTAGGCCACACCTCTCAATCCCTGAGATAGTTTAAGACTCCACTTTTCTTTCCCTAAGCCATAGGTAGTGGCAAGTCTTTCGTATCTATCCAGGTACGACTCAATGGCGTCTTCTTTCTCAACAAATGGGTCCAGATGAAAATTCATGGCCCCACTTGAGGTGCTCTGGCTGGAGCTACTCTCAGAGTGAGGTGAATTACCACCATTATTGCCAGTAGTTGCCTGAATTTCAAGCTCTTTTAATCTCAACTGATGGTCTCTCTCTCTGCTTGTAATTTCCTTTCCTCAGCTTCAATTTTCTTTGCCTCATTTCAGCCTCCAATTTCTTAGCTTCAATGTCTAATCTTTTGGTTTCTCTCTCAGCTTCCAGTCTTTTGTCTTCTCTCTCAGCTTCCAGTCTTTTGTCTTCTCTCTCAGCTTCCAGTCTTTTGGCTTCTCTTTCAGCTTCTAGTCTTTTGTCTTCTCTCTCAGCTTCCAGTCTTTTGGCTTCTTTTTCAGCTTCTACTTGCAATTTCCTTTCTTCTCTATCCATGTGTTTGTCCACTTCTGTTGTGACATAATGAATAAGAGCATCACCTGTCATATTTAATTCCTTACCCATCTGCACGATCGCAGTCCTGAACTTTACTAGATCAGTCATGGCGTTACTTAGAGAGGGTATGTAAATTTACTATAACCAAATTATTGTAATTAAACTTAATTAATTTAATTGAACAAAAAAACTTCCGTGCAACCTTGTGAGCATCAACTATTTACTGAGTACTAAATGGTACTCCTCCTACGAAAATAATGTTTAAAAAAAATCGTATTATGATTTTCTCAAAAAAAATTTTCCTTATATATCAGTGTAGATAGATGAATAGACTAAGTATGGCTCAAGGTATAAAGAAATATCCCAGGAACGAGCCCCCAGTGTGGCGTGAGGTTTTATTTGGCTCTAGGATCAGTATAGTACTGACAATTACAGAAATAGAATTTCTGCAGAAAATGGTGAAGTCCCAGTGTCTGAGAGTGTCGTGAAATATTCTAATCCACATATATAAATTATCAGGTAAATATAAAGCCTAACAAATAAATTCTAATAAAGAAAAGAGCAATGGTAAAATAACAGTGCTGTCACAAAGAATGTACTCGAAATCCCCCTTTGTTTTATGCTTCGTCTGCAAATTGTAACGTTCCCACGTTAAATATAAGCCACTGCATAAATACAAGCGTTTCCAAAACACATTAAAACGGGTATTGCATTTCTAAGAAAAACATTGAGAGGCACACTGCGTAATGACCTAAATTAAGCCTAACATTAATTATACTACGTTACAAAAACGAACGAACAGATGGACTCAAATAGAAAGAAGGGAGGGCTGAAAATCAGGAACGCATGCAACACGAAACACGTGTCTCGCTATTAATGCCACCCCCAACAAGCGTAACGCGATATACAATTACTACTATCACGCGTGTAAGGCCACATGCACTAACTTTTTTTCAGACGGACAGTGATAAAAACACTAACCTTCCCAGAGTTAGGTTTTAAAATCTTGAAAAACGCTTATTAGAAAAGATAACATTAGATGGGTTTACGTTTGAAAACATTACAGTACCCAGACAGCACATCTTCGAAACAGGAGGTAGAAGAAATTGCATATTTTGAACGCAGCCACTTAGCTCTTTTAAATTTGTATATTTGGGTTCCTTAGGGCTTGCTGACAAAGAATATGTAAAAACGTTACGCAAATAGTCTAGGAATTACCAAATTATAACCAAAATAAAATAGTGGGGATGCCTGACAGCATGAAATCATTTCTGCTCATAAAATTTTTTTATAACGTGTTTGAAAAAACCTTACGTTACGGAAATAGCCTACCATGTTAACTCCTAATTGATTGGAGCGCAACAAATATAAGACTAAACACGATTGGTCGGGCTATAAATACTATCTTGCGTTGTTATGGGAAACGAATAGAAGGGGTATTTTTTTGAAAAGATGTGGAGACGTGGTTTCATTGGTTAGAGCTGCGAATATACACAATTCAGAGCGTTAGTTCGAGACCACTAGTTCAAATAAGCTTGATGAAGCAACAGTGCGTTGAAGCCAGCTCATATTTTTGCTAAATAAAAGCCTGGAACATAAGCAGATGGGAATTTGTGCCAGTATTTGTGCCAGAATTCATTGCTAGTCAACGTATCTGTGTATTTCCATGAATTGTGGTAGGTTTGAAATATTCAATATCTTTTAACGAAAATTGAATGTAAATTGTTAATTTATGCCTGTATATATGTGTTGAATCTTGCAAACTAACTTATAACTTGTTAAATAAAGAAGTGAAGACAAAAACTCGAAGAGATAAAAGACATTTCATCAATGAACTGGCAGTAGAAGCTGAAAATGCTGCAAGAACTGGTAATAGTAGGTGCCTTTATCAAATTACAAAACAACTATGTCACCAGCCTACTGCTATGGAAACACCTGTTAAAGGTAAATTAGGGAATTCAATACCAACAGAAAAAGAACAAATGAAGAGATGGGCTGAGCACTTCATGGAGGTGCTAAACAGACCACCACCAACAGTAACACCTGATTTTAATAATGAAACATCCACAACCACCTTGCCAATAACTTGCGATGAATTCACGCTGGACGAGATCAAACAAGCCGTTAAAAGATTAAAAAATTTTAAAGCTGCTGGAGTTGACGAAATTTCAGGGGAAATGATTAAAGCAGTTAATGACAACAACCTCTTGAGAATTTTAGATATTATAAATGAAGTATGGAGAGAAGAACAACCACCACAACAATGGAAAGACAGTATTATTGTAAAGTTACCGAAGAAAGGTGATCTATCAGACTGTAATAACTGGCGTGGTATATCTCTATTATCAGTACCTGGAAAATTATTATGTTGCATGATGTTAGAAAGACTTAAATTGCATGCTGACGAAAAGATCAGAGAAGAACAAGCGGGTTTCAGGCCGAAACGATCATGTATTGATCAAATATTCACACTAAGAACAATTATTGAAGAATCAGTGGAAAGGCAATCGCCACTTATTATCACCTTCGTCGATTTTCAAAAAAGCCTTTGATAGTCTACACCGCCCATCATTGTGGAAGATACTTACAATCTATGGTTTTCCAACAAAATATGTGAATATAATCAAAGCGCTATATGACAATGCAAGATGTTGTGTTAGAACAAATAAAGGGAATACAGAATGGTTTACAGTAGAAACAGGGGTGAAACAAGGCTGTATTATGTCACCACTACTTTTTGGAATAGCTATTGATTGGGTTATGAGAAACTATACCCACAATGAACAATTGGGTATAAAATGGACAAATGGAAAATTCCTGGGGGACCTGGATTTCGCAGATGATGTAGCATTCTTAAGTTCAACACCAAGACAATCCCAAGAAGCAATAAATAATTTGTGTCATCTCTCGGTTAAAATTGGTCTCCAAATAAATGCCTCTAAAACTAAAGCTATGAACTTTTCTAACGAGACCTTTGATATCATCTTGAACGGGAAAAACTACAGAAAGTTGAAAGTTTCAATTATTTAGGCAGTAAAATGACTCAGGATGGTGACACAACAAGAGAAATCCATACTAGAATTGCTTTGGCAGCTAGCGCCTTCAATAGAATATATACCATTTGGAAATTACGATCATTGAATATACATACCAAGCTTCGTCTGTTTAATTCAAATGTTATCTCAGTGTTAACATACGGCTGTGAGAGTTGGAAAATAACAAAATCATAGGACAACAAGCTGAATACATTCGAAAACAAATGTCTTAGAAAACTCATGAACATCAGTTGGAAAGAATTCAAGACTAATCGACAAATAAGAGAAGACTCTAGGCAGAAATATGTCTCCGACTATATAAGGAAAAGACGATGGTCATATATCGGTCATGTCCTACGAATGCAAAACAACAGAATACCACTACAGGCGCTCACTTGGGTTCCTGAGGGTAAGCGGAAAAAAGGAAGACCAAAAGAAACACTCAGAAGAACAATAATAAGAGAAGGAAGAACGTTGGGGCCTAAATAATGTGCAAGAGCTAAGAGGAGTGGCGTCACAACGAACAACCTGGAGAGCACTGGTTTCTGCCTTATGCGCCGTGTTTGGCGCTTAAAGAATTTATTATTATTATTATATATGTGTAGTTCAGTAGCGAACATGATGTAAAGCCTATAATGCTCCAGCCTGAACAGAAGGTGTCGGAGGAAAGTAAAACGGCATGGAATGGCCAAACAGTACACTGACACCTAGATTATTGATTAGACAGAAATAATGCTGGAATTGCAGAGGCGTAGTAACCATTAGGGAGGGAAATACTGGTATAAAGTATTTCAGATGAAGCTGACAGTTGGCCTAACGCTCTGAACTCAATGTTTGTGATGTATTGTTATGAAGTAAAAGGTACATCCTTCTTGTTTTCAGGGACTGTGGTCTTAACGTTATTGAGCAGCACCTGGTCAGAGCTTTGCTGAATCCAGAGTCGGACAGCATACTCCTTGGTCCATTTAGCTATCAGTGAGGTGTCTCCAGAGCCCAGGGGAGAAATCGAGCAGAGGAGTCTTTTCCTGCCGCCATCACGCAAGATAAGCTGATGTGGCCAGCTGAGCTCAACATTATGTACCCCCATCTTAAAATGACAGTGTAAAATATAATCAAGAGGGGAATTTAATTGTTTTAATATCAGGAACTGAGAACATCTCCAATACTAGTTCCAATAAAGACAAACTATTGAAGTCATGATGACAAATACCAACAGAGCTTGAACAAAACAAAACCAGTATTACCTCATATTACTACTACACCACTGACACACATAGGATACTATTAAAAATACATGTCACTACAAGATTCATATTGAGAAATTCTGTACATATAACTTGTAATTAAAATTGATTGTGATTCCTGGTTCCATTTGTATTTGAATCAGGACACATATTCATTCATGACAGCACTGAATACATATTGTTATTTGAAAAGTTATCAGTGACTCCTTTAAGATATCCTCATAGAGTGTTTTATGTATGTGAGTGTCACAGTGTTGTCAAGTGTGGTGGAATAAATTAAATTGTTTATCTGTCTGTTGTTGTTATGACTTACACTTCATCATACACATACCCTAGACATATAACGTAGTCATCACACTATTCCAGAATAATTCTGACTGAGGTATACATATGTGGCAGCAAGTAAGGTTATATATAATACACTACTCTTATTAGATATATATACCTTCACAGCTGATCTCAGTCAGTACACTAAGTCCCCTATAAATATTTATAACATCCCACTTCACCACATATATTGGGGTCTCGCTCTTGGGATTTTGAATCTTTACCTATTAAAAATAGTGGGGGTAATTCACTTCAGGGAATATAAGAATTAAAAGGTATCCTTGGGTGGAATTAAATAAGGTTGAGCTCACGGTGCCTGTGTTGTCCATTAGATATATATTTAGAGATTGAATTGTTGGTTAGACATTGTATAAATTTACCTGATAGACAATGGCGGACCTGGCCAAATTTCGATCTGCTGCTGTTCAGACTGCAAAAGAGTTAGGATTAGATGGGCAAGTTATGGTTGCCTATGTCACTACGGAATGTGACAAATTTATTGAACGCGAAGAAAGAAGGTTTGAAGCCGAAAGAAAGTTAGAGGCTGAAAGGGAAATTAAGAAGTTACAATTTGAGGCTGAGGCTGAGACTAAGAGGTTGCAGATTGAGGCTGAGGCTAAGAAATTGGAAGCAGAAGAAGAAGATTGACTGCAGAAAGGGAAGAGAAGAAATTAGCTGCAGAAAGGGAAGAGAAGAAATTAGCTGCAGAAAGGGAAGAGAAGAAATTAGCTGCAGAAAGGGAAGAGAAGAAATTAGCTGCAGAGAGGGAAGCAGAAAAGGAGGAGAAGAGATTACAAAGGGAACATGAGTTACGACTAAGGGAGTTTGAGTTTCAGGACCATGCTCCTGAAAATGGTGCCAGTCCCTTTGCCTCTGATGCCACTGCTAGCCAAGGAGCCTCAACCTCAGCTATGAATTTCCATTTAGATCATTTTGTTGAGAAAGACGATGATATAGAGAGCTACCTAAATAGGTATGAACTATTAGCTACCACGTATGGGTTAGAGAGAGAAAGGTGGAGCTTAAAGTTATCTCAGGGACTTCGAGGGGCAGCTTATGAAGTTTTTGCAAAAATGAGCAGAGGTGATCAGGAAAATTATGACATGCTAAAGCAGGCTCTTTTGTTAAGATATGAAAAGAATGCAGAATTTTATAGGAAAAAAATTTAGGAATGCTAAACTACTGTCAGGTGAAACCTATCACCAGTTTTCTGCACGAATAGAGACATACTTGGAGAAATGGACTTCTCTGGGGAAAACCCAAGATCTTAAGGAAATGGTCCTTATAGAGCAATTAAGAGAGTCCATGGCTCCAGACCTGAGAAAGTTTCTCATGGAACAAGGTGCAGAGAGGCTGGGTGAGTTGCTAAATGTTGCTGAAAGGTATCAAGCAGCTCAAGCAGAGGTAACAGGTAATAAAAAGAAACAAGTGGATAACTTTAGGGCACCACAGAACTTTAATAAATTTGATCCTAGGGATCAAAACAAAGGTAAGCACCAGTTTGATAGGCCACGGTATGAAAATAAAAATAAATTCCCACAATTCGATGAAAGGAAATATGATGAAAGAAAATCTTTCAACCAAGGAAAAAGGTGGTGTAAGAATTGTCAGATGGACAATCATGACACTGACCGTTGCAGAAGGAAACCTGTGTATATGGCAACCCTTCAGGTCAGGTCGACCTCAAGACAGGAGGAGGATATTATGTTGGATACCACTCCAGAAGAGATGAGGAAGGCACAGGCTGGGGATAAAACACTCAAGCCTTGTTTCAGAAAAATTGTCAACTTGTCATACAACTCCAGGCAAGGGAGATTTTTACATGAAAAACAAGTTGATGTATAGGAAGACTGGAGCTAGATCCAAAGGTCAGGGACAGCTGGTACTTCCTAAAAGATATAGGGCAGACTTAATAAGGAGCCTACATGTGAAACCAGATGGGGACCATGAGAAGATAGGTACCATCATTCAAAAGGTGGCTCACAATTATTATTGGCCTAAAGCAAGATGGGACATTGAGAATTTTGTAGAAAGGTGTAGCATAGCACATGAGGGAACACCCACAAGTGGGAACATGGATCAGGACCTGGACACGCCACGGGGCAAAATTAGGCCTGATAATAAAAAGAAAAATAGATTTGATAAAGTGGACCAAATGGAATGGGAAGCCCCTTTTCACGGACAAGCTTCACTTAACTGTTTTACAATGGCCACTATGCGGAGAGTGCAAAAGATGTCTTACCCCAGGATAAGCCGAAAATCCCTCAATCGGACTTAAACAAACTGGAGGAAGAGGATGTAGAGAGGAAATCTCTCATCAAGAATTTTAAGTGGGGAGAAAGCCCCAAAAGAAAAATTTGGTAGCGGTCGTTTTGTGAATGATAATTCTGGGAGGAAAAATCATCACTATAAAGCTTCGAGTGGAAGAGACCATACCGGTGCATGGACAAATAGGTCCACAAAATTAAAGGTCCATATGTAGCTTTGTTAAGAACGTGGACTGATGAAAAGGCAGAGGAAAACATTACATCTTCATACCAATATGTGAATGAGCTGACCACTCGTTTAAAAACTGGCTGGAAACTTGCCAATGAAAATTTGAAACAAGCCAGGAAGAAACATGCTGCCTATTATAACAGGAAGGCGAAAGACAGAAATTTGGCTGTGGGAGAGAAAGTACTGCTTCTTTGCCCGGGAGTCAGAATAAGTTACAAATTGGATGGCAGGGTCCATATACAGTTTTAGAGAAGGTATCTAGAACAAATTATAAGATAGATAAGAAGGGGAAAGAAAAAATCTATCATGTGAATCTCCTGAAGAAATATTTGGAAAGAGAACATCAGGAAGAGACACACTTGTTGACCTTGTCCATCGCCATGGAGATGAAAAAGGAACCACTTTCATCATTTGAGTATCCATTACACCCCTGTGAGACAGCAGCACAGGTGAAAATCAGTACACATTTAACGAAAACTCAGAAAGAGAGAGTGCAACAGGTTCTAAATAATCATGCAGAGGTGTTAACAGACCGACCAGGGCATACAAACCTATTGGAATATGATATGAAACTGATAGACCCCACACCTGTCTGTATGAAACCATATTCGATTCCGTTTGCTAAGGAGAAAGCTTTGAAGGAAGAGATAGACTATCTATTGAAGGAAGGAATTATTTCACACAGTGAATCTTCGTATAGTTCCGGTGTTGTACTCTTAAGGAAGCCCTCTGGAGAACATAGACTCTGTATAGATTACAGGAGACTGAATGCTATTACAGAAGGACAGGTGGATCCATTGCCGGATACAAATCAGCTGTTTGCCAGACTAAATAAAGCTAAATATTTCTCAAAAGTGGATCTGAGTAAAGGATACTATCAGATTCCAGTAAAGCCTGAGGTTAGACCATACCTAGCTTTTAGTACCTCAGAAGGACACTATGAGTTTAATAGATTGCCATTTGGATTGAAGAATGCGCCTAGTGTCTTCTCTAGAATGATGAGAAAATTGTTGGATGTAAACATTTCGGAGGAACGTAATGAATCCCTGAGTTGCCTCTTTGATTGAGGATATTCCGAATGTTTCATACAGGATAATAAGAAGATTATGGGATCCACTACGAAAACTCTGCTATCACCAGGTATATGTTATCTCCTCATAACGTACATTTTGAGGGAAATATAATGTTCTCTGGACATGTCATTGCGCAGACTCAGAGAAGAGAAATGGTGAATACGGGTTGCGAAGCAGCATTAAGACAAGCACTCACACTTGCGGCTGTTCAGTAACATAACCGAAATATATTATTGGTTGTAGAAGTCTGAGGCAGATTTCATGAGTAGTGCCTACTCTGAATGGACCCAACTACATAAAACCATGATAGCACCACAGCAGAGTAAAGTCAAGTTGACTTACATTTATCTATGTGTATATAGAATAAAGGACTGACATGGGATGTCTGTTTTAAGAGGGGAGGTGTCGTGAAATATTCTAATCCACATATATAAATTATCAGGTAAATATAAAGCCTAACAAATAAATTCTAATAAAGAAAAGAGCAATGGTAAAATAACAGTGCTGTCACAAAGAATGTACTCGAAATCCCCCTTTGTTTTATGCTTCGTCTGCAAATTGTAACGTTTCCACGTTAAATATAAGCCACTGCATAAATACAAGCGTTTCCACAACACATTAAAACGGGTATTGCATTTCTAAGAAAAACATTGAGAGGCACACTGCGTAATGACCTAAATTAATCCTAACATTAATTATACTACGTTACCAAAAACGAACGAACAGATGGACTCAAATAGAAAGAGAGAGGGCTGAAAATCAGGAACGCATGCAACACGAAACACGTGTCTCGCTATTAATGCCACCCCCAACAAGCGTAACGCGATATACAATTACTACTATCACGCGTGTAAGGCCACATGCACTAACTTTTTTTCAGACGGACAGTGATAAAAACACTAACCTTCCCAGAGTTAGGTTTTTAAATCCTGAAAAACGCTTATTAGAAAAGATAACATTAGATGGGTTTACGTTTGAAAACATTACAGTACCCAGACAGCACATCTTCGAAACAGGAGGTAGAAGAAATTGCATATTTTGAACGCAGCCACTTAGCTCTTTTAAATTTGTATATTTGGGTTCCTTAGGGCTTGCTGACAAAGAATATGTAAAACGTTACGCAAATAGTCTAGGAATTAATAAATTATAACCAAAATAAAATAGTGGGGATGCCTGACAGCATGAAATCATTTCTGCTCATAAAATTTTTTTATAACGTGTTTGAAAAAAACCTTACGTTACGGAAATAGCCTACCATGTTAACTCCTAATTGATTGGAGCGCAACAAATATAAGACTAAACACGATTGGTCGGGCTATAAATACTATCTTGCGTTGTTATGGGAAACGAATAGAAGGGGTATTTTTTTTTAAAGATGTGGAGACGTGGTTTCATTGGTTAGAGCTGCGAATATACACAATTCAGAGCGTTAGTTCGAGACCACTAGTTCAAATAAGCTTGATGAAGCAACAGTGCGTTGAAGCCAGCTCATATTTTTGCTAAATAAAAGCCTGGAACATAAGCAGATGGGAATTTGTGCCAGTATTTGTGCCAGAATTCATTGCTAGTCAACGTATCTGTGTATTTCCATGAATTGTGGTAGGTTTGAAATATTCAATATCTTTTAATGAAAATTGAATGTAAATTGTTAATTTATGCCTGTATATATGTGTAGTTCAGTAGCGAACATGAGGAAAAGCCTATAATGCTCCAGCCTGAACAGAAGGTGTCGGAGGAAAGTAAAACTGCATGGAATGGCCAAACAGTACACTGACACCTAGATTATTGATTAGACAGAAATAATGCTGGAATTGCAGAGGCGTAGTAACCATTAGGGAGGGAAATACTGGTATAAAGTATTTCAGATGAAGCTGACAGTTGGCCTAACGCTCTGAACTCAATGTTTGTGATGTATTGTGCTCAGTGTAGAACTAGAGTATCAATTAGTTATGAAGTAGAAGGTACATCCTTCTTGTTTTCAGGGACTGTGGTCTTAACGTTATTGAGCAGCACCTGGTCAGAGCTTTGCTGAATCCAGAGTCGGACAGCATACTCCTTGGTCCATTTAGCTATCAGTGAGGTGTCTCCAGAGCCCAGGGGAGAAATCGAGCAGAGGAGTCTTTTCCTGCCGCCATCACGCAAGATAAGCTGATGTGGCCAGCTGAGCTCAACATTATGTACCCCCATCTTAAAATGACAGTGTAAAATATAATTAAGAGGGGAATTTAATTGTTTTAATATCAGGAACTGAGAACATCTCCAATACTAGTTCCAATAAAGACAAACTATTGAAGTCATGATGACAAATACCAACAGAGCTTGAACAAAACAAAACCAGTATTACCTCATATTACTACTACACAACTGACACACATAGGATACTATTAAAAATATATGTCACTACAAGATTCATATTGATAAATTCTGTACATATAACTTGTAATTAAAATTGATTGTGATTCCTGGTTCCATTTGTATTTGAATCAGGACACATATTCATTCATGACAGCACTGAATACATATTGTTATTTGAAAAGTTATCAGTGACTCCTTTAAGATATCCTCATAGAGTGTTTTATGTATGTGAGTGTCACAGTGTTGTCAAGTGTGGTGGAATAAATTAAATTGGTTATCTGTCTGTTGTTGTTATGACTTACACTTCATCATACACATACCCTAGACATATAACGTAGTCATCACACTATTCCAGAATAATTCTGACTGAGGTATACATATGTGGCAGCAAGTAAGGTTATATATAATACACTACTCTTATTAGATATATATACCTTCACAGCTGATCTCAGTCAGTACACTAAGTCCCCTATAAATATTTATAACATCCCACTTCACCACAGAGAGGACTACTGGTATCACAAATTAGTTACGGCTGTGAATGTTCTGATCTCGAAAAATTAGTAGAGAGGAGACCGACATAACTTGCCACCTCCGCTGTGTAACTAACTGTGATATTAACAAAACAAGGAAACAGATTTTACTTAACAATGATAAAATTGACAAGTCGTTCAAATACAATTTCCTTATTATTTATTTAGTATATACACTATCTACTCTTGTGCTGAAGGGTGAATGTTGAAAAAAATGGAATGTAATGGATTTGTAAGTTTACATATGATTTACAAATATTTATATAGATATATAAATATATTACAACAAGTTTTCCAATTTACAGGAACCAACAAATTATATCAGCTGTGATGTTATTCAATTATAGTACATGTATCAGCTGTGCTGTTAATTAAGTATATAACATTTATCAGCTATGCTGTTATTTACGTATAATTTATCCACTATGATCTTATTATTGTCTCTTGCTACGCTAATTCACGTTTTCTTCATTGACTTAAATGCTCACAATTGCCGACGGAAATGGTACTAATGTGTACTCATCTCTCAAAACGTTCTGTTCTCCTTAGTTTGATTGACACACCACTTGCTGTGGATCGTTCCTTTAGCCCACCCAAGACTGAGGGGGACTAAAGATGTAGCTCAGGTACAATCTCTGTGCTCCTGCGAAGTTTCAGGCAGCTGGATTGACTCGACATACGTCCTCAGGTTTGATGACACGAATAAAACCCTCTAAGATTTTTAAACCGGCCAGGTTTTGACTCGACTTAGTGAAGCAGGCTGCAGGTCAATGCACCCCAGGTAAGCTATAAATCAAAGTTGACAGCTCCTCTTATTCAGTCGGTCGTCTCTCTGGTTTCGTGTCGGAATGCGTGCTTTTGCATAAAATCTCGCCCGATTATATAGGTAGAAGATGATGCTTAAGCAAAGCTTTGGGTTGGTTCGCTGGGGGGGGGGGGGGGGGGGGGGGGGGGGAAGCTGATTGGTGGGGGGGGGGGAAGCTGCAGTTTCGTTTCGTCTCATGCCTCGTACAGCCTAATTTTCATTCAGTTGTCTTCCGCCATCTTGCGTGAACAAGATGGCCGCGACCCACATCCGTAATAAAACAGGGCTTAAGTTTTTTTTTTTTCTGGCGTAACTTCTATGTAATTTATTCCGGCTCAGCCAACTGTGCGTAGATGGCATTTGGCTGGGGCAAATTTGTATCCCGACATAATGATTTAACAAAAGTAGTGGGGTTATAATACACTCGTTTCACGACAACCATATAAGGTCTTGCTTCTTCCGTTACATCTTGTCATGTTTACAAACTCACTATTTCACATATCTAACATTATAATCTCCTCCAAGACGTTACAATTAGTGTACTTATTTACATCACAACAAAGTTCATTCTTCTGGAAGTTTTAAATCATGTCGTGTTTTTAATCTTTACAAGATTGTCATCGACCGTGTATATTGGGCACGTCGTGTTTTGCAAACTAGCAAACTTATCATGCAATAAACATGGTTTCGATTATCTTCCCGAGACAAAAAGCTGGGGTTAACAGTAGGAATGTTGCTCAGTGTCCTCTAACTCCGTTGGAGTAGCGTAAGCGATAAAGCCAATGTGGAAAGTTCGTTCCTTGGAGAAAATAACTAGAGAGCGTGAAAGGCTGTGCT